>PVLD010000094.1:0-404098 GCA_004027595.1 Dinomys branickii
TTGGTGATCGGAAAGTTGTGCAGTTGAAATTAGGAGATGAGGCTAGAGGTGCTGGGCGTGTGTGCTTGGAGGGGGATTCTTACTGCCCAGGTGCTGTTTTTATCCTTTCAGTGCATCTGTGCAGGGTTCTCAGCGCGCATTTCTGTCTAAAAGAACTGTTGAGGGAAGGATTTCCGATTTGTTTCCGTTTCAAATAAACTGTCCTGATAATCTCATCGATGACGTTTAATACTAAAAGGACGATTTGTGTGTCTTTTCAACCCGGCAGAAACTGTTCTTCTGAAAGGAATTTGTTGCGGATTCCACACAGCGACTTTTCTGTCTCAGTCCCCCGCCTCATCGCTATCCACACCTTTCCCAGTGAAGTCCGGTTGGAGTCCAGGATCTCTAAGGAAATAGTGTTATTACTTGCGTTTCTCCTCCATTCTTTTCCCTAATTTTTCTTTTCGTTCCTTCAGTCTTCCTCCTGTTTTTCTCCTTTTCCTGTAGATTTGCACTGCAAACTTTCCTAAAGTAGCTGTCATCAAAACTGGGAGTTTGGGCCCCATCCCGTCCCTCTCCTGTAGCTCACACAGGTAAACCTATGTCTCCTCCGAATTCTACTCTATTTGCAAAGTGTGCTCGTGTGTGTTGGGGTGGGGGTGAAGAGGGTGATGTAAAAGGACTGAGGAGGAACGTTGTTCTGTGCAGGCCACATCTATAACACTGATTAGATCAGACCAGGGCAGCAAGACTTTGCCTTGTGAACACTGGTAAGGTGTGCCTTCTGGGATGGGAGGGCGGGGCCAACTGGCTCTGGTGCTGAGAGGGAGGAGAAAGTTTGTAGCACTTTTTAAGACGTAGCCAGTTTATAATCCCTGCTCACTCCCTCCCCTTTTCTCTGGATTTTTTTTTTTAGGGGGGCTTCCACAGTCCCTAAACTCCTTTCAGGAGGGAGGGAGCTGGGTCTCTTGCTCTGACACAGGATTCCCAGGTTTCCAACGGAAGTTGAAGGTGTTATGTTTTCACCTGCGTTTCATTTCCTTGCCTATTACCAGAACAGGGTGTTAGGACAGAGGGGTTGAAACAAGTCAAAAGAGGAAGAAGAAAGCCAGTTGAATATAAAGCATTTGCAGACTGCAGGGAATGTGGCCCCAGAAGATAGGGGAATCAAGTACTCCTCCTGCACGCAGGATCCTCCTCCCACATTAAGAAAAACACACCCTGGGCTCCAGAAGTTGAACTGGTGGTGTGAGAGCCAGGCTGTAGGAACTGCAGCCACTATGGTAACCTGAGTTGAGCTGGGGGAGGTGGTGAGCAGAGGCAGTGAGCAGCCAGAGGAGGGAAAGGGACCTGTCTCTCATAGCGGGGAAAATAGATGTGCCACTGGAATAAACACTGTGGGGGTGGAGGAGGGGATGGCTTGTAGTGAACATGAGGAGGAAGGATTGTCTGAGAGGCGGCAGTGTCAGGAAGGGGGCCACTTTTAGCCTGGGAGAAAATATCAACTGCCTTATATGTTCATGAATGGGCCAGGCCAGGGAAGGCTTGTAATCTGATCTTTTGCATGTTAACATCAGTGTGACATAGGAAAGCTCTGCTGGGAGGCCCAGGTCTGGACTTCTTGTGGGGAAAACCTGGACATATCCCTGAGGAAACCAGAACAGCCCCTGTCCTGAGGGCTTCTGGTTTTGAACTTGCATTGCTTAAGCAAGCTACTTTGTAAATCAGCGGATCGAAGATTAAGCTGGGGAAGAGAGGAAGCCCTGCTTGGAATCCTTGTAGAATTTAGTTGGAAATGGTCAGCGGGGAGAGGCAGGAGGCTGGCTTTTGCTGAACAGGAAATAAATAGGTAGATACTTTCCCCTGGGTTCCCTATTCCGTTTCTGCTGTTATCTTAACTTTGAATTCCATTAGGGGCTGAATCGATGCTTCTTTGGCACGAAAACGTACATCCAGGAGAGGAGAGTTACTGCAGTTTCGTCATTATTTTTAGTTGTGCTTCATTCTCTGCTCTGAAGCTTCCATATACTGTGCAAAAGAAAGAAGATGAGGAGTAGCTAGATGGATGGAACATGCTTTCTGGGTTCTGTGAAGACACTAAAACTTGGCTGGGCCCTGACCTCCCAGAATGCCAGTTTTTCCCTTGGAGACTTGAGGTCTTAATTAAAACCAGAAAGCTATTGAAGGCAGACCCAGCCAATGAAACTCTGTTTTCTCTGATGCTCTGTGATGGGAAATAAATGATTTTTTGCTGATGGCATTTCAAATGGCTTCAGTTTCACTACTGCCAGAAGAGTGGAGTAAATTACTATTAACGCATTAGCATTGTAAGGAGTTGCAGGGCCTTAAAGATGGGATGATGTGATTTAGTTTGTTTAGGGGCTCAGCGTATGGGGGTGTCCTAGCAGAGGATGAGGGTGAACACAAAAGGTTGCTCTTGTTCCGGAGGCTTAGCAGCTTGAAAATGCCAAAGATAATCAAGTGACAAAGGGAAAGGGCTTACTTTGGCTTACAGTTTTAGAAGTTATACCCTGGATAGCTGTGCCTCAATGGTTTGGGCCTGTGGTTAGGCTGTACACTGTGGTGGGAACACATGGAGCAAAGCTGCTGACCTTATGGCCAGGAAGCAAAAGAGAGAAAGAGGAAGGAGCTGGGGTCCCCAAATCCCTTTCCAGGAATGCCCCTGGTGACCTAAGCAGACCTTCCACTTAGGCACCGCCTCTTAAAGCCTTCACCACCTCCCTCTAGTGCCAGTCTTGGGATCAAGCCTCTGGTACATGAATTTGGGGGTGGACATTCTACACCTAAACTGTAGTACTGTGAGAGCTTCCATCATATTTTGGGCCAGAATTGAGTAGAAGTGCTACCATCATGCTTACTGCTATAGGTCTCTGCATTGTTTAAAGCTGTTCTAAAGCAACCGTGGTATTTTACAAACTGTTCATGAAGTTGCAGACATTTTGGCCAGTCAGACATTTGATATGTGCAGAAAATAAAAAAGAAAATACCGGGGAACCCATCGAACGTACTTCGTGATTACCAGGAGCGATGCCTACCTACACTGTTGCTTGACTCTTGAGTTTTCATTTCCACTTTCACTTAACTACCAGCTTCTGATGCCTCTTTAAACATACCAAGTTGGAACTAAAGTCTGAGAGGATCATACCCTTAGATGCCTTAGTCTAAGTTAATAGCTGTTATAGTTCTCATCTTGAAGTTTCATAGATTCAGGCAAGAAAAGTTTCCATTTAGAGATGTTTTATGCCATTAGAAGATAACTTTGATGGTTGAGAAAACATTTTTTAACTGGTCCTTGGCTTAGATACCAGCAGTTGACTTCATATACTGTTCAGAGCAAATGATGCTAGGATGAAGTGCAGAACATGAAAAGCCCTGAAGCCCACAGGCTTCCTTAGGAGAAAGCAGCCATCCTTTCCCTGGGATCTGATGATAGGTTTTGATACACAGACCCACGTAAGATAGTTATAGGCGAAGATTGCTGAGCTGACTCGCAGCTAGGCAGAGGGCAGGGGATGAATGCTCAGAACTTTGTCAGGTTGGAAGAATGTTTCCCTGATCCAACTTTCTTCTCCCACCAAAAATACTCCCTTCATATGCATGCAATTTTGTTCTTTTCAAAAATATCTTCATATCACATCCGCCCCCTGGGTTCTCTAGAGGAGGGAAGCCAAACACACATCTTATCCCCCTTCAGAAGATGAGGCAAAGGATACAACTGGGTTGCCTGAAATGACACAAGGTGGTGGGCTCAGCCTGCCGGGGCAAAGTGCAAATAGCCACACACGATGTGACACCGCCTGTGTCGGATCTTGTCCCTACCATGTGCAAGTTAAGTGAACCCCCCCTCCCAGCCAGTTCTTTAATCATTTCAAAGCTCGGTAACCTAATCAGTGAAATAGGGACAAACATGTCTGCATTTCCTATTTCATACAAGTTGTAAGAATTAAATAAGACTAGCTAATTTCTGTGACTGAACTCTGGGAGGGTTTCCAGGCTAAATCTTGGAAACTGGTGACTGGGATTACTACTGTAGTGCCATAGTCCTGAGATTAATAACCCCTTGGAATGACTGGAAATGCCCACTGGGCCCTCAGTGTTCTAATAATTCAATTGACTTAACAGTGTCTGTGCATATACTGATGATGACTCAGATGAATTATATATATATTATGAGTATATTGCATTTTTGGAAGCCTACTATGCAGTGTCTGCAACTTAAAGTCTTATGTGATATTGAGTTGGACTCAAGGAAGTACTGGTGCTCAGGAGCTACCCATTGAGTAGAGAATCCATAGAAGAAAAGGAAAAAGAAATGCACCCATACAGAGAAGAAAGGGCAAGGGAAGAGAGGGAAACAGGAGGGTCTCTATCAGAGCATCACAGAGGTTGAGTAGTAGCATTCAGGACATAATGTCTATTTCGCCAATAAAAAGAATTGTTAACAAGAGTGTCTCTTCCCTAGCAAATCCAGGAGGTTCTCTGCAATCAGGAAAGTTCAGAGTCTACTGGCTTCCAACTCTTCTGTGTCCCTTTCTCATCTTTCCCATGATACCTGGCTGGCCCTGTAGAGCAACCTCCACTGGGCGTCTTGCAGCGTTCTGTAGTGATCCTCATCCGATGCAGTGCCAAAGCTCTGCTCCTGTTAGACTGGTTTCCTCCATGACCCTGAGCACTCTGTCACCTGCCCACCTCCATATCTGAGCTGTTAGAGGTGTCACCCTCTGTCTGGAAGGTGGCCTGACTGGTCCCTTTTAACCAGAGCATCTACCTCTTAGGACAACTGGCACCACCCTGCCTCCTCAGAGGAGACACACTGTTCACTTCTCACCAGGTCTCAGCTCCATGTCCCCAGTCCCTAGAGTATTTCAGGTCTAAAGCAAGTGCCTGGCACCCAGTTCTGCTGCTTTGCTGTTTGTTTCACTTGCCTCTCCATACTCTGAGTCCTTGAAGCAAGAGCCCAAACTTGTCCTTCCAAATCCTTCTACTGTTCATGACAGGGTGTCATTGTATGAATGAATTGCAGCATTTATGTAAAGATAGAACACTAAAAATAAATGTTACTTAAGGTGTGCTAAAGCTTGGCAAATGAAGCAACACTGTAAGGACCTCTTGGAGTAATAACTACTTAGGTTAATAGCTTTTTATATTTGTGGCTATCGTTCAAGGAAAATCACCCAATCTCAGTTTTTCTCTCAAAGAAGAGGTAATGATGTTTTACCACATGTGCATCATTTCACTCACTGATTCACTCATTCATTCAGTCATCAAATATTTATTAAGTGCCTGCTACAGTCTCATCACCACTCTAACACACACACAGCTCCTGATTTCTCTGATAATTCCAATTGTGTTTCTGCCCACTGCACTCATTTTGGCACTTAACCATGCAGTGGTCTTTGCTGCTCAGGTCCAAATGCTTTTATACTTCTCAGTGACTGGTTGAGCCTGGCCAAAATGGAAAGTACTGGAAAAAGCAGAGCAGAGAAAGGCACCCACCAGGGAAAACTCCAGAGGGAGGCTTGAAAGGCAGGCTGCAGGCTGGGCTAGCCCCTGCAGAGCACACTATGTGGGAGAAGTTGCTTTTCTTTTCTACTCTTCCCTGGACCTATTGTAAAGTGAAAAACTTAGGGTTAATATGCAGAGCCCCTTCTGAAAAGCTGTGATGCTATAGCTAGATGTGGTTTTAAAGCTAACTTGAAGTTCAGAGCTCCCTAGACCCTCTGAATGAGATCTCAATCACTGCTCCAACCGCGCCCACTGAGAGCTAATGCACTTTGCTCAGGTGTTTGATGTGGTTGAGTTAGTGAAGGAGAAGGTGCTGCCCCGGGGTAAACTGAACTGGAGGAAGCTGCTCAATTAGAACAGGGTGGGCTTGTAGGAATGGAGAGGAGAGGATGGCGAGCTTCATGGAAAGAGATGCCACATTGGGTAATATGGAAGGAAGAAAAGAGCTAAATTATCCCCACTTCTTTTAAAGACTCGTCCTTTTTAGTGAAGTAATTGAGCTGAAACAAGGGAGATGGTACCCTGTCAGCTTTTGGAAAGTCCAAAATTAGTGTCTCTGTCAGGACTTGGCTAGTGCTTCCTGCTCCCTGTGTCCCGTCAGCATCTGGAATCTCTGCTATTAGTTCTTCATTCACCAGTTGGATTTAGGGTCTGCATATCATTTCCTCATGTGGATTCTAAAGATCCTAAAGCTGTAGTTCTGGGATGTCCTTTCTATCCCCATAGCACCCAGTCTGCCCTGAGACTGGAAGCTACTGGCATTGTGTGTTCCATAATGGATGAGTGCAGCTTTGTGTTCATTTTGAGCTCAGAACAGTTTGTTCAATGCCAGAACCCTCTGTGATGATGTTGGACTAGGATGGGATCAGAAAAACTGGCTTTGACCTAACTCACTGTGAAAGTTCCCTGGGGTTTCTGAATCACCTAGGGACACATCATCTGGGTAGTTAGGAAAAGAAAGTCTCTTTAAACTGCTAAGATGCTGTGATACTTTTACCCCAGGATCTTGCAAAGCATTTGAGATGAAAATGGAAAAAAAAAAAAAGAAGAAGAAGTAAGCAAACTGTTGCAAAGCAATTTGTTTGTTATTCCTTCTATTTGTTATTCCTTCTATTTCCACTTCTTTTCAGTGGAAAGGAGCTTCATGGAGTTTGAGTATGGACTTGCAAAGATGTAGAGATTGGAGAGCTGAGTTTGATGGATCCAACATAGTAGCTTGAGAATGTTCATTGAATACAAAGGAGCACGCAGGCACTTGTAACAAGCAAAATAAGGAAATAGGGGTAACAGTTCCTGTGCAGCTGGTGGTAGCTATATCCATGACCTACTGTTATTTGAGCAATGAGAGCTTTATTTTTTTTTAAATATTGATTAATAGCAGTGGCTAAAGAAGGAGAATTTGATGAGAAAGCTCTATGGGCCTGCTTTCTGCTTGCTACTCTGTAATCTAGAGCACTGTTGCCATCAGTTTTTTGGATCCACAAATATTTATTAAAGTCTCAGCATTGAGCCTTGTGTGCATCTTTGTGCCTGATGCTCTTGGCAGAAAGGATCTGCTATGGGATATGGCTTTTGCCCTTGGAGAATGGACAGTATATTTTCAGAGAGATCCTTAGCATAAAGGAAAATCATCTCTCTGGAGCTAAAGGAGGAACAGAAACCCAAATGGAATTTTGCTACACCTTGCAGAGCTAGGGTTTAATCAGGGAAGGCTTCAAAGTGGATATGTTCAAGGTTTGATGGAATAAGTTGAGCAAGAGAATGCTTTTTCCATGGGTAAAATATCTTTTGCACAGGGTCAGAGATGAAGTTCAAGTGTGAATTTGGAACTGCTCAAGGAAAGAGATGCTCATGGTGAGTGTCTACTGCATCTGGCAGGAGTGGGTAGCCCTGAAAATGAAGGTCCCATTGTTTGATATTGAAGATCACACACCTTACTGGTTTGAGGTCTTCTGTCCTCAGTGGAAAAGAAAAAAACCAGGACCCTCTAAATTGGATGCATTCTACCTGCTTATGGAATTCATTCAAACTACCAACTTTTCCGCACTCTGGTTCAGCTAAATTCCTTTGCTCACTGGCATGAAGAATAATGCAACCAGATGCTGATGAGAGCAGCAGGGATCTCTAGAAGTGGAGGCGAGGATAAAGTGTCTACCCTTGACCTGGGTGGAGGATGTTCTAACGTTTCATGAAAAACAGTAGAGGAACAACAGCCTCCTATTAGGCTAAGTGCTGGATTGTAGTAAGAGCCCAGGGGAGTGCAGCAGGGGCGGGCAGATAGGAGGAAGCTTCAGGGAGTGGGTGGGGCTTGACCTACATTCTGCACAATGGGACCAGAACAATCTTGGGTAGGTGCAGGGAGAATGATGTACATGGGATTACAGAGGGAGAAAGGAGACAGGTAACACAGGGCTCTGTGGGTATCAGGTAGGAAGACAGATGGGATGGAGTCCTACAAGAAATTAGCCAAGGCTCCATCTCCCCAGAGCTGAGCTGAGGAGCTGTGATCACAGTCTTCCAACGGCAAGAAGAATGGCCTGAGGAGCTGGAGAGAGACATTCTGAAATGTCCACACACAGCACACAGGAAAAACTCAACCATCAGGCATGTGCTCCTGCTCCAGGTCCTGTGAAACTCCAGTTTATCATTCTGGAGTTCAAAAGAGTTACCCTTATGATAAACAAAAAATTGCAGATTAATATTTGGACCGAGGATGGGCCACTCTGTGGCATGTAAAACTCTATAAAACTGTGATTTACCTCTAGAGGTTTAATGTATAATTGGAGAAAGACATACACTTGTGTACCAACGCAAATCTTAAAGGACAACTTGATATAGCTAGAGAAAAAAATATCATGAAAGAAGGGAAGTAGAGCTAATAGTTGTTGAGCTGTCTGGCACGCCTAGCATTTCTTACAGCAGGAGCATACATATGTGTCAGATTATACTTTATATTCAAATGGTAGTGAGCAAAGTGCTTGCTGAATCAGATGTTTCAGAAGTTGAAAACTTGAATAAAGGCTGAACAAACAATAAGTTGACCCTGAGAAGGTTTAGAAAGAGACTAAGGAATTTATGCTCCATTCATTCATTTGGATTTTCCTCCACCCATTGCCTCCAAGTAATTTTGCCATGTTTACCCCCAATTTACAAATGACGATTGGAGGATCAGAGTCCAAGTGACCACTAATTCTTATGATTTGGAGACTAGTTGCATCATTAGTCAAATGACATTTGGAGTCAAACAGGACTACCTCTGTGACTTCAACATATCTGTGAACTTCAGTTTTTTAATCTATAAAATGGGCCCGTTAGTAGGATATCAGATAGTAAACTTATGGTTAAATTAAGATGATGCACTTAATTCTAAAGCATGAAGCATGTTCAGAGGTGGGATTATCTATTTTGTCCTGAGGATCTCTCTACCTTGGACAGGAAGCACTATCATCAGGGTATCTTCTTAAAAGCCCATCATGGTTAACCTATATTGACGTTGTGCTGTGCGTATTTTTTAATAAGATTCTATGAAAAGAATAGGAGGACAGGTAAGAAAAGTGATGCTTAGATAGCTTAAATGATGTGGAAAGATAGATGTCTCTGGTATCAGTATCATATATGTGGAAGCAACAATGAGCTTTTGATGAAAAGCTGGCATCACTGTGTTAGCTATATTACGATACAAAAGAGACTGTGGAAACATATGTGCAATCATGCACACTTTAACAATGGGGATGCATTGTAGAACTGAAATGTTAGGCAATTTGGTTGTTGTGTGAACACTGTAGATTGTGCTTATATAAACCTAAATGATCTAAGTCAGTCACTTAAGATGGTCCCTCGATGGAGTCAGAAGATACAGCAAACAGGAGATGGATAAGGATGCTTCTAGTGTTACACAGCATCTGTTTCACAGCCCTTTTTTTAAGTAGGAAGAGTTGACTTGAAAATAATAGAAAGTGTAAAATAGTAGACACATAAACCGGTAGCATGGTCAGTCACTATCATTATCAAGTATTACACAATGAACGTAACTCCTGATAGAGCGGTGGGTTTGTTTACACCATCAGCGTACTAGTATGGTTGGACATTACAAGCTCGAGAACATCACCACGTAATGGAAAGTGTTCAGCTCCATTATAATCCCGTGCAAACACAATCTTGAGTGTGGTCTTTTGTGACTGAAATGTTGTTATTCAGTGCATTGCTGTGTCTAGAGTAGAGCATGGATCAGACACAGGTGGTGTGGGATGCTAAGCAAATTAGTAGCCTCTGTTGGCCTTCATTTCTACATATGTGTGTTGAGGACAGGATCTGCTTCAGCATAGAGCTGTTGCATGAATTAAGCTGATAATATAGCTTATATTACTATATAGGGTTCAGCACAGGCCATTGGCAATATTTACACTTTTTTCACTACAAGAGTGCTCTTTCCTGTGTGTGGAGGAACACAGGCCACAAGTCAAAGAGCTCACTCTGAAAACCTGTGAGCCAGCCTGTCAGTACTATAGAGGTCTTTTCCCAGAAACCAAGACCCAAGGGTCCTGCTGTTGTGTTGTGTCGCTGGTTCCCAAAGGAGGTACTGTTTTTGCAGGTAGAACTGGAACCATTGATTAATAAACACTGCCTGCCTCTGGCCTCAGAAGTTTGAGTCTGTTACTTTCCCTGTCAGGGAGACCCTCAGGTTCAGGGCTGATGCCACATGCTAAGTTTTGTGTTTAGCTCAGTCAATCCAGCTGGCCAGAGGTGAGGAGCAAGGAGGACTAGTAGGCGGTGGAGAGAGTCGGGCTTGCCTTTGAAGAGCTTCTAGCTGCTTGATCACTAATACAGAGGCCAGGCTCAGTACCTGGGGACACGAGGTGGAGCGGAAGGGGTCACAGAGCTCACTCATGTGGCCCCTTCACCCTAATAATAGTGAGAGGGAGACTTGAGGGAGAAAAGGGAACTTTCCAAGGCCATCACCATCTAAACAGCAAGGCAGGCCAGGGTACTGAATCTGGAATTCTTGTCTGAACCAAGTTATTTCCTCCATGAGATGAACGGGGAACAGGAAGATAGCGATACTCAGATAACAGCAGAGCATGCAAGTCGGCAGGCTCAAATTGAACCGGGTTTCTCGGCATCCCTCCCGAGATGGGGAGGGTGGTCCCTAAGGTCTGTCCCTAAGGTGGTAAAGAGGGATCTGAAAAGAAAGGGCAGCACTTAATCCAAGGCTAAGCATGGGTTGTGATAGAGACTATGGGACTGAAACAAATTTAACATAAAATGTGAGCACTTACCAGGGTGATCCCAGTATGTCCTTTCATAATTATTATCTCCTTTAATCTTCAATTACTTCTCAAAACAGCCCTTGAGGTAGGATTATTACCCAATTTCCAATTGAGACTTGAGCAGATTAAAATGTTTCCCAAGAACAAAGTTACCAAGTGGGAAAAAGAGGCTAAGCAATCTAATCGCAGAATACCAAGTCCCTGGCACCTTTTCTCAAGGAGAAGATGGTCTGGGCATGTGCTGTTGGACAGTGACTCTCTGTATTCACTCTGCACTGAAATGTGTGGAGACCTATTTAAAACATGAACCCTTCCTTCACAGATCTCCTGAAAAAGTGGGTGAGACAGACAATTAAATGAAATATTGAGACACCTTTTGCCAATTGCTTTGATGACAACATACCACGGAAGCGAGAGTAAGACCAACTCTGTGTGTGTGTGTGTGTGTGTGTGTGTGTGTGTGTGTACACATACAAGTGTGTATCAGGGGAAGTTGTATTAAAAGTGATTTCTGTCATCCCCATGAACAAGGTAAAATGACCCTATGATCTGATTCTTAAAAAGTAACGTAGAGATAACACAGTGGAGAAAGAAAGAACAGGCAGCAAGGATGGAGTGGGGAATTATATAAAATCATATAACAGTGTAGCTCAGGAGATGCTTTTGGAGAACATAGTGGGTGAAGAACTCAGGGAATACTGCCTGGAGGAGGTACAATGTGGTTCAGTACTTACCACGTAGGTATGTAGTTACATGCATAAAAAGCCACTGAGTAGGAGCTTTTCCCTTTGCTGTAAATCATTGTATTTTCAGTGTCAGAGAGCTGTCTTTGCTCTTGCTGATTGAGAGCTGGGTTAAGTCCAGGTCACTAGATCTATTTGCCATTGTTTATGGAACATTTATTCTGGAGCATTTCTGCAGCATGAAGGATTTCAGGAAGTATCACTCAAGAGTCATAGGCACCTGAATCCAGTGATGGTTGAGTGGTCTTTCACCCAACCTTTCATTTGAATGAAGAAACTGGAATGCTTGTACATATGACAGCACTGTTCCTGTCTCTGGGGATACCATGGTGAACACAGGTCCTACCCTCAAGAATTTCCTATCAAGTGAAAGAGGCAAAGGTGAAACCAAGGTTGGCACAAGTGTTCCCTTACATAATAAGTGCTAGGGAAGGTGCATTCTGTGTGCAAAGCCACAAAACAGGGAGTCCTGTCCTGATTTGTAAAGCTCAAAGAACAAGTGTTTGACCCTATCCTAAGCCATGAAGAGGCCTTGACTCGAGGAGCAGAAGGAGGATCCCAGGTGCCAGTAGAGATGGGTAAAATACTACTTATGACTCTCTCACAAATAACTTAGCAGACATAAAGAAGGGTGGATAATCACCTACACCCAGTGCCAAAGCCAGTCTCTTGCTATAATCTGACAAAAGATTTTTTATAACTATAGGCCAGTGAGTATGAGGTGAAAATAGAGCTGCTTCCCTGTACTCATATAGTCAGGTAGGAGCACACTCCAACATTTTATACATTTGCCCAAAACAGATCAGAAATTCACAGTTTTGAAGTGTGGGGATACAGTTCAGTAGTAGAGCACCTGCTTAGCATGCCAAGGGCTCCAGTGATGATCCCCACCAAACAAACAAAATAAAATGCACACACTAAGAATGAAATTCACAGTTTCAATCAGCTACTAAAATCAACAACTTCTGTTTCTACTGCATGGCCTGCTTTAATGAAAACAACTGAACACTCTCCCCTCCCTAAATCATATTCTCAAAGGCTATACTTCTCACAAAACAGAGGGGCAAGATTGGAAAGGAAGAAATTTGGGAGGAAGGAGCAGAAAGGCAATGACTTTTGGGTAGAGACGTTGCCTTATGTTCTGAGTGATACATAAAATGTTGTCATAATAACATTGTGGCTCTTAGTTGTTCAGAGCTTCAAAGGATCTAGCAGAAGATTTCCCTTCTAGTTCAGCTGGACCGTGGTAGATAGGCATGTACTCTCAGTGCTGCCCTTGAGAGTGTTTAACATCCCCTTCTCTAGATTTCTCATTAAAGCTCTGATTGGTAGTGTTTCTCCAGTCCTGGGGTGTAGGCACTCCTGCTGTGGCTGATTTTCAAGCCCCTGACTTGATGCCCCTGAATGTGCAGCTGGGAAGAGGGGCACAGGATGGGCTCCTGTGAAGCCCTTGGACTTGGCTTCGGCACACCATTGTTGACTGGAACTGAGGCAACCCCCTGTGTGAGCCATACAGGAAGGTCTAACTGGCTTCATGAGGGATGAAGAGGCAACTCAAAGCAGACCAGTCTTCCTGTGGCCAGTCCTTCTCTGTGTGGCTCTCCATTAGACTCTCTCACAGGAGGCCTGAGAGGGTCCTAAACAAAATAAAGGAAGAATAAAGTGGGATTAGCTATGACAACAGCAAACAAAAATCTTGTGAGGCTGCCTCCTGGCATCTTCAACAGGAAGAAACATGGCCTCAGCCAAACAGGAGTCTGAGGTACAGGAGGAGCAAGCTGGGTGAAAAGGCAGCAGAGCAGCTGAAGGAAGGGTGGACAATGACGAGAAAGATCCTGGGAATACAGGATGGGCAGTGGCAGAATTAAAAATCCACAGTGAACTCAAGGCAGAGGGGAGATGTAAAATATAATTAGCCTGGCATTATAGAGGACAGATCAGGGTATGTTTTCCCAGAAGGCAAAAGGAAGAAAGAAAATCAGAGAGAAGACAGAAACGGAGAACAGAGAGGAGAGCTGTAAAGAAAAAACAAAAAAGAAAAAACCCTTAGAAGCCAGAATCATTGAATGGAATAAAGAAGTAATCAAAATGAATGTTTCTGCACTCAAAGGAACCTATATCTGCATATCCGAAAGACTTGTGGTGTTCCAGGAAAATTGAGGGGAGGGAGGTGCACACTATACCCACTTTGTGATTAATAAAATTCTAACACAATGAGAAAGAGAATCTGTGATTACCAAGGCAGAAAATGAGGTGCCTACAAAGGAAAACTCCAACCATTCTGTTTTCTCTTCTCATACTCCAAATGTGAGAAGACCTTCCAGAGAGCTTTGAGGCAGTAAGTTTTAACCTGAGAATTATATAGTCAAACGTGTGTCTTCTACATGGAAAGGTGGGAGGTGTGTGTGGTGCTAGGAGATTCCCAGGGGGGTGGGGTGCAAGGGGGAATGAAGGAAGAAGAGCAGCCTGGGACGAGGGTGTTGGCAAAGGACAGTGGCGAGTCAGGGCCTCTTTCTGGATTGGTAAATGTTTGACTTTGAAGATTTTGTGAGCTGCATATGCTATTTTAAAATGTATTTTTAAATAGGAAGCAAAGAGTTCATATAAGAAAAAATAAAAAACTAAGTCAGTGAGGGAGTCAAGAAGAGTTCCGTGTCTTCATTTTGTTGACGAGGTCCTGAGGCTGCAGCAGTTTAGAGGCTCCTAAGAAACAGCATCAGGCCCTGAATTCACATCTTTTGACCCTCATTGGTAATGCCACGGCCTTTGTCTGTTTCTGATATAGTGTCCCTTTAGAAAACAACAGTCAGGGTAGCAGTGACCTGTATGTAGATGGTGTCCTGAGAGCTAAGCAGAGAAGGGAGATACATGATTCTGGGAGCCCAGCTTGAGTTGTCCTTTTCATTTATCAATTCATCAGATAACATTTCCTGAGGATCTTCTGTGTATTGGGCGCTGTGCTGGGTACTGGGATGGCAAGGGGCGGGGTAAAATGCAGCTGATTCCTATTCTCAAGACATTGACTGTAAGTGGCAATTACTTTTATTTTTACGGTTTTTTATTTGAAAGTATGAATAAGTTTATTTAAGAATATTAGTTTTAGATTTTTTCCTTTTCTTTTTATTGTATTGGTATATTTTGGATATGCATAGGACCACATTCATCATGGGGAATCTGTACTGGTACATGGTGTATCATGCTTCATCTTTCTTTTCCCACTCTGCTCTTCTTCCTCCAGCCCTAATTCCCCTTACTTACAGAAGCTTTGTTTCCACTTCTTTCCCTCTTTTCTTTTCTTTTCCTTGTCCCTTCCTTCCTTCACTCTCTTTGCTCCCCTTCCCACTTCAAAAACTTTCAATAGAGAATAGTTGTACCCTGTGGTCGCAAGTACTGAGAAGCCCACAGGCCAGATAAAGTATAAGGCACCAGTTGTCAAGCCTCCAGCACTTTGGAAGCACCTGGAGGATTCTGGAAAAGCCAGAGTTTTCCCTCACTAACTCAGGGGAGTGCTGATAGGGTAAATGGTGACTGAGAATTTGCTTTCAACCAAGCTGCCAAATAAGTGAGAGTTCCCTAGGCACCAGATAGAGAGTATGTTTTAAACTAGGAAAGAGATCTCCTATCTCGCAAATTTTGGGAAGACGTATTCTTTGGGACTCCTTTAGATATGGAGCACATATAGGTGAGCAGGATTCTCTCTGGTCACTTAAAAAAATAATCCTATAAGCTCCAACAATTTGAATACCATGTCCAGTGTCTCTATAGGCCTACGGTGTGCAGAATAAAGCCACAAGAGTGTGGCGCATGGAACAGACATAGATTCTGAGGCCTCCCTGCATTGTTGAGGGAAGTGTGGGATAAGAAACTCCGAGTGGCTGGAGTGGCTTATGAATGGCAGAGCCAGGTGTAGAAGTCAAGTTCGCATGCTCCTGTCTCTCTGTTCTTTCCAAGGTCCCTGTCTCCCTCACCGTTTGCTTTCTTGGGGTCTGCTGTGCAGTTATTCCCTAAGCTTGTTTACTGTCCCAGTCCCCCCACCCAGTCCCCGCAGGCAGCCATGGCAGGGTTAACTTTTGTTGGAATGGAGGCCTGAGCCAAGTACAGAGTGTCCATTGTATGCCGCCCCCTCAGGAGGAGTCGCAGACTGCTGGAATGTGACAGGGCAAAGCGTTTTCACCTTGCCTGGCTTCCTGGTTCTGTGAGTATGTGAGTGAGTGCGTGACAAGGCTGAAAGAGAGCAACAGCTTTGTATGCTGGGGAAGTAAACAGACAGGTTGGGTTTCTTTGCTTTTAAAAGCTTGTTTATTTCATTCTTCTAAGGTGAGGGGGCTCCTGTGGACACAAGAAGCTGGGTTATTACCCTTAGGATAGACAGGAAATTTGGCAGGGGCTGCCTTGGTAGGTAGAGCTAGAGTTGGAGTGGTTTGAACCCTAGGACTTTGAATAGCTGTCAGAGAGTGAATTCATTTTCATTCAGAAAGAACTTCTTGAGACCAACTAAATGCCCAAACCTCTACTGGTTGCTGAAGTGAATGTAAGCATTATACAGTGCAGACTCAGCCTGAGGATGAATTGAAGTTAGGTTGCAAAAATAAGATTTGTGCGCTCAAAGCAAGTAGTGAACGATGCAAGGCTGGTATTCAGCAGCAAACTGTACAGCTGGGTGCAGTGTAAGTCAGGACGGAGTGAGTATTGTGGCCTGGAGTTTGCAAAATGTTGCCATGGAGAAATGAAGACTTGGGCATGATCTAGGTATGGGAAGGCCTGAGATCTTTTGCTTATTCATTCCTTCATGTGACAAACATATACAGAGCACCAGTCATATGGCAGGCATTACACAAATCAGTGGAAAGGATGGAAGAACTGAGGCTGGAAACATACTGATGCAGAAAGAATACCGTGAGTGCAGTGCTGCCATGGAGACAGGTTGGACTTGAGTAGACAGTGGGAACTGATGGCTAATGTGCTGGGAACCTGGATTCTTAAGGTGAGACCAGTATGGAAGATCTGAAATGGATGTGTTCCTAAAGATAGGGGCTGTTTGCACCTGCATTACTCTTTTATCTATGGTATACATTATGAAAACTTCCACAGTCCCAGTTCAAGGCTTCAAGCAACTAGAGTCAAATTATAGTAGGGGGCTAGATTTTCTTATGTTCCCGCTGCCCCTAATGTCTGCATGTGGTATGAGGGTCGGATTATCTCTTTAAAGCGAGAAAGTGTCCTTTCCAAACTGAGAACCGTCCCATGGCACCCAGTGACCTGTTAGATAAAACTTGGACTCACTAGCGTGCCACTTCATGATGTCCACAGTCGGGCTCTAACCTCTTACTTGCTGCTTTAAGCCTCACCAATCCCTATTTTGCACCACGCCCCTTACCCACATCAAGTTTCTGTTTCCTGATCACACTCCTGGTACTCCTGAGTTATATACCTTGCTGTGTGCTCTTCCTTCTGTCTGTCCTGCCTTTCTTCTTTGCACTCTACCTGTGAAAAGCTCAAGATCAAAACCAGATCTTGTGATGTCCTGGAAGTCTGCCTGTGTTGTATCCTATCAACCTCTACCCTGTAGCATGAGGAAAACACTTTCTTCTCCTCGTGCTTCTGTCCTTTATTATAGTGCATGTAAATTCTGCTTTGATGAAAGTTTGTTTTCCAAGTCTCTCTTTAAGAGTGTCTTAATTGTGCCTTAGGAGCTTGACTGGAGAAGAACTGTAAAATATACTGAATTGAATTTCCATTTTCTCTGGATCTCTTACTACTTAAGTTTTAGATTTTGGAAATTTCTACATCTAATTAATTATTCATGCAGTTAAATATAAGAATCTCTGAAATGAATCACTTTTTACATGAAAATAATTTCTTAGCATTAATAGTACTTTCACTTCATGCCCCCATCCATTCACCTACAGTTTCACTTTTAACTTCTTTTTCCCAACACAGTATCTACCACATGCATTGTCCTACTCTGGCTTGAAGGTCCAAATGGCTTTAGCTGGGGAATTTCTTAACAGTGAATGCCTCACCTTTGCCCTGATCTAAAAATAACTTTATCCATAGGGACTAGGGAATTATACTATAATATTGGTCCTACAAAAGGGCATCAACCTTGAACATTACAAGCATTAGAAAATATGACCTGCAGTTTGTGTGGATCTGGGACACAGACTGGGAAAGACCTGCCTGACTCTCCTTCCCCTTGGGAGGTGGGGACTTGTTCTAAGGCATCTATTGTAGTACCAGTCAGTAGTGCAGTTATTATAGTACCAGTCAGTAGTAAGAAAGACCTACATGACTTCTTCAAAATTAAAATGTTTTGGGCAGTTAGGCAGATCAATCCTGGTGAAACACAGAATATAATAAAGAAAAAGAAGCACCAATGTCATCTGGTCAAGCTGCCCCCAGAGGGAACATTACCTGTGGTGCTGTTCAGGATTGGCTGGAAGTGTCAGGAAAGGTACTCTCACTCTCACCAGGACACCCTCAAGTCTTCCAGAAAAATTGTATTCTTTGGGTTCTCCCCTAAGTGGGAGCAGCTGTAACTGTGCCTTTTGGCAGGGCTGAGCAGTTTCCAAGAACAGAGTATGTTCCTGGGCTTCTCTGGGGAGCAGAGTATGTTCCTGTGAGGCCTTAGTCGCCTTCCTGTCTAGCCTCCTCACAGGGTGTCAACTCCTTTTTCCAGAGGGAGAAGACAGGGCCCTAATCTTCAGTGTTCCAGTTCTTCACTGTTCTTCATGTATCTTTGTGGGCATCTTTGGGCATTATCTGGGGGCACATTTGCTGGCAAGTCTTTAAATGGATGGGCTCAGAAGTAGACACCTCAGCTGTATAGTCTTGTGCTAGAAAGGTAGAGACTGCTCAGGGGATGAGACAGGAACTTGGGAGGGACATGACTTATAGTCAAGGGGTGGGAGGATATGATGTCTCCTGTTTTGTGCAGCCCTAGTATTCTAGGGTTTCTCTTAAGAGTGGCATTCAGGCTTCCTTTTGGACTTTGAAATGATGAGTCAGAAACTGGGAATAATGGGGCATGGGGTGAGAAAGGGCAGCTGATCCTGTGATAGTCTGGGGAGAACCTGACTGTGTTTTGTCTTCTGCTCTTCAAGGAATGCAGAGATGAAGATCATAGGGGAATCCTGACACCTCCAAGGGCCTTTTAACATGCACCTTCTCTCTGTCTCTCTCTCTCTCTCAATGTCTCTCTATCTCTATCTCTCTCTTTGCTCAATGTCACTTTATGTAAGGAATGAAAAAGGAATTAAAATTGTGTACAGTGGCTATTTTTATCTGAATAATTGAAAATGATTTTTTTTCTGTTTGCATGGAAATATTTTTTGAGTTTGTTCTGCATTAATCACAGTGTTATGTGTGATTTCCCATTGAAATCTTTTTGTTTTCCCTTTTGTGAGCTTGGCATTTGTTTTAAAAACAGAGAAGACTTTGCATAATTGAAATAATGCACAATAAAAATGAAATAGAACAGTTAAGAGGTCCAGTCAATGGACATCCCTCTTCCAAAGCATGGAAGTGTGGCCTAGGCAGCTGGGGGGTTGATCAGCACTGCAAACTGCTCTTCACATGAAACAGGGAAGCGCTGCAAGAAGCCACTCTGTTGTGGTTCCCACAGACCTGAACATCAACATTTGAGACTTCCCTTTTGTCACGGCTGGTTTTGCTGGTGACTCAGCCCCCTGTGGCTTCAGTGTAAGAAGCCTCTAGCTTGTTACTAGCTGTATGGCTTGCCCCTCTTATCTTTATTGTGGGGGCTTGCAGTCATAAACACGAATAATACCCCATAATGAAGGCCCGTGTGAGTGTTCCCCCCACCGTTAGAGTGTAACTCAATTTGGGGGTGTGCACATGCAGGTTGAATTTCTTTGCATCCCCCCACCCCGCCGTGCTATGGATAAGTGTAAATGGAGTTCCGGAACTTAGACTGACTAACGTTTGGGCCCACGCTCCTTCCTTCCACAGCTAATTTTTGCTTTGCTTTGCAGTTGCAGATTTGATCTCTTCTGAACACCTCACCGTGTCTCCATTCCTGGGACTGTGAGCCCAGCAGTTGGACTACTTTGTTCTTGGAATTTTGGGTGTCCTTTCCTCTTGCTTTCCTTTTGTCCTCGTCCCTCTCCCTCCTGAGAACTCCTGAAGACTGTGGGATTGTCATGGAGTCCAGGGAAATCTTGAGCAGCTCCCGGCAAAGGGGGGGTGAGTCGGAATTCCTGTCGGTCTCCTCAGCGAAGACCCCAGCTGCTCCTGGCTGTACAGGAGAACCTTTGCTGTCCAGTCCAGGACCTGGGAAGAACATTCCAGTGGGCGGAGAACGCATGGAGCCAGAGGAGGAAGAGGAACTGGGCTCAGGGCGGGATGTGGATTCCAACTCCAATGCAGACAGTGAGAAGTGGGTGGCAGGAGATGGCCTGGAAGAGCAGGAGTTTTCTATCAAGGAGGCAAACTTCACGGAGGGGAGTCTGAAGCTGAAGATTCAGACCACAAAGAGGGCAAAGAAACCCCCAAAGAACCTGGAGAACTATATCTGCCCACCTGAGATCAAGATCACCATCAAGCAGTCTGGGGACCAGAAGGTGTCCCGCGCCGGGAAGAGTAGCAAAGCCACGAAGGAGGAGGAGAGAAGCCACTCCAAGAAGAAGGTAGGACCCTCACCTTGGAGGCTTTTGTTTCGGTTTCTGCCCTTGTATCTGCAACATCTAGAAGTCTGTTTGCATAGTCTGCATTTACTTCTGAGTTGTCAGTCTTCTTAATGCAAGTCTTATGGCCTCCCCAAGAAATACCTGACATAATGTTGGTATCATGTCAGATTTATTGCTGTATTTTCTCATCTAAAAATAGCTACTAGAATTATAATTCAAGAGTATTTATATTTATTGTAAAGCAGCCAGTTGTTTGGTTCAGCTAAACTCTTAACACAAGTTTGAAGTTTTTAAAAAATTTTGACATTTGTGTCTGTTCTGAGTCAGGAGCGGGATGTTGAAACACTGGTCAGTCAGAGCAGTCAAGAGCTGTTAAAACTTCCTTTTGGTTTCGATCATTGCTATTGTCAGTCTTTCTAAGATGAATCGTTCATCTGACTCAGGGAGCCTGATCTTCACAGTAACTGAGGCTCCTGCAGGGCTGAAAGATCAGGGTCTGGAAAGCCCTAATGAGCTTCAGCTGGAGCTAGAAAAGGCAAGAGGTCGGCACTTGGCCTGAATCATGGATTTTGAAGGCTGTCTATTAAAAGAACTTGGTTTTCATTTTCCTCCTAAAACTCAAACGCGGATGTGCAGGGATGACTGAGGTGGTTGGTGGTGTCAGTTTGTCAGGAAGGAATGGGTTCATGTTTCACTGAGTTTATTCTGGGAGCTGCAGCAACCTCTGGCCCTGGAGCAGTGTGACACTCTGCTGTGATGACAAAGGCTCACCTTATTGTAGAAAGCTTTTCTATCAAGACAGTTTGGGGGCCTAGGGATGGCTGCAGAAGGTGTATTTGGTGGGCAGGATTTTGAGGTTCTGGGGGTAGGAGCTATCAGAGTCTTGCACTCTCTCCCCGACATTTGGTAATTTATGTGGGCTCCAGTGATAGATTAGCTAAAATGGACACAAATAAAGTTGTCTTTTGCCTGATAGCCCAGAGATAATCTGTAGTGTTTCTGTTACACTGTAGTTTTTTAGGTTTTTGAGCCATGGGGTAGTCATTTTCTTTTTTAAAATTTTTATTGTTATTAATATATGTTTGCAGTATATCATGATTGTGTTTATTGTGGGTAATTGGTGCTTGTAGTCATTTTCAAGACGACCACTTGGAATCATATTAATTTTTTAGTGTAGAACTGTGTCCATCCTCTTTTGAAGTATTTTGGCTGATTTGTTGCATTTAAAATTGAAATATGTGGGCTAGAAAAGACTTTCTAGGGAGACAACTCCCTCCAGTGCCCAAATAACTTGTCCTGGTTTTCAAACCAGAAACCTTGTATCCAGGAGTCCCCACACAGTTCTGGAGAAAGGAAGACCATTGCTCACTCTACTTTGACATTTTGGAACCTGAAGCAATCTTTAGGAATTGGCTTGTTTTTTGTCAGAAAACAGAGGCCATGCTTTCCCCTCCCCCATTACAACTTTGCAGCGCTTTCAAAATCAAGGTTATCTTGACACACTCGTGCAAACCTCTGAGATTCTTGCAAGAAACTGCAACAAGCTCTACTTTGAAACTGAAATGTTGCTTTGGAGTTGGGTATTTCAGCTTTGAAAACGAGTGCCTTTGTCTCTGGCCTTTGAGATGTCTGGTTCTTGTGTGTTGTTGGGATTTTGCAAGGGTGGACAATCATGAAAACTGTTACTTGTGGTAACTGCTTTCCTGCTTCACTACCACTGTCAGGATTGGCACAGGGTACGCACCCAAATTTGCTGCCTTAAACAGATAGTAAGTTGTTCTGATTAGGTACCACTTTCTCTAAAGCCGTATATTGATTCTAAATACAGCCTTCTGCCCATTGGAATACCCCGGAATCATGCTGTGGAATTTGTGACATAAAGTGATTTCAAAACTGAAAAGTGCGGTAGACTTCAGCTTTCACCACTGATATTCTTAGGCTGGTCATTCTCTTTTTTTTTTTTTTCCGGTACCGGGGATCGAACTCAGGATCTTGTGCTTGCCAGGCAAGCGGTTACGCCACTGAGCTATACCCCCAGCCCCCATATATAAACCTCCCTTCTTTTTTTTTTTATTTTTTATTTTTTATTTTTTATTTTTTTGGCGGTACTGGGGATAGAACTCAGGACCCTGCGCTTGCTAGGCAGGCGCTTATTCCACTGAGCTATATCCCCAGCCCAGGCTGGTCATTCTCACCTGAAAAGATCCATGCCCTTTGAAGGTTTTCCTGGAAAGAGGGATCAAATCACTTATTTGAATATGTAATTTATCAATAAGCATTTCTATGCCTAAACAAATGGAGGGAGTGGGAAAAAAGAGACAGAGGGCTGATTTTCAAATCCTAGAGCTATTGTACGACACTGTCACAAGAGTGTCCAACAGCACGTTTGCATTCTCGGGAACTCATTTCGCACCGTACATCTCAATCCCCCCTATTTTCTTTTTCTTTAGTGTTCATTTTTATTAGTGCGTGTTTGCAGTACATAGTGATTATATTCCTTGTGAGAAGTTGGTGCCTGTATGGAGCACATCTCGGTTCTTTTTTTGTTTTTCGTCCCCTTTTCCTCTACTCCCTCTCCTTACTCTACTCTGGATTCCCTTCCCATTTAAAAAAGATCCATAATTTATTTTCTTTTCTTTCTCACTTTCTCTCTCTAAATATATATCTATATTCTTTTCATATATATATGTGTGTGTGTGTGTGTGTGTGTGTTTGTGTGTGTGTGTGAAAAACCATACAATATTTAAACTTTGTGTGTCTGATTTAAAGAAAATGTGGTATTTGTATTTGATGGAGTACTACTCTGCCATAAAGAAGGATAAGCTTGAATCATTTGTAGGAAAGTGGATATGTGAGACCTATGTTTCCTTATATTTAGTACTGTTACTTTCCAGCATCAAGTGACTGAAATTATCAGCCATGAGTTGTAATTACTTGTTAGATGATAAGAACAATCTTTAATCTCTATTGGATTAGAGGATTAACATTATTACCCTTTACCTTCCCATTGCTTTGCAAGTAGAGAGTAAGCAAAACCTGAAGCTACATGTAAGGAGGTAGAAACTTAGCCAATCATTTGTGCGGGAAAATTCAGTGGCATGAGCTTGCAGGATTAACTCTATACCAGTGGGAGGTACGTTATCAGTATAAGTAGAGAAAGGATAAAGATGGCATTTTGTAAGTAACAGATCAGCATCTAACCTTGAAGTCACGTCTTCTGGATGGGTTTTAATGAAATGAATCCCCTTTGAAGAAGCGCACAGGCTGTGGCCCCTAGGAATTGAGTCTTCCATTAAGAGCTGGGAAGGAGGCCCTGTTGACCAGGTTCTTGATCTGGTAGGGATTCCTGTTTAGGAGTCATCTAATGTGTGTGTTGACTCTGAGCAGAAGTTGGTCAGCCATGTGAACCACATCCAAATCCTTTGCTGTTTTTGTTCGGCCCACATGCCAAAGATGATTTTACCTTTGAAAAGATTGGAAGAAAGTCAAAAGAAGAACAATATTTTGAAATACATTATACTTACTTGAAATTCAAATTTCAGTGTCCATAAGTAAAGTTTTATTGGAATAGAGCCAATTCCATTTGTTTACATTTTATAGATGGCTGCTTTTGCATTACAATGGCAGAAGTGAGTAGTTGTCACTAAGATACTGTGGCCTGCAAAGCTTAAACTATTTACTGTCTGGTGTTCATTAATCCTTGACTTAGGGGAAGACAGTTTCAAGATAATATGGGTTTTATTTTCATTTTGTTTTTAATGATTCATCCTCCAAGTTTGGAGGCTGGGAGAAATTGGGTGTTAGATTATGTGCTTTTTTTTTTTTAAGTGAACCAATTAATTTTGTTCCAGTGATTGCTTGATAGCTCCAGGCAAAGATAGCTTATATCAGAGCCCACGTCATTTTATTTTTCATCAGTTTTTGTAAGGAGGAAACAGTGTAGGAATGGTAGTGTGACTTATATATATCACAAGCTAGTTGTCTGTAGTTAACTCTAGTTGCACACAGTCTATAGCTTAGGGGTGAATGAAGTCCATATTTGGAATCATGTAGGCTGTTATTCCATATTTTAAACCCAGAACAAACCCTCCAAACTGGAGAGGCACTGTAGATGGTGAGGGAACATGATCACTTCAGCAGTAGGATATGAGAAGGGATCCAGGAAAGTACCATGGCACTGGCTCAAAGATTCATGGACTTTTTAAACTAGGGGATAAGTTTCTCTTTCACAGGCAATCAGGCTGAGAATTGAGATGGCTCTTACGAGGGGGGTTAGGGTAAATGAAACATGAAAGCAGCATTTTGGCGGAAGTAGAGGCTGAGGGAAGCACTCAGACCATACTCTAGGGCTTTGCAGATGGATTGCACAAATTCACCTTTGCAGGTGGACTACACAAGTTCACATTGACAAGTTCACATTGTTCCTTGTCAGACAACCAACACTATGGCATCTTAAAGTTACTCAGGTAAGTGACACAACAGCATGCTTGTTCCAGTATCCTACTAGGTCAGTCAGTAAAAACAACAGAGAACATGAAGCAGAGTATCTAGCTGTAAGTTCAAGTACAAAATGTTCCAGTAGGACAGGGTTTTGAAGATGCTCTCAGCTAGGCAGAGTTTAGCAGCCCTTCTTTTCCTGACGTCTGTGGGATCAGAGACACCTGTCTAGATTTGATAGCAAAAGAAAGGAGGGGTGGGTGGTCCTGGATAGACTCCATGTAACACCAAGTGACTACGAGTTTGGAGCTGCTATATAACTTTCCTGAAGTCCAATTTCCTCATCTGCAATTTTTACATGCTATAACTGATGGCATAATTTAGGAAGAAAAATGGCTAATTTTATTTCGATGTGAGCATATATTGTAATTATAGTGTCAATTTACTAAGCTATGCTGGCCCGTCTGTTAGCTGTTTTCTTAGTCCCTATAATAATTCTGCTGGGAAGCCTCCTCAGATCACTTCAAAAGAGTAAGAGTTGGAAGGGGCAAATTTTGCCTTTGAAACCAATTCTGTTAGACTCCAAAATCATTGAAGTACTCCAGTTCCTCAGTTACCATGCTGGATAAAATAAAAAGACTGCTAGAAGGTAAGGATCATGGGAACATTTCCCCCACACTTTCCGATGTCAACTAGAGTGACAGTATCATAATCTGAATCATCATCCTTAATTTTAATTCTTTCAAGATATTCAAGGGAGCTTCAAAACCCTTGAGTTAAGGTCTTATTTTTTTTCCTTTATGTTTAGAAACTCATTTGCTTTTGATGAAAATACAAGTTCTATTTTATTGCTTTGGATGTAATTTTCCCTCATCGTCAGCTCCATCAGGAAAGATGATTTTCTCTATTACCAAGGGCTTGCATTTTACATCTTTCAGTTGCCTGGCATCATTGGAAAAATGTGTTTGGGGTTTGTCCTTGGGACCCTTAGGCCACACCCCTAGGCTATCATGGTGTGTGTGTAGGAAGCCTAGGTGTTCTGTCCTGAGTGCAGCCCTCTTGGGAACCCTGATGAGTCTTGCTTTTATTTTCTTAGTCCTCAGACAGCATCTTCTTTGTGTCACACACTTAAAGGACAGATAAGGAGAAAATGTTTCAGGTGCTGTAGACTGAATGCAAAGTTGGCACTGGATTAAAGAGAGTAATGACTATCAAATAAAGAAACAGGTTACATATTCTGTAAGTAACGAGAATGCTCAACAGTTTTCAACTGGGGTAAAGGATGGTTTTAGGCCTGTGATGTGGTACACAGATTCTTAAAGTAGGAGGTGTGAGAAGGAGCCTTTTGGAAACATAGTAGTCAATGAAGAGGGACTGATTCATGGTTATCCATGTTCCCTGAAGAGTGCTGAGTAGCAAGCTCTTAGTTTCTTTTCTCTTATTGCTGACAAATACCTGATGCCCAAAATTAAGGATGGAAAGATTTATTTAGCTCATAGTGTGTAGAGATTTTGGTCTACAATCGGCTGGCCTCGAGGCAGGGTGCCTTGACAGAGGAGAACAGTTCATGGCAGGCAGACTGTAGCAAGGGAAGACGGGATCTTCACAGCATCTTTCCACTCCTTTTATACTGTATGTAGGGTGCCGGAATTAGGGTGGTGCCAAGTCAGTCAGTGGACTGATTCAGTAACGACACAGCCTTAATCCCAGCATCACACACTCTAGATCCAGTCAATTCTGGGAAAGCCCCACCTATGACTGCAGGCTTTGCGGGGACATCTGAACCACAACAAGCACATTTCTCTCTTGGTAGCAGTTTGGTTTTGCTAGGTAGGTGAGGAAGAGCCTGTTGGAGGCCATTTTGGCTGGGGGCGGGAGGGTCTTGCTTTGTCGAGGATCAGATGGCCTGAACACGGTCTCTGCACTTAGTGTTACCCCTCTTCTGTCCTGCTGCAGCATCTCAGAGAGTCTCTCCCTCTTAGGGTTCAAGTGTCCTTTCCCCTGCTGTCATTTTGCCCCTTCCCTTCTCTGTTCACACCCCTCTGTATTCTGACCCAGGTTTGGCACCTATTCTGGGGATGGGAATGCAGTGTTTCTAACTCCTGGAAGCCCAGAATTCTCCTCCATGACATGGCCACCAAACCAAGAGAGCAGATCTCACCAGCATATTTCTTCACAAGAGGCTGCAGTTCCCTTCCTGTTATTTTCTTTCTTTCCTTTTTTTTAGGCAGCACATTCCTACTTATTCATTAGAGTGTCTGGAACTTCTGTGTCCTGAATGGGTTCCCTTTAGTTATTTTTTAGCTAAAGTGGCACAGTGGGTGGTGAATGACCTTTTGGGAGTGGATATTAGTCTCCCAGGGCAACAGGAACATTTGACAGGTAAGGCCCAAGAAGTGAGAGGAAGAAGGTTGGATGTGGAGATGGATGCCCTGGGCACTGCTCTGCCCCTGCTATTAACAGTTCCAACAAGAATACTTTATATCCCCCGGTGTCTGCTTCTGCATTTCTTTTTAAACAGAATGAAAACAAGAGCAGCTTTTGACCTCTAAGGCCTTCTTTCTGTTCTCAAACTAGAAAACTTAAGAATCATTCTGTTTGACTGGGTAAGTCTTTCTCTTTAAGAGTCCCGATTACTATAAATATAGATGTTTAACCTCTGTTTAAATCCACTAGTCCACCATCAAATTATTTCCTTTTTTGCCCAAAATATCAAAAGGCCTGAAATCATGGTACAGCAAGTGTCAGAGCTGAGCTTAAAATGTAGGGAGATTTAGTGAGCTTGGATTCCATAAAGATAGTCTGGTATTTTTTTTCCCCTCTCTTCCATTATTTTTTCCATTTTTTAAAACCGTATTGCTATCTTCTGGGGTTTAGAACATTGAAACAGCCTGCTTCGCTTCTGCTTGTTATTCTCTCTGTGGTCAGTTTCTCTTTGGACTTCTCAGGGGTGTTCTTTGGTGAGCTCTGCCATTGAGGATCAGTGTGGCACAGTAACCAGCAAGAACATTGAGCTCTGTAGACCTTCTTTCCTTAGATGTGTGTAGCCTGCTCCCTCTCTAAAATTCTAGCTGGGGAGTACAGCATCTGTTAGAAAGAGCCCTTGCTTTGAGAAGGATTGGATCCTGGGTCCCCCACTCAGGATTGGCTTCCTCTGCCCTGGTCCACAGTAGAACTTGGACTCCCACACCTGCAGGCTCTGTGTGACCTCAGGCCCCTTCCTGACTTCTCGAACATCAGTGGCAATGGCAGCATGGCCTGACTGATGTCATTGTGAGGATGGAAAGTACCCTTCTGCACTCAGAACTGTCCCTAAGCCTTGCTCTGATTTCTGTCCTCCACCTCCTGCTCTCTGACCATGCATAAGAACGTTCTGAGGGCAGGCACAGAGCCGGCACACAAGGCCCTGCAGCAATGCTGGGCACCCGCAGGCTTGGGCTATGCCTGATGTCCTAGCTGTGGGCAGCACCAGCATCTTACTTTTGATGCTGCACAAGTGTTGGCTAATAGAGCGTATCATTAATGCATGTATTTTGGTGGTCAGAGTTGCTATGGTGATTTATTTAGAGATGGTTCAAATATCTCTTACTTTTGTGGCCGTTTATCTTCCAAACTGGGATTGCTACTGAGCCCAAAGACTTACTCAAAATTAAAGTTTTAAAGTGGTGTCAAAGGAACCACCAAGTGGGGTTCAGCTGGCGGCTGCCACATCGTTGCCCTTTGCAGAGCAGCCCTCCCTTCCCCATCTCTATAATTTCGCACCCTCAGAAAGTCCCCTCATTGCTACGTTTCCTTTTTTATTCTTAATAAAGATCAAGATAAAGAATCCTTTCTTTTACTTCCTCCCCATCTTTTCAGTTTTCCAATTGCTGTAATTTCAAGTTAGAAGCATCCCACCTTCAGAGTCCAACATACGGAACATCCCAGACCATCCCCCGCCCTTGTAGTTGTTTACTACAAACCACGACTTTGGTCAGGAAGGCACTGACTTCTACCCAGGGTATCAGGGTGGGGAGCATAGCACTGTGGCAGGGAGGTTCTCAGAGCTGGGTCAGAGGCCCTGGTTAGGCTTCTGAAAGCATTAAACAAAAACAGCACACAGTGTGAAGGCATTGAAACCCTGCATTTTTAAGGGTGGTGTTTATCCACAGAGAACTAATAATGCATGTTATAATTTGCACAAGGCTGATACTTTGGGGAATGGGCATCAACTTTGCTCACAGGGTGACTTGACTCGGAGGGTGGCTAAAGGACCTGGGCACTCACTCCCCCAAGGAGTAGTCCGTGGCTGCAGGAGAGCCTGCCAGGGGAGAGTGCAGGGAGCCAGGTCCTTAGGAGATGTACAGACAGATGAGGCCACAGACACTCACCTGAACCCTCAGTCCCACGGTGTCATACCAAGTGTGCACAAGAGTCTGCGTTATGTGTCTGCTTGGGGAACACCGAGCCCCTGGTGCTGACAGATTGCAAGCTGAGGCTGCATCCCCTAGTGCCAGACCTCTGACAGCCAGAGTCCTGTGTTGCGGGAAGTGTGGGTGCTGGGCTTCTAGGCTCCTTCTTCCCTCCCGTGGCATTGCCACAGATCTTGCTCTGGGACAGCAAGGACACCCTTACGACCTTGAGTGGCATTTCCCTCTGAAGTCCCAGGTTGTTAGGTCCTTTTTGTTCTTCCTGCCTGCCTGTCCCTCCAGAGCCCGATTCCCTGGCCTCCCCATCAGCGTGTGACCTCACCAGGGAAAACAATGGAAGCCTTTGTTTATTATGAAAAGTCCAGGCAGTCCCCACCTTGAGAGGCCACTTGATAATCATCATTAGTATCAAATGTAGGTTGCTTCACTGCGTTTTCTAGACCTTTATTGTGTTGTATCCCAGATGGGCTGCTTTGCTTCTCACAAGTTTCTAGCTGGTTTCCCAGTGAGGCGCAAGAGGTAAAGTAGCCAGTAGAACATTCTAGAAAGGAGACAGACAGTGGCTTTGTCCCTTAAGGTGGACCGCTAGGCCTTGCCCTATGAAAGACGACCATTTGCAAATAAAACTTTGTGCAGGAGTGTGGGCAACTGTTTGCGAGGCCGTCTAGTCCACTAGTTTAGTGATGTGAATGAGGACCCAGCTCAGGAATTCTGGCACTTTTCACAGCTTAAGCAGTTGATTCTCCTGGTGGATTGGGTGTGGCTGAGGGGCTACACCCTATCTTTATCCTTGTCCTTTTGGGGCTCCAGGTAGTGGAGACTGATGTATTTGGGTCTGTGGCTCTTCCTCAAACTGTCCCCTTTTCCCTTCTTGAGTGGTGCCACTTAAATCAGTGGCTGGGTTTTGAGGGCAGCAGAGCATAACGGACAAGGCTGGGAGGTGCTGGAATGAGGCACCAGCTCCACAGGCAGAGGCAGCATGATGGCAGGCGCTCTAAGGCAAGGGAAAGGCATAGGTCCACAGTTGGGTCTCACTTGCAGGACCGTTGGCATCACTGAACGTAAAAAGTGCCTCTGAGCATCTCTACTGCAGCAACCTGTTCAGCGAGGAAAGCACGCTTCCAAGACACCTGATATACAGTTGTTCAGCTGCTGATCAGAGCCCTCCAGGGAGGGGACTTGCCATCTCTTGTGATATTGTTTGTTTGGGAAAGTTCTTTCTTACAGTGCACTAAAGGCATCTCCTTTAAAACCTAAATAGTTCTACTTCCTGGAAATATTCTTTGGATTCCTAATGCCCAACCGCCCTGATTGTTGGACTTCTTGTACTTTGTATTTTTTACTATGCTTTCTTGAAGACCTAGACAGGGAGAACACACAGAACCTAGTGTAGTACCAGGAGGTAGTCTGCTCTGCAGAGTGCTGGGGATTGTTACCTCTGCTTGTATAGACACAGATAACCAGCTTCCTGGGAGCTTTGCTGTTACTGATGTGCACTGAAATCAAAGTGAAGAAGCCCCAACCACATAAATATTGACCTGGGCTATTTTTGCCAGTTCAAAACCATCACATCCGACCTTCCATGGATTCTCTAGGCCAAGATTTAGGTGTTTGCATTATTATTTTAATTATTCCCATTTCTTTTCTGCTGAGTAGTTCCAGGGAGAGATGTGGGTCAAATGTTAGTCAGGTGGTTTGATTTGGGCCCAGGAACTGCACAGCCAGCACAGAATCAAGGGACCCATGACTTGTAGCTGCTCGGTCAGTCAGGACTCCTGTTTTGTGCTTTGTCTCGGGCAACCTCACTGGATACCACTATCCACCATTACCGAGCCTGGTTTCTCTTTTATATGAGCTGCCTTCTTTATCTAAAAATAGGCTGATAAATGTGTCTTGTCAAAGTAAAGTATTTTCTTTTCAGTTATGTTGTAAGCTCTCTGAGGACAGGAGTTATATCTTTTATTAATATAATAGTCACTTATTTTATTCCCCTAGCCTAGATGTTAGACAAGTTATTGTTAGCTCTGCCAGGGCAGAGAGCTCCGTAGAAAGTACCTTCTTTATCAAAACACCTTCTGCTTAGTCAGCCCTGTGTATTCCGCAGCCCCTCTCTAGAAACATCTAAAATCTTCCCTCTGACACCCTTTTGTGCTTCCATCCAGCTAGACTGCAGCAGAGATGAGTCACTGAACTTCTGCCCTGATCTACAGAGTTGTAGGGCATGTTCAGACCAAGTGCTGTGGTGTTATAGAAGGTCTTGTTAGGAAGAATTCATCTCAGGACACTTAAGGAAAAACCCAGAGCAGCATAAATGTGTATTGAAATACGTATTGCAGACAGTGCATAGCATGGAGAATTGATCCATCCCCTCTGTCTGGGACTTTCCCCAAGCGTACCTGCCTATGTCTGCCATTAACATTTTCTGGTTTGTTTTTTGGATACTTCAGTGAAGTAGACCTAATGCTCCTGGTTTTATGGAATAGGGGAAAGAGACCCTGAGAGTTTTTTTAAGTGGCTTCCGAAACACAGGTAATTATTAGAGGTTATTAGGCATGAAACTCTCATATCCCCTGTTTCCCAGCAGCAGAAGGTTATCACTGAAAGATCCCACCATTTCTGCTTTGCATAAGTCCTTAAGGGGGGAACAGTTGACTCCTCGAAGCTCTCCTGATTGTTGCTGTCACTCAAGCCCAGGGTGTGAGTAAACCTGAGCATCGCAGCTTTGTTGCAGAGATCCGATCCGCTCACTGTTCCTTTCCTGGACTGGGCCCAGTCATCTCCTAGATGGAAAACCCTCCATGGGTCCCAGCCACCGCAAGGAATGGCATGGAGGGACATGCAGTGGCAAACACGAGGCTGTGGGATTAACAGGTTCACTGTGACCTGATCCAGAAGCTATTTACAGGGTTTTCTAAAATGTCCTGGTTTTGAGTGAGGATGCAGGATTCAGCAAAGAGCTCAACATGAGTCTCCAGGAGCACTGCCTTTAGGGAGGGTAGCTGTTGTAAGCGTGAGGTTCTGAGTTCAAGTCCTGGTTCTGCCTTTAAGAAAGGATTCTGTTTTCTCATCTCATTAAAGAAATGTTAATAATACTTCCTTTCCTTCTACATATAATTCTGAAGATAATCTGAGTGAGTGGCTGTAAAGAGGTTCTGATATGTTAACAGATAAATAGAACTAGCAAGTACTATTCTTTAGAACTACCACAAAGTAGGTTTCTGACAAACTGTAGTCTTACATTAAACTTTTCCATCACTTCTTCCAGCGTCCCCTTCAATGCCTGGCCTTTCTCCTCTCCCCTTAAAAGAGCCCCCAGACGTGGCTCTGATGAACAACAGCTGCAGGTTGGAAGTGGTCCGCCGCTGAGAGCACAGATACCCGCCACATGGTGCAATTGCCCTTTGTGAAATTCTGGGGTGAGAGGTCAGCCCTCGCTGCCCATCTTTGTCACTTCTCAGTCATCTGTATCCTGGTGACAGTTGTGTTCTCCCAGCACCCTTCCCCTGCCCCACCCCCCTCCTGGAGCCCAGGAAAAAACCATCTGCTGAGTTGGCTTTCAGAAGATTTTTTTTTAAATACCAATTTCCCTTTGTTCTGAGGCAACCTCCAATCAGGGCCAGTGTCTGCTGGGTTTGGCGAAAGGCTGGTATTGTGTTTCGTGCTCCCAGAGGAAAGGTTGTCCACTTGCTTTTCCTTTTGATTCGATTCCCTGCCACTCTGTAGGACAGTCAGAGGTTGCAGCTGCCACGGTCAGCTGTAGGTGGGGGACCCCTTGTTTAAGAACCTCCATATTAATTCCTTGGCAGGGGGAGAAAAATAAAAACACAAAACCAAAAACAATACAGAGAAAAAATTAAAATCACTACTAAGAAAGTCTTCCTGTCCCCATTCTGCCCTCTGGCTCCCACCCAGCTCCTGCTGGTTGTCTTGGCGGAGGCCTGCCACCCTTGATGGCTTTTGGAAGAGCCTCAGGTAGCTAGCCTTTGAGATTTCCTGGTTTCTTGCTGAAGAACACAACCTGCATGTCAGAAGTTTGGGAGAGTTGTGCTTTTGTGGGGAGCTGGAATTACAGGGCAAGGACCCTGCCTGTGCAGTTTCTTTCCCTGAACACAACCATGGCCACCACTTGGCACTGAGAGTGCCAAAGCTCAGACCTTTGGAAACACTGGGCACACAGGGGCTACCAGACCCTCTGCACCACAACAGTATGGATGCTATCATTCCCATTCCACAGATGAGAGCAGCGAGGTGTGGAGACTTCCAGGAACCCACCCGAGTCTGTGAGGCAGCCAGGGTGCAGCTCTTGTTGGAGGCCTCCCTGCACTCCCTGGAAGTTGAGTGGGGATCCCCAGGCAGCACCTCGGTGGGTGACTCAGAGGTGGGAGCCAGGACTCCTCACCTGACGACCCTGCCCTCTGCAACACCTGCAGTGAGGACTTTTCTCATTCCCTCCATTTATCCTTCTGTAAAAGGAGGCCCAAGAGCTAGATGTCAGTGCAGCCAAAGAGACAGTTTGGTCCAATTGTGTGAGAGCTTCACAGGATCTTCTACTCCCGGTGCTTGTGCTTTTCTCTCTTTTTTTTTCTGACATGCTATGCCAAATTAGTACAGTTCCCTTGGGGAGACTTAGAAGATGCTTGGAAATGTTCCTGCAGGTATCCTGCGATTCTGCAGCCTTGTGCATCTGCCCCCCCCTGCTCACACAGCCATCTCTACTTGGGAGGTGTCACTTTCTTTGCTCCTTTATGGTGATACGAAGAGGGGTCCGGGAGCGAGCACATAATGGATTCAGTCTATTGGTGAACAGCTCTAAAATTCATAAAACTGTTCTTCAGTATACTATTTCCTCTCTCCTCTCACTGTTGTATTTGGCCAGCAACCCAGAAAACTGGGGATCTGATGATCCTAGAGTGGACTGGAACATAAAACAATACCAGAGGCAGAGAGAGAAAGGGAGTAAGGGAGGGGGGCAGGGAGGGGGCAGAGGGAGGTCGGGGGAGACGGGCTCAGAGGCTTTTCTTTCTCTTAGGACATGACCATTTTCTACATGACTTAAAGTTGTGTGTGTGCACGTTTATGTGTGTGTGTGTGTGTTTGTGTGTGTGTGTGTGTAAGAGAAGCAGCATTTGTGTGTGCTTGGATTTCTTTGCATACATCCTAGGTTATTATTAAGATGGATAATCAGAAATATGGCAATGTCCATGAGCAATGGACTCAACTTTGCCCTATCTCTTGGGATCTTTGCCTATTACCTTGTCGTGTGAAAAGACAGATGTGCTTCCCTGTTGTGCTTTTCTAATGCAATCTACCTATAAAAGCAGATCTTTTCCAAAGTTATCTGGGAGACATAGGAGTTAGCACATAGACTTATCGGAGTAGATGAGGGAAGTGGTGGGTGAGGAATGGGTGGCAGCACGCTCAGCCTTGTGAGTTCAAATTCTGCCCCCACGCTCAGTCTTACGGGCTATCATGGGCTGCACTCAAGCTAGCTAGGGTTCTACTCCATAGGCCAGTTTCAACTAAGGGTGCAGATCTTAGAGCTGTGAGCACAGGACAAGCAGCAGGAAATAGCATAAAAGTCTGACTTCTGGGCAGTGGGATTTACTGAGCCTGACACAGATGCCCTAGCAGAGAATCACAGAGCTTGGCTCAGTGGTACCTGGATGTCCCTACTGCTACTAATTACCCCCCTTAAAATGCTCTCTTCTCTAGCACCAAGTCATTCATTAATTTAATCTCCCATTCAATCAGAGATATGTTCTTCAATAACTGTTTGTTGCGTGCCAGGCAATGTTATCAAAATATATCCGAGACTTGTTCCTTAAACGTCTCATTGGGGTAATGTCTCACTTATAAGTTACTTCAAAAGTAGAAGTCGAGACAGAAAGGCTTCTCCATAGCAACTCAGCTAAGAAGGAGCGTATCAAAAACTTTCAGAAAAGTACCTTGTAAGGGACTGGTAGCTTTGACTGAGTGATAGAGACAGTCTGCACCTAATTGAAAAGAAGGACAAGAAGCACCTGGAAGCAGAGCGAGATGAGAAGTGAGTGAAAGGCATGCGCTTTGGTGTCCATGTGATGTTTGGCTTCATGGGACTGCTGCATTTGATCTATAGGATGTCCTTGGCATACCCCAGTGGAAGGAGGAAGGAGAATAGCAAAGTGGGCAAGAAGCCTAAAGGAAGTTACATGTCACACATTTTGTTGGAAAGAACAGAATCGAAGGAAAAGCATCAGGGGTGGTAGAGGCAGCAGTCTGAGAAACAAGGGAAGGTCACAGCTTCGCTAATGCCCAAGGTCTTGGAGGAAGTCGGGGGCAGGTATGCAGGCAGAGTGAGAGTGTGCCACTCCAGGAGAGAACAGAAGGACCAGAATGTGAGAGAGAATGTGTGCACTGATCGAGGACTGGAATGACAGGTACTTCTGCAGGGCATCAACCTTTAGGGGCTGAGGGAACGGGGCTGACTTCAAAAGACTCCTTCCCTCTGGGAGACGAATGTGGAAGAACAGAGAGTATCCTGGAGAAGCCTCGCATGCCATTCTGGGACCTTTGCAAAAATGCTTGTTGTTGCAGCCAAAGTACTGGCAGCTTGCTACTAGTATCACAGCCACTGTTGACATCTGTATGGTGCAGCTGTGCGGGTGGGCCTGGATGCAGTCTGCCCCGGGCTGGCCACCTGTGCCCCTCTCCACCTCCACCTCTAGGCAGGAGCAGGTGCTGAGCTTCTGTATGCCCGCCTTTCCTTCTGGCTTCAGCCCTAAATGACAGCTGACCTTTGCTCCCCATTTTGGGCTTGCAGCATATTCCTTTCTGCCTGGGTCTCAACAGAGGGAGAGGAGGGTGGCACTTCTGCTCACCTTCTTTATTGGAGGGAGATAGTAGTTGGTCCCTGGGGCTTGTCTTTATGAGGAAAGGATGGTCAGTGACCTGTGTGCAGGTCACGGCATACAGCTCGCAGGCATGGAGGCCAAGCAAATGTGTGAGGAGATGGGGGCTCCCCGAGCATCTGTACCTTTCCCTCTTCATGTTCCTCCCGGGAGCTCAGCAGAGGAGTGTAGTGTGGGGCTGTGTGCCTGCTAGTGAGAGTTCACTGTTGCACATGCACACATGTGTGAGTGTAAAGCCTCCACATGACACAGCAAGCGTTAGTGTGTGTGATCTGTTAGAGACAACATTGACCTTAGAAGCAGTTTTGTCTCTGCCCATAACTATCTTGTGCATAAGGACCACGGATGAAAACGGAGGAAAATTGCAAGGATTCATGGACAGGTAAAGACACAGAGCCATTGCCACTGGTGTATATGGACTCTGTCTGACATCTTGTTGGGAAGGTCGGCACACTCTATGGGGTGTCCAGGGAATGAGTCCAGGGAAGGATGGAGGAAGCTGGGATGCTTGACTGAGCCTTGAAGAAAGTATAGGATTTAACAGGGATGGGAGGTGGCCAGGGAGATTACTTGAGCCATTGTCCAGGGGACAAAGTACTCAGGGTGTGCCTGAATTGTGATGAGCAGACCAGATCAAATTTGAAGTGGAAGATGGCCTTGGTTTGTCTGATTTGGGAAACTGGACTCTAAGTTTAGCAATAGAAAGAAGAGATGGAAGGAAAATGCACAGAGCTGTTGCTTTAGGAAGTCATTGCACAGCCAGCATTGGAGGGAGTGAGCCTAGAGGCAGAACCTAAGCCTATGGCAGCACCCAGCAAAGGGCATAAGAGCCTGTGGTTTTTGTGATTATGCTAAGAGGCCCAGAGAGCCTTCAGAGAGGCGAGAAGGAATAGCCTTGAGCATCTTGATTCCTGCTACTTGGAGAAATTCCATCATTTTCTGAAGAATTCATTGATTTTTTTCTTAAGAATTCATAAGTATATTGCTAACACTTAAAAGTGAGTGGAAGGGTTTTGAATAAAGGAGAATACGTGTATCCACAGATGGTCCGAATCCGTCCTCTTGCCTTTGTGTTTCATTCCCACTGGTGATGTCACCGTGGGGCACAGAGAGGAAGGGTTCCTAAGCACACCTTCATCTGATATGTAAGCTAAGGTGTACTTCCGGTATTTCTGGTCAGTTGTCACCAGCAGTGTGGGAAGGTTTGGATTGCATTGTATCAGCTCACTGTCTGTTTCTAGGCCAGCTTGTTCTGTCTACGTTGTGCCACTCATCTCTGTCCTATTGCTGAATTCAGCTTGGCACAGGACCCAATAAATCTTTTCTACCCTTTTTCCAAATAATGCTTTCAGGGAACTAGGCGAATGGGGAAAGCCAACATATGTTTGCTTCCACCACAGTCTCCTCTTCCGCCTATTTTAACCACTTTACATGGGCCCCATCCCATATACAGTGTGGATGAACAAGTTGCACTTTTTTATGTGTTAGAAAGGGACACAAATGCAGATGGCCATGATGGGGAATTTTCCCCACCCTCAGAAGGTGGGGGAACAGGGCAATGGTGTGAAAGAATGAATTAGTTATGGCAAATCTTGTTAGTGTCCATTGTAAGCAGAGAAGCTAAGCCATCTGTGGCCACTTGCAAAATTGTTTCTTGTTTGTTCGAGCTCCCCACCGAAGCAAATCTTTCTGGCTTCTGATAATTTGCATATTGTCACTTGTTTGCCAACTAGAGGGTGTCTGGACATGTGTATGTTAGAGGGCATCTGTGGGGACACGTATGTGTGTGTTGAAAAAAGCCCAGTGTTGGTGTGCCTTTGGGAGCTGGCTTTGACTAGGCTCTGGGCTTAGCAGGAGAAGGGTATTCTGTTTGTGTTCACTTGAGACATTCCTAGCTCAAATCTCCACTTGTCTTCGTGCCTCCCATCGCTCTCTGTTCCCCCAGCCCCCTTTCTGCCTGGGTTTCTGTGTACTTTTGTTTTTATCTTAATCTGTGGTTTACGTAGGCTAGAGGCACAAAGTGGGTAGGCGCTCTACAGGACACGAGTGATGCTTTAAGGTCATATTTGCCACCGATCTGCCTGAATTACTCTGCAGAAGATGCTGCTGTTCCATCTCCATCCACTCTCCATAGGTTTACCGTGAACTTTCTGTAAACAAGTGGTGTCCAGGGGTCCACACACTGCAGGGCCACTGTGTCTTCCGTGGACTTCCACAGAGAGTGATGCGTGACGAGCACTGCATGCACGGGGAATGAAATGAAGCAAGCTCTCAAGGACCTCTGTGTAGGGATGGTCGCCTGGTCGGGTGGCTCCTGAAGCCCTTGCACTTGATGGCTGTAGAGGAAGATGATTATGTAGGGCATGCAGTCAGAAGGGCTTTTGCGCTAGGCTTCTGGTATGCTCAGGCCGGTCAGAGTCAAACTGAAAATCTTCAGAAATTAAAAGGCAGAAATCCTCCTTCTGCTCATCACCAGAACCACTCTGGGAAAAATGATGTAAGGGGTTAGAATCTGGGACAAGGGTTGGAGTCTCTCTGTGTTATATTTCCAGTAGCACCCAAAATTAGTTCTCTCTGTGATTCGGATAACCTCATTGGCTAAAATTTTCTACGACCTTAATTTCCCCTTTAAGAAATGGGATTTTTTCTTTGCCTTCTCTGTCTCTCACTCTCCTGCTAGGAAAGCAAACTCTGGCTATACCAAAAGTTGGTACTTTCACCTGTTCTAAAGGCCTTTAGACTTTAGACTGCCAAGCGATATTCTCCATAGCTACGTAAGGAGGTCAGACTGGTTCTGATTGCTTGATGGAAACACAGAGAATGTGAAAGTAGAAAGAAACTTTTGCAAATCCTTAGAGCAGATGAGGACATACAGCCCAGGTCAGTGGAGCCTCACAATTTGACCGAGACCACACAGCCAGTTGGTGGTGGTCTTGTGGGGAGGGGGACAAAATAAGAAACATTCTTTCAGGTCATCACAGTGCTGGATACTAAAGGGGAACAGGACACTCCATTGCTGTGGTGGGTAGTGGCCTCTTCTTGAGAGTCTGCCCTGCCTCTTTGCTTGGCCCATCTTATAAAAGTTTGATGCTTTTCTCTTGAACCCTCCTGAACCCACCATGCCTTTGCCCAGGAAAATCAGATAAAGGAGCCTTTTATTTCCCAGCTGCCCCGTGCATGCAGCATTCAGAGAAGAGGGACTGGCAGTGGGGGTGGGGAGAGGAGAAAGCATTTGTCTTTCAACACTGGTCTGACAGGAGAGTTTCACTGCCAGGCATTTTGAGAACCAGCTAAATAATGGTCACAGCCAAGACAAAAGATAAAACTGACCCACTAGTTATGCAGTTACTTGAATGTGATTCACCCTGCATAATACTGCCTGAGACCTGAGTGTCTCCTTGTTAATGAGCCAAGAGACAGCACAATTAATTATGGGGGAAGCAGCGCTATCAGATGGGAAACTAATCTGTGCAAAAGAGTAAGTCCTGAATCTTTTTTGCCTTCCTCAAATACAGAAGCGCCCAGAGATGGCATTGCCCACATACCGTGGGCACATATGGAGAAGGACGAGGGAGGAGGAATGCTAGTGGTACTGAACCAAGATTTGGGGTTGGTGGAGTTAGCAGGAATAAGGGAAGTTGTAGTGACTGGGGAGAGGGGCCAGGGTGCAGCAGAAAATGATTGTTTGTGGTTTGGCTGAGAATGAATGTTGGAAAGGTTGACCAGCAGCTCTGAAATCCAGCCAGGGTACCTTAAATGTCAGCATCATGCCCACTGGACAGAGCCAGGATGGGAACCCGGACTAGACAAGAGTAGAGGCTGTGTAGCCAGATACTGAGCCCGTTTACTTGATACCTTCTGTCTACTGTCATGGGCTGATTCCTCATGTTTTGATGACACAAGCAAGTGCTTATACTTCTAATCCCTTTAGGAGTATGACTCTGTGTCATCTTGGATAAACCTAGTAACTGGGCAGTCAGGGTAGTATGGAGTGTCTGAGCCAGGGAAATGCGAGGTGGAAGTGGGAGGATTTGAAGTGAGCAAGGTCACAGGTTAAAGGACAGGGGTTACCAGCAGGGAAAGGCCCAGGATTGAAATATTTGCCGAAGGCTGACAGGCAACAGAATGGAGGCAGACAAGTGGCAAATTCCTGCTTTCTCTTCTAACTGAGAAAATGTTTTGAGTGGTATTCACTCTGACTGCATAATAAGTAGGGGTGGGGGGCCTGGAGGTGGAGAAAGAGGGTATGACTGAGAGAGAATATGATTAAATTACTGGTGGAAGCCAGTTCCTGGAGTGGTTTCCATGTGTCATCTTCCCTGACCCTCTTGCCTGAGCAGCACGACATTCTTTTCTTCATTCACCCATGCAGCACATGTTCTTAGAGAGTCTGCCTGTAATGCAGGGCTTGGTAACTGCCCACAGGAGGTAGCAGTAGACAAATGGAAAGGAGTCTAGTCCTCCCTGCAAAGGGTGGAGAGGTCCAGGAGCAGGTGATTTGGACACAATGTGACATCCTTGATTTGATGCTGTTATTGTTGTTTTCTTTCAACACCTAAATCTTGTAATCATCAGGGTCTGCTCAGAGTCTAGTGACTAATTTTATATAATTTTGCTTCTAAGAGAGAATATAAAATGATTACAGCACTAGGTCTGGCTGTGCCAGGGCAGTGGCTCCTAATGGGGTTGCTCTGCACCACCCTAGGAATTGTGTAGAGTGCTGAGGAGGGGTGTGTGCCCAGAGGGAGAGCCAGGGTTTGCGGAAGTGGTTAGGAAATAAAGCAGTTGTGTCTTGACTCAACCCTAGCCAGCTTATCCTCCTCCCTGCTTGGCCTTGCCTGCTCTTGCTTACAAGAAATAGTTCTAGTGTTTCAGGAGCATAAGTTTATTTAGCTTTCTAGGCTAGCACTGAGGGGCAGTGATGGTGATTTGCTAGGTCATTTTGAATTAAAGAGGTATAGAGCTGAGGAGGCCGTTGGGGTCATTTTGCAGAAGGGGACTCCCCAAAGGTTAAGTGAGAGCCTCATGATGCTAGGTGAGGTTGACCCAGGCTGGGGTCCCAACCCCCACTCTCGCCCCTGACTTCCCAGACAGCTCTGGGTACGCTGCCACCTCTTCCAGGAAGCGATGACTCAGATTATTTTCATCACCATATCTCACCCACCCCCACCCCCCCATTTTCTTCCCACAGACACCAAAGCCAGTTATAGACTCAAGCAGTTTCATTTTTAGACAATTTCCTTTTTAACTTAGAAATCAATGGTTAGAAGAGGGAGCTGGGGTGTGACTGGTGGCTGGGGGTGGGGACGGAGGCATGAGAAGCTTTAGGGGGGATGGGCTTCTGCTGGCTCTCAGGCAGCCTGGAGAAATCAGAATGGAGAGCCTTCATCTGACCTTGGGAAGATCTGTTGAAGATCTCTTCTACTCTAACGTTCTTTCACATTTAAGTTCAGAAAGAACTCTCTTCCCTTCCAATATGGGGGCTTTTCCCAAACCTTCATGAAATTCTTACATGATTTTTAAACTCTTAACAACTCATGAGAGTTTTAACAAACAATTTGTACATGATATTTCTAGGTTTTTTAAATTTTAGTTCTAATAGTCCTAGATATGTATTAGTTTTTCCTAAAGAAATGAGGAACTTTGCTTTGCTACACAGCTTAGAGTTTGAAACCATTGATAATAGCTCATGAATAACTGAGTAAGAGCCATCTCTTGAGTTCTGTATGGCAGGCACTAAGCTAACCACCTTACTTACAAAGGTGTATGTAATTCTCCCAGCAATTCTAATAAAAACTCTATTTTCCCTATTTTTCTGATGGGTAGACTGACACTGGGAGGTTGAGTAGCTTGCCAATAGCGCATAGTGAATGTGTAAGACTTTTATAGCATGTGAAGTCAGGCCAGTCTTATTTTTAAAGTTCACAGCTGTAGACGACCTTCTACCCACAATTTAGAGGTCATAAACTGTAATGATGTTACTTTTTTATTTCATCAAGGGTGTGAGTCAAAATGACCTGAATTTGAAGTTTCTTATAATGTTTAAGGTACACAGAGGCTTCATAAAAGCTCTGTTTTATGTTTAGCGGTAGTGGGGATTGAAATATTGCGAACACATTTTTTTGTTTTTTTTCCCGGTACCGGGCATCGAACTCAGGACCTTGCGCCTGCCAGGCAAGCGCTTATGCCACTGAGCTATACCCCCAGCCCCAAAAGCTCTGTTTTAATGAATGCTTCCAGCCACACAACCATGGCACCACTACACAATTTGTTTTTAAAATAATATGTCAGAGGAGCTCAAGATGAAAGGGTTGGCTAAACTGTTTGGTGTCAGCTGTGTGTGCCCTCTGGTTTCTTCGTTCACTTTCTTGGGTCACCAGGGGAGATAAAAACCTTTGTCACTGACTTTACTGTTTGAAAGTGAGGGAGCTGTGCAGCCATCTGAGGGGCTTGGAAAGTGTAAAGCATCATGTAAATGCAAAAAGAACGTCAACAGCTCTTTCTTCTTTTTTTAACAATCTAAACTTCCTTTGGTCTCAATTCCCAAAGCCTTTGAAGTGCTTTTCCAGAATGTTCATTGAGTAACTAGAGTGAAGTCAGTTTAGTTGGAAAATTTGGTTATCTCAGTGTTTTAGCTTTCTGGAAGAGTTACATGCATTTGACTCAAATGCTTGGTCATGATGTGTGTTGGCGTGTGTGTGTGTGTGTGTGTGTGTGTGTGTGTGTGTATTTGTGTTTTAATATACAAACAAAAACAGCCTTTTAAAGTTTACCTATAGATGCCCTTATTACTTTAGGGTAAGAAGTTAGGATAATTGATGTTCTTGGAGGTTCCAGTCTTGAGGCAGGGCTTTCTCATCCTTCTCTTTTCATATGAAAGAATCTTAAGGATTTATTGCCAAATGTCTTCTTGGGTGTTTCATAAAGGTGCATTCAGATGGCTTCTCGACCTGCTGTTGCAGAGTCAGCGTGTGCAGTGAATGGCTAGCTCACCTTTTAGTCCACATGTGGTAGGAAGTAGGCAGACTCTGTGCACTGCAGGAGGTTGACAAATGAGTGGATTTATATGTCCAGAATGTTCCCTTCACCAACACTCACTTAAGCAACCACTACTGTGTCTTCAAGGTCCCACAAATACCTAATATGTGAAATCTCTGCTACTGATATCGGGGGAAGAAACTCCCAACCTGCTAGATGTCCAGTAGAAGTTCATGTTCTCTGAAATGGAAGAAGAATGAATTTTAGGAGCAATGGAGGTTAAGAGCAGAATGTATTTACTGAGGGGAAGAAAGCTTCTGTCTGAGAGAGAAAGAGGCAAGGGGTCCCTAGTGGGTTGCCAAGGACTCTGCCTTTTCCAGGAATTTTTATAGAGCAAAATCACAAGGTGAGGCAGGTCCAAGGCAGGAAGAAAATGGAAAATCACAAGGTAGGCATAAGGAGGGACAAAACTATGGTCAACCAATAAGATTATGAGCATAACCACTCCGGTAAAATTGATTAAATCAGGATCAAATGGGGAAGTAAGTCACATAACAAGTGGGCATGAATACAGAACAGGGGCTCTTCCTGTAAGTGGTTGGGTTAGTGGCTCTTCCTGGCTTCCTCAAAGTGATTGTTACCTATTTAGAACATCAATCCCTGATGTTTATCCTTAGGAAGTATGTAAGTGCATTCCTTTCTTTTCAACTTTTGTCTTGAGGTCAGTCCTTCAGAGGAGGTGCCTGCTTACCCAACAGTCTCAAGGTATCTCTTTTTTGCACTGGCTCCTTCTAGGGCCTGGCCCTATATCTGACTGCTTATATAATATTTCCATTTAACTTAGCTATCTGTAACACCACCATTGTAAAATCAAATTCTTGAAAGTGAAAGAGAATCTTTCGGATGTCCCCAATAAATATATAGCCAGCCACCTCTGCTGTATGAGTGGCTTTTCTGTTGTTGGACACCTCTGGGCTTAGATCCTCTTTTTCTTGTTGGAATTGTGTATTTCTCTTTGTAACCTCTACTCAGTCTTTTACATAGGTGTTCCCACTTTTCTAAGAATCTAGTCTAAGACTGTGAGCAATTGTGTCCAATAGAAAAGGGACTGCATTTTGAGGGGGGTGGTTCTTAAAAGTCCCATTCATGAATTTCCTTGTTTGCTCTGCTGTCATTTATTAGATTCACTCCGAAGAATTAACAAAGGCTATCAGAGGAAGAAAAACAACATATTTTTTTCTCTCACTTAAGGCTCATTACTTAGAAATATGCTGATTCTGAGAGACAGAATAATGTGCTTCTACTTAATTGTGATTGCTTTTACGCAGCTTGGCTACTTTATTCAAATTCCTGTGTTGGACTGTTTGATTTATTCTAGAGAGCAGGATAATCAGAAGATAGGCAAAACTACAAACCTTCTGAATGTTTAGTGGCTATTCACTATTAGAGACAGATATTTCTCCGAACTGGTCATCTCCCCAGGTATAGTTAAATTTCTCTGTACTAAATCTAATTGTACACTATTACAAATCATGGAAAGCATGGAAGTTTGGAGCAAATGTCATTGTTTCATGACAAGTAATCGAGTTGAGGTGTTTCCAGGTACCAATTTTTAATATTCGATTGTCACCATTTATTTTTCCAGCTAAAATTTGATGCATGTAGATTCTATGGTAGTCATTGTACTCAGTATTAAGGACATAAAATCAAATCAATTACATCATCTGCCTTTAGGATTCAGTCAGATAAGCCAATAAGTGGTTGTTATCAAAGAGTTTGCTGAAGGTAGTGAGTAGAAAAGATAACCCTGCAAATCAGACTTGGAGCAGGAAGAAAAAGCTTTCGGAATGGAAAGAAACTGATCCTTAGCCCAAATTCAAGGGACAAGAGGAGTTATCTAGACTAAGCAGGAGAACAGGTATTCCAGGAAGAAAAAAAATCACAGGCTCAGTAAATGTGGGTGGTGGAACAACAGATTTGACTAGAGAAACTGAAAGTAGTTCTTTTGGACTGGATTATGATGAGAGTGTCCTGGCAGCAGAGGAAAGGATTGAACAGAGGGCAGAATGCAAGAAAGAATGACCTAATATTTATTGAATCTATACTTATTGCAAGATAGAGTTCTAAACCCTTTCATGGAGCCTCTGTACATCTGTGAAAGATAGCTGCTGTTATTACCTGTACCTCACCAATGCAGGAACTGAGGCACAGGGACATTTAGCTTTTTGTCTCTTACAGAGATAGTAAGACATGGATATTAAATTTGAACCCATGAACTCTGGTTCTTCAATTAATTCTTTGAATCCCTATATTTTGGGCCTCAATTTATTTTAGGCATGGGAATGACATGTGCAGAGTTATGTCCTAGAAAGGTCACATGGAGAACCATGTGATGAGCAGATCACAGGGCATAAAGACTTGAGCAAGAGAGGCCTGCTAGAGGCCTTTAACATAATTTCAGTGACAGTGATAAAAACCTGAAACACACTGGTGACAGAAGACATCATCAGAAGTGATCTGCTGATTCAGAAAGCATTAAGTGGGTAGAATGTGACTACTCAGTGGCTGATGGGATTAGTTGTTGAATGAAAAGGTGGAATTTAAGATAGCTCTTAGGCAAATGTACAATGCCATTGGTATCTGCAAATGATGCTGAAACAATTCAAGGCAAGTACTACTGAGTGTCAAGAGCTCCAGGAACACTAATGTGGTGATGCCTGGTAGGCAGTTGAGTGGTTGAGTTCTACAAAATAGTGTGGGCTTTGAGATGTTAACAGTTAAAATCATGGGTGTGGCATAATTTGCCTGGAGCAGCAGCTAATGCTAAGGCTGTGGAGAGATCTTTGGGGATTACAGTCATTTACATGATAAGCAGAGGAAAAAGCCTTCCTGAAGAATGTTTTGTCCAGAGCAGGAGAAACCCATGAAGTCCCCCAGAGGTTGTGATTTATGTTGCACAAGTGTAAGCAGCGTATGGTCACTGTAACTTTTGAAAGAGTGTTTAAAGTGGAGTTGAGGATTCAGACGCCTGTGAGGAAAGGGATGCAGAAACTGTTGCATACACCAGTCTTTGTAGAAGCCTGCCTGTGAAGTGTAGCTGCTCATGAGGAAGTCAACTTCTTGATAACACATCATGGAGCATCTGCAGAAGTCTGGAATAGTGAAACAGTGATGTGACTTGCTCCTGGTGCTTGGGTAGCAATAAGGTTGCTTAGACACATATTGAATAGGACTTGTTTTGTTATGTTGAGTTTTTGCTCATACAATAGAATACTAAAAACTTATATATAATGTCATTTAGGTTGTGCCCTCTAACAGTTGTTATTCTAGTTGTGACAATATAGGCAAATGTTGAAGGAAGAGTAAGAATGAGTCAAACTGCCAATCAGCAGGCTGTCAGAGAAGGGAGAGGTTGGAGCTGGCTCAAGTCCTGGGAGATGCACATAGTGAACTCTGTGCTCAGGGACAGAGCTGTGGTGGATGCTGGGAACACTGTGATCCCTGCCATGTGGACGTGTAGATGGGATGATGTGTGAGAAGCAGACAGTAAGGAGCCCAGCTCTTTCCTAGACTGTACATCTTTTCACAGGCCCCATTTTTCAGGTACTTTGTACACTGTCATAATGGGGACTTGAATGGTGGCTTTACGTCTCCATTCAAGAGGCTCTAATCTACTAAATCTACCTACCCAGGAGAAGGCATTTGACACCTGCCACACGCTATCCCTGCCTCCCTTTCTAGGCCCTCAGCAGATCCTCTGTCTTTCATCATCATATTGATCCAAGAGAAGCATCAAGGAGACAACAATGAAATCTATGTGGGGAGTGGAGGAAAACAGAGGCTTAGATCATATCAGTGATGTCCGATGATAGGGTCATACTCAGGTCCCTTTAACGAAGAGACACATGGCATTCTATTCCACTGCTGTGTAAGAAACCATCCTAAAATTTAGTGGCACAAAAGTTCCGCATACTTTATTATATTCTCCGTGCTGTGGATAAGCAAGTGGGCATGATTTCTGGCCCTGAATTAGTAGGAACTCAGCGGTGGTATCCAGGGCAGGGTGGATTTGCCAGGCTTGTGGCTGGGGCCTTCACCTTAACTTTGGGCATACTTCTCAGTGCTTCTGTACATTCTGTTTCTGGGAATGAGCACCTGAGTCAGGAAGGCTGGAGTAGCTAATGTCACCTGGACATGTCTCTCTACATGACCTCTCTACATGGCTGGCTGGAGTTTCCTCAATGGCATAACAGTCTTGGAGTTCAGACCTCTTACATAGTATCCTGCAGAAAGAAGCAGATATAAGCTGAGAGGCTGCTATATTTTAGCTTCTGGATTTCCATATGTCACTTGTGCCACATTCTGTTCAACAAATAAGTTATCAAGACCAGTCCGGGCTATCAAGCTCTGTAGAAGCCCTGCTTTTCCCACATGGCCTCAGGTAGGAATGGTATCACTTGTTTGATTAAATGTGCTCCTGACAGAAAAAAGGGGGCCATAGAAGAGTATAAGAGATTATCACAATGCACATGGGCAAGGTGTGGTCCTCTGACCAGAAGAATCCTGAACTAGGAGCCAAGAGACCTGCATCCCAGGTCTGGATTCATCTCCATCTAACCAACCATAGAGTAGGTTTGACTTATTAGTGAAAATCCTGGCCACGATAGTTTCATGTATTACTTATTGAGACCCTGGTGTAAGTGGAGGTGGCTTGGTTTTAGAAGACGGGAATATTTCTACACACACACACACACACACACACACACACACACACCTCTTCATAGTCTCTTTAAACTAGAAACAGTAGTTTATACTACAGGTACACAGTTCCTGCCTCTTCTGTTCACCAAACACAACCTCTCCTGACTCACATTCCTCATTTATCATTTGGGTTTCTTACCTGGTTCAGGTGAAGAGGGCCTGTGATAAAAGGTTGCCTGTCAGTTCAGAGCAGTCTCTCTGGAAAAATTATCCTAGTGGTTCTGATGATCTGCCTTGATAAGAGTCAGACTTTCATAACATGCAGATGAGACTGTTTCTTCCTTATGCTATGTTCCATCCCATTTTTTACATACTTTCTTTACTATAAATTCTGCTGGTGTGTGTGTGTGTGTGTGTGTGTGTGTGTGAGGTGTGTGTTTTCAGCGTTTGGTCTGGTGCTGTCTAGCACTGTTTGTTGCACCATGTGCTTACGTAAGTATGTGAGTGCACTGAGCTGTCTGAATGAACAGTATAGAATAAAATCTGACCTAAGAATTATATTTATTACTCATAGAGAGAGAAGATAACCTAGCTTCATTGTGGATCTTGAATTGGTTGTTCTTTATGCTTAAGTTGATATTGCTGGAATTTACCTTAAGTTGAATAGTCTGTGGGATCCTCTTTCCTTTAACAGGCTGAAACTTGACTTTGGCCGCAGCTGCCTGAAAGCCCCTGCCTCTTCCACCTGTATAGTCACAAACTCCCTGCTCCAGGAACTTGATGGGTTGAACAGGCATCCAGTGAAGGAGGAAACCCAAAGCCTATATCCTAGTGGATAAGTAAGGAAAGACATCTATCAGAGTGCATTGAGTGCCGTTTCTCTCCCATGCACAGACAAGAGCGACCATATTATATGTTATATTTATTTAGACTCTCACTGCCGAGAATAAGTGCTCTGTAAACAGGCCCTATTTAGCCACCGCTGCATATACTGCTGCCTTTCTGAAGTCTTTAATTTAATGAAATAAATTACTTTAAAAAGAAGTGCTGTGCAGCCTCTTAGAACAGTAAACAAGAACAGTTCAGGTCTTTTCAGGAACCTGAAGCCAAGGGATGGTTTGTTTTTTTGGTCTCCAGGAAGAGGTGACACAGAAGGAGGCATTGACCTTACTTTGGCTGAAACCCACCAGGTCCCTTCCTGGCGCTCACATTCCCCAAGTGTGTAACTCAACACCTGTCTTTCTGCAGGCAAACAGAGCTCACAGTGACAGCAGAGCCCCTCCTGCCACAGCCCTGCCAGGAGACCGGCACATTTTACCTACTATTTCAAACCCTGAAAAACCAGAACCACAGAATAAATTTTCCCCGAGGATTCTGATTTAGGGCCAAGAAAAAATTTAATCAAAAAAACAACTCCCACAGGAGGTCCTAGATTGGCATATCTCTCCAGTTTTAGCTCCAGCCCTAGAGGAGCAAAGGTGTAAGGATTTTAGAGAACTCTAAGACTCCCTGTGGCTCACTCAATACAGGAGAAGGGCATGCTGGTCTGAGTGGCATCTTCTCTCACTATTCAAGTGCCAGTCCATCTGAGCTACACAACACCCCCTGCTATTTCCGTCTGACATGGCCAAGCAGAATCTCTGGTAAGTAAATAATTAATTTGGAAGTTGGAGATGTCAGTGGAAAAGTTGGCGATGAGGACTCAAATAACCAGCCCCAAATGTGATAGCCATTCTCTGGCCCTCTGAGAGAAGAACTGTCAGTTCTATTAGACCTGGACAGTCCTGTCTTCCAGCCTGTCTCTCCACATTAAACTCAAGTGACTGTATCTCTCCATCTTTGGATCACGTCGCGGTCCCCAAACACTGTGAACACTTGGACAGGCTGGTATTTTCTTTCCTGACCCCACCAGGCCCATGCAAGTCCCCATGACTCAATAGATGAGTCTGGGCTCTGGTATCACTGTGGCTTTGGGGAGGGGTCAGGCCGTGAATAAACCATTACGTGGCTGATTCTACATCCTTCTCTTTCGCCACAAAAACCTCAATTTCCCTTTTTGTGGAAAATGAAAACCCTTTGCAGCACCCCATCAAATGGGATCGTGGCCATTAAATTGCATAGCGTCTCCAGGAAATTTTAAAGATTAATTGGTTTCTTGAAGGTGTGGCTGGGAGAGACACTTCCCCTGTGACGAGAGAAACAGAAGTATCCACTTCTATTCCTCTTGACCTCAGTGCTAACTTCCAGTATAGAGGAGGAAATTTATCGGCCTATGAATGATTTGTGAATCCACGGACTTGTGGCTGAGAGGCCCTAAGGGCACCGACCACAGGATCCCTTGGGTCAGAGAGTTCCCTCACCCTCACCACAATTCAGGGCCTCCGTGGAGCTGGGGGAAGGAGCGAAGGATGATGGAGACCCAAATCACGGGTGGAAGCTGGTCCCGGAGGCTTTCTGTAATGCTAGGTTGATATCATTCTGGAAGGAAGTAAGAACAAAACCAGACGGACGCGATGTAAGAATTTGCAACTGAAAATGTGATATGAAGGTAAGATCTGATGTTTATTGCTTGAGAGATTTTCCTCACCCTTTAGTGCATTTGAATTTGTCACTCCTGAACTATTAAGAGTTCCAGTTGTCTTAGTTTCTTGCCTAGGCCTTCCCGAGACTGTATGTATATCACAGTTGTCTGCTACTCCAGCTCTCTTTTATACACTTGGACTGTTATGGAGCAGTTTAGGCCCCTATAAAATGCTCTTGCTTTTGCAGGACATAAAAAGACAGTGAAAAAAAAAACTTAGTTTGGCATTCAAGAATGCTTCTAATTTCAGCTAAACTGCTATTTGAAGATTTATCTCTCACCACTTTCTGAATGCTCTGTTCATTCCCTGATGGCACTTCCATCCCCACTTCTATACTTCTGTTTACATTATTCGGACCTTCAATGTCCTCCTCCTTTTCCTGCAGTAGCCAGTTGTTATGGTTTATATGTAGATGTCCCCCCAGAGCCTCATGCACTCACAGGCAGGGCTTTAGGGTAGTGACTGGATAAAGGAGGCATGATATTCATCAGTAGATTAGTCCGCTGATGAGTTTATAGCTAAATGTGATATTGGGAGGTAGAAACTGGTAAGAGGAGGTGAGTCACTGTGGGGGCAGCCTGGAAGGGTCTGTCTCCTTCCTCCTCCCTTGATCTCTCTTGCCTCCTGCCGGCCATGCCACAAGCTGTTCTCCTCTACCATATCACCTGGCCTTGGAGCCAGCCGACTATGGACTGAAACCTCTAACAGACTCAAACTGTGAGTCTATTAACTTGTGGGTACTAGGTATTTTGCCCCAGCCATGAGAAAGTAACTAAGACACTAATACTCACCTGGGCATGGAAAGTCCTTTCCCTTCCCAGTCTCCCCAGCTTACACTCTTCCTACCTCTGACCTTCTACAGCACCTTTCACCAGTATAAGTTTTTTATGACAAAAAGTTACACTTCATCTTTTGGACTATGTAACTTTTATTTATTTGTTTACTTTTTATGTTTCTCTTTCCTACTTACGTTAGGAATTTTCTTTGAGACATAAAGGATTTAATATATTAGCATTCTCCCACAACATTTAGTATGAAGCAAGTACTTGAGAAATACTGACTCTATATTATTGTTTTAGACATTATAGAAAAGTAGTATGTTTAATTCCTATTTTTAAGAAGTGTTGTGTCCAATAAGTAAGAAGAGATGAGTAAATGAGATGAGTAAAACTCTGTACATCTACATAGAAATGTTCATTAATTATAAAATGTTATGGAAGTGGAAAGCCAAAACTCACTAAAAGTTTTCAGTATTCATTCATCTAGAGAGAGAGTATATAGGTGAAGGGGATTTGGTAAACAAAGATGCCATCATCCTAAATTGGAATACTATAATGGGGAGGACTGATTCCTTTTGACCTCCTCCCGGCAACCCTCCCACAGCATCCCATCTACTATCTTTAGCAGCTCCCACGTTTCCCAAACCCTCTATGGCCCCATCCTTGAGGAAACAGTTCAATCAAAGCATCTCCATGGTCTCCAGCAAACTCTAACCTCTCCTTCTTCTTATTGTCTGGAGGATACTGCTGCCTCCTTTATGAACCCTTCCCTAATGATATCAGCCTACTCTGATACTTTGTAGCAAGACTCATAGTTGGTGATATGAACTCTATCATATTTCACTCCTTCCACTTTTTACACTATTTTCAAATCATCAGATAATTATATAGTATTGTTATTATATGCATGTATTTTATCACTGTAATAATCCTGACAATTTCTTCAAATGAATTACATTCTGCTCATAACCCACAATGCATTTAGAGTATTTACTGCATTTTTGATTAACTGGTCCACTGACACCATGATCCTGTTTCTCGTGGACTTTGCATAGCTTTGCAGTTTTTTGAAAGGAAGGTGTTGCTGGGAAGGAAGAGAGATTTATCTGGAGCTATCTCATAAAGCTTTTCCTGACCCCCACTGTGCCCCAAGTATCCTTGCCAACTCTATCCATTGTACTGCACCTCTCTTGGACACATTTTCTTGTCTTCTTTCTTCAATTCTTTGTTTTCTCATTTGCGTCTCTAGTGTTGACCATCAGCTCTGGCATATAGTAGACACTTGTAAATCTTTGTAAAAGAATGAATGATGAATGAATTAGTGAATGGGTACTGAGCTCTTGGAAGCTGAAAGTAAGAAGGAATATGATTTAGTTGCAAGGCTGGGAGGTTGCTTGGGACCCTGAGCTGAGTTTGTCTGGCAAGGCCTTCAGGAAGGCCTGTTTTTTTTTAGCCAGCAGAAACAACTTTTGTTACACTGTAGGGCCTAAACTTCTTGGCTGTCTATCAAAGCAATGGGTTAGGTTCTAGAAGTAGAGAGGACCAGTGGTTGAGATGAGCTCACTCAACACAAGTGGTCAGTACTTGATTACCTCTGAAAAGGTAGACACTGGCAGTCTGAGGTAACACACATTCACTCGTATTCTCTCTGTTTCTGTCTGTCTGTCTGTCTGTCTGTCTCCGTCTGTCTGTCTCTGTCTCTGTCTCTGTCTCTGTCTCTGTCTCTGTCTCTCTCTGCCTCTCTTTTGGGTTACTGATTTCAGTCAGAAATACATTGTGTTTATTTTACATTGTATAAGTCAGTGACCAAGTTACCTTGGGAACAACCACTGATGTAATGAAAAGTTCACAAGTTTCCAAGTTAACCGTTTTTTTTAAGACAGAGTTTTGCTGTGTAGACAGGGTTTTGCTACGTAGGCTGGCCTTGAATTTGTAGCAGTCCTCCTGCCTCAGCCTTCCAAGTGCTGAGATTACAGCCATGGGAAACTACTCCTGGCCAGTTTCAAGTTAAAAGACACAGATTCTATTTTCAATTCTGGTTTGTGTTGAATGTTACCTTAGAAAAAAATCGCTTAACTATTCCTTGCATTGTAGGATGAGGCATTGTACTTCAAAGCTAGAATTTCCTAAGATAGAATGACTTGCCTTTTGTATTATTCAGCTTTTTCTTTGCTGGATCAAAATACCTGACACCTGCAATTTAAAGGAGGAGAGATTTATTTTGGGTCACAGTTTCAGTGGGTTCAGTTCACGGTCAGCCGGCACCAAGACAGAAACTACATGTTGGGAGGGCCTGATAGGCTCCAGCTACTTATTAATGACAACCAGGAAACAAAGAGAGAGAAGAGGGGCCAGGAACAAGAATACAGCCTTCTGGGTCACACCCCACTGACCACCTTCAACCATGCCCCGCCTTCTAACCACACATTAAACTACTAAACTCACCAGTGGATGAATCCACTGATATGCCGTGGTGGATTAACTAATGGTTAGCTTGGAATGCTGAGACAAACTGAGTCAGCATGGTTTTAGGTATGGAAGGCCCACCTGAGGACTGTTGCTAACAGCATAAAAGTAGAGCTGGAGCGGAAGAAGGCATACTATTACTTGAGAGGCTCGTCATGCTGGTTTTCTTGATATGAACTCAGCTGTTCTCATGATCAGAGGAAGTCAGGTCCTCAGTGTTGCCGAGGACGGCTGCAGTTCTCTTCAGGGAAGCCCTAGTCCTTACCTTGAGTGTCGCTTCCTGGTTCCAGTGCAGATCCCTTAGTTTGCTGGTGAAGAGCCTTCACCCCACTGGCAGACTTTCTAGCTTCTACCACTGAGTGTTGGGCTTTCCTAGTGCAGATCCTTGATGCAGACTTGCACGAGACATCATCATGGGCTGTATACTTCCAGCTGGACTCGTGTAGGACATTGCCATGGGATCCAGGCCTTCAGGTGGATTCTTTGGCTCTCTAGTGTGTGGACAGATCTGCACTCTTTTGTATTTGACTTTTTGGTTGAATATTATAAAATAATCCTATAAATTATGTGTCCTGTATTAAACCTATTCCCTTGCAAACCCTGACCACAATATTAGTGCTTCCATGATCCAATCACATTCCAAATACATGAGACTTTGGGGAAAATTTTAGATCTAAATCTTAACACTATGGAAGGCTTTGAGCTTCTGGTTTGTAGAAGTTCTGTAACAGGAAGTCTGTGTCTTGGAAGTGAGACTGTGTTGTTCCTTTTTAACCCAATTAGGGAACTTTCAGCTGATGTACAATACCATTGACATGGGTCAAACTGATGTCACATAGAAACAGGGGTTGTATGTTTTTCTCTGTGCAACCTCCAAGTGAATAAATTACCTGCTATGACTGTTTTCTTAGTGACAGTATCCTCATTGTCCATCATTGTTCAGTGGCCTTTTCTTTTGGGCTCGTCAGTTGGTTGACCATCCGTACATCTGAAAGCATACATACATCCACATGTCCACATGCTTATGTTCTTTCTCTTCCTCCACTGAGATCCTTGTCTCTGTTATTATTTATGGCTTGCTGGCTTAATATGTTGTTGAATTAAGGGCCAGGTTCCTGGTAGTAGCTGTGTCCCTCTGTGGAGCCTCTGGGATCTCCAGTGGTGCTTCATGATGCATTTGCCATCGTTGGGCAAATGACATCTACCTGGTAATCAGGTGAGTCCTGTGTTCTCATCTCCTTCCACTGAGTCTTTGTAGTCCTGTGCCGATGTTTTTGCTGCCAGAGACCTTTATTAACATTAAAATGTTTCAAAGTTCCATATCCCTCAAGGGAAAATAAGGATGCTACCTCTATTGTATTTTATTACATTTTCTTGAAACTTAAAAATGACAAGTGTTCAAGATTTAAATATATTTATATTTTTAAAACAGGCATGTATGGACACACACATATACAAGTCACTCAACAGTTTCCTGTTGCTATTCTAACATATTTGTATGAACTGAGTGGTTTAAAGCAATATAAATTTATTATTTTATAATTCTGGAGGACAGATGTCCTAAGTGGGTCTCTCTGGGATGCAGCTCAGGTGCTGACAGAACTGTATTTCTTCTAAAAGCTCTAGGGGAAAATGTATTTCCTTTTCTTTATTATCTTCAGAAGCCATTGGCATTCTTTGGTTCATGGCTCTATTCTTATGTCTTCAAAATGAGCAACATCAGTCTGAGTGATTTTCACACTTCTGTCTCTCTTGTACCTTCCCTACTATTTCCACTTTTAAAGACTCTTGCAAATACACCCAACTTATGTAGTTTGGCCAAGACAGTTTTCTCACTTGAAAGTCAACTGATTAGCAACTTTAATTTCATCTACAAACTTAATTGCCTATGTCCATGTAATATAGTCATAGGTTCTGTTGATTAGGACATGGACTATCTTTGGGGAGACATTCTGCCTATTGTACCAATTTTAATAGTGCTAATAACTTGTACTAACAAACTACTAAAAAACAGTCCGATCTTGTCTTTGCCTCCTTGATATGTGACTAGTCCCTCAAGCATAATTCTTTCTTTATACTGGAAATGAAAATAATTGCTTTTTATTTAATCCAATTTGCCCTAATTTGTAGAACTCTTGGAGTCATAACACTTCCAAGACATGTTTTAATAAAAAGACATTTGTGTATTTGTAAGAGCATTACTAAATATTTTCATTCATCAGAAGTCCTAGAAAGTCTGCTTTTCATTGTGAGTGATATCTAAAGTTGGATTCAGGTCCTTCATGTTTAAAATATTCTGAAAAAGACAATTTGGTCATACTGCTATTGGATAAAGTATTCCAGAGAGTGTCACAGTTTGTTTGTTAGCCCCAGTGTACTGAGTTTCCCTCCAGTTTGAAACCTCAGTAGGTTTTATTCTGATTACTGGGCAAAGACTTGACCTCACAGAGCTGCAGCTGTACACTTAAGGAGTGGGAGGATTGTCAAGTGACCTTGTGTGAGGATCAAAGGATAGAAAGTTTGAACAATTTTTGATCAAAGAATAGAGTTTGTGTGGAGTTGCCACTGGAGTGCTACAGGATGAAGTACTCTTATTTATTGGGAGTCCTCACAAGTCTTTGGGCCTTACCTCCCTCACAAGTCTTTGGGCTTTACCTCCCTAGGGACTGTCAGGGAACCCTCCCAGAGACAGGTCAAGGTGAAGCACTGACAGGTTTGGCTGACCGTGAGTCTAGAGAGAATAAACCATTTGGCTATCATTGTAGAGTGGGGACCGTGGCCAGTAGAGCTCTAAGGATTGCACCCATGCTATTACATCAAATCTTCTTGGCATTTTAAAGTGAGACTAGGTAATGCTTCATACTCTGCTGACAGCTTGGAACGGCTGTCCATTTCATCTTTACACTAAGGGCCACATTAGAAAGGAAACAGCAAAAAAACTGGATCGGGACAGCTGAAAGTTGGCACTGCCTGGCCCTTGTAATCAGTTATTGTATTTCCTCATGTTTGCAACGGGGGCAGGAGGCAGTGCCCAACCTACCTCAAGAATTGCAAAGACCATAGATGAGGTGGCTGTATCTTGAAAGTGTCAGGTGTCAGTTGAGTTTTCAGTACTTGAAAAGAAGGTGAAACAGAAAGGGAGGAGTAGAAAGGCTTGCTGTGCTAATTTGAGATGATCCAATTCAACTCTCTGATCCTGTCTATTTTGTTTTGTTTTGTTTTGTTTTTAAAATATATCCCATAAATGTACCAGGATGGGATAAATTGTCTGTGATTTGAGTCACAAATCCTGCACGTTAATTGGTGCTTCCTTGTGGAATGTCATTCATGGGATAGGATTTGTGGACCATCAAATAAGAGGGTCGGGAGGGTTGTGTCATAAATGACTGTACATTTAGAAAATTTTGTGGGATGTCTTTTTAGGAGAAAAGAAACCTGCACTTGGATAAATTTGAATCTACACCTTGCTTTCTCTATAGTGTTAGGAATGTGAAGTCTACCATCTTATATATTTTGAACAGTAAGGTAGAAGACTGCAAGGTTTTGGAGTGTTAAAGCTAGGAATTATTTCAAAATTATCTAGCCCAGAGATGTATAAAAACCTTCAAAAAATCTTAAAGTGTAAATTTTGGTTCATTCAGGATAATATGGTATTTGGATTAATTCAGGGAATTTTTTTTTAGTGCCAGGCCGTAAGCATGGTGCTAAGGACACCAATATGGAAGACCCAGTGTTTGCCTGTGAGGAATTCATGGTCTGGAGAGAGGGATGGGCCTTAAACAATTAGTGTTTAGTGTGAGATGAACATGCTGGGTCTCGCTGATAGGAGGCTAAGAGGGATGATCCAACAGTAAATAGGAACTGTCTGTAAGACTGCCTGGGGTTGGGGGTGGGAGAGTAGGGAAAACTGAGTATTTCCTGTCTTTTCCTTTAGATAAATAAAACAAGACTAGGTCCCATCTGAGACCATCCTTCACTGCCTGCCCCACTGGGACCCCTTTTTCTTTCCAGAGCCATGCCAATCTATGACCCTGCAAGCCTAAGATCTATTTTTTACCATCATCTTTCTTATTGTTATTATTTATGACGGTCATTGTTTTAACTGCTCCAAGGAGATAATTGGCTTAGTTGCTAAGGCAACCCAACATATTGGGTATAAGAGCAGCCAGCATAAAGGGTTTGCCAAATTGCGGGGCTGGGTGGGAGGTGTGGGGTGGGAGAGCAAGAGAGCTCAGCTGTGGAGCTTGAAAATAGCCATGTTCAAATTATCTCTGCATTTCTTCTACTGAGGAGCGTGAAGCCACTTGGAATCCAGTGCCTGCCAACTCCTCACCCACCCCTGACGCTTCCTATTTTCAACCCAGCCAGTGCACTCCTTTGCTAACCCTCAGTGCTCAGCCAAGAGCTTTCTTGGGTTCCAGTGCACAGACTCACAACTCTTACTCTGTCTGCTGCCACTCAGCCATGGAAGTGCTTTTGCTCTCTGTATCTGGGGTTGCCAGACCTAAAGAGGGTTGCAGCACATACAGACCCTGTGTGCCCACCCTCCACATCTCCTTGCAGTGCACCGTGCCCATTTCAAAATGATCATAGTCCTTGGTGGTCTTGCTCAAGGCTTGCAGTCTCCTCCCTGAGGTGGGGAAGTTGTGAACAGATGACAATGACCTTTGAAATTTAAAGTTTTCAAGACTCAAACATCTTGGGGGACTGTTCTCACTTAGTAGATAAACTGAAGCCAAGGAGAGAGAGGTTCTGCCCACAGGACGATGTAGCAAAAGAAGATGATGTGGGCCTTGAACCTCAAGCCCCAAAATGCTGTCACCTGATACCTTTATCACTGCCCTTGGCATTGGTCCTTGGCTGCTGAACCTTCAGTCTGAGGTCTTCTGGGTAATTTCGCATCATATCCAGTCCTCTAGGTAGCTAGATGGCCCTGGTCCTCTTGCTTAGATGGGGTACGTCTCCTCACCTGGACGGTCTGCTACCGCGCTGTGGCAGAATGAAGGGGCAGGATGTGGCGGGAGACAAGTGCAGCTCATCAGCCAGCTTTACTCCGCGTCACTTCGCCACCCAGGAGCAGCTATTGCCGTGCAATAGAATAATGGGCAGGCGAAAGGGCAAGATGACAAAAGAATCCCTTCCCAGAAGATCTGAGCGGTTGTTACGACTTCTTTCTCCTCTTCCCTGCTTATCAAGCACACACTTAGCCCCAAGATGTCTGTGGGGAAGGCAGCTGCCTCTGTGTCCTTAGCAGCCTCCAGGGTGTCTCCCTAAGTGTGTCCCAGGGCCCTCTGCAAGAGCGTAGCCTCAGAGTGATCTATCTGAACAGGTTAAATAAACAGGTCTGTGTTTGGGTTAATTATCACTGGTTCTGTTGCTCTCCATTACTGCTCCATCCGGGACTCTGGCCAAGGAGCAGATGGGAGAGGCTGCACCACCACCCCGGCCTCCTCATTGTGTCTGGCTCGCCCTCCTTCGTGTTTTCTCTTTCTCCTCCTTCCCCCTCCTTTCCTCGCCTCCCTGCCTCCTTCCCTCCCCCCCACCCCCTTCCTAACCTGCTCTCCTGCCCCCCTCCCTGGTTTGCTCTGTCTCCCTTTTCTGCCCCCCTTTCTCTTTTTGGCTGAGCAAATAGGCCAGATGGCGGCGAGGAGAACAGACAACAAGTGAGGCATGGCATATGGGGAGCTTGTTTAATTTCGGCTCCTGTAGGGAAGTAGATTGGAGGAGGTGAGCTACAAAAGCAGAAAATGGAAAGGGGAAGGGTAAAAAAAAAAAAAAAAAAGAAAAACAACAACAACAGCTGACCCTTCCAAGGGAGAAATTGGATTTAATTTACTATTGTTGGCCAGGGGAAGCAGTTGAGAATGAAGTGGATCTAAAGCAGAAAGTGCCCTTTTCAGATTGTGAAGGTTCAGGAGACCCCACCTCCTGCTAACCTTTCCTTGGCACCCCTTCTCCAGATGGTCCAGGGGTCTGGCTCTGGTCTAGGATGGCAGTGGGGTGGTTCAGATTTCTTGTATAACATAGAAAATGAATGTTTGCAAATTGAATCTAGGAAAGAAATTCGATCAGTGCTTTAAGGAAAGGAAAAAATACAGATGTTTGTGACTAAAAGAAGGGTTCAAGGGAAAAATCAGTCCACACTTAACCATCTTTTTTCTAGTCTTTTCCCTGAGTGTAATGTACCTTTTCAGTTTGATTGTGCTGTTCCCATGGGTAGCTGCTTACATAACCCTGCCTCATCCTGCTGACCCTGGTTCTTTCCTTTGCTTACTTGAGAAGTCCAGCAGGATATCAGAGTAGAATGTGGGGGCTTCAATAAATGGGCCTCTCTCAGAAGCTTTTGTTTTCAAACAAAATTAACTTACCTCTCATGGTAACTGCCAAAAATGTCAGATTTAACTGGAGATACTGGCCACATCTACTGGCATATGCCTTGGTCACTCCAGAGCAAGCATTCCCATAGTTCAGTCAAATCTCTTCTGCCACCCCCAGCACATTTTCATTCTACCATTGCTGAGGAGCCGTACTCCGAGAGCAGGTGGATTCCTGACATCAGGGCAAGCTGTGACCTAGCTCAGTGCAGGGCCCCAGGTGCCTATGTCTCTGGGGACTAGGAGAGACTAGAAGCCTTAACAATGACCTGAGGAAAAGAGGAATACAATCAAGGCTCCCCTGCTGGAGCTGCAACCCGCCCTCCCCCAAGCTCCACCAGGCAACCCATTGGGCAGCTGATGTTCCACAGCTGATAACCGGATTAGGCAGCAGAATGGGGCAGATGAGTACCCCCAGAGGCCCTGCCTGGGAACAGGGGCTCCCTGGCCTGGTGTGGGGGCTGCCACTGTCAACATGCTAAGCTGCCTCAAGCAGGGATATTTGCATGTGTGTTTGCCCTACTGTATGTGCCCTGGAGCTGGTAGGAAATGCTGGAGATGGCAGTTCACATGGGATACTGCTCTATAGGTCCCCAAGCCAAGTGGTACTGTAGCCTTTGCCGGCAAGTGTTGCATACCGTGGATCCCTCAGCAAGGACTCTGCTCAAAGCCAGGTCAAAAGCAGCCTTCCTGTGATGGTAGCCCTGGCTGGGTGAGCCGGAGTACAGCCACCTCATGCCCAAGCAGAGGAGGGAGAGACCCTATATATCCCAACTCTCCTTTTTTAAAAAGTATTTTCCTTTTTTTTTTTTGTCCATGCTGGCTTTCAGTGCCATGCTAGTGGTTTGATCTCCCTTGAATGCTGTCCTCTCATTTGAGGCTTCGATTCTGAGAAGATTCGAGGCATTGTCCAGGGTGGCGGGATGTCGGATTGATTTCGATGCCTTTGTGTGGACGTGGGGCTCCTGAATGAAGCTGTTAGGCGCGGCGGGGCTCGCGGGCAAGCTGTCCAGCTGCAAGCTGGGCCTCCCTTTGTTGTGGGGGCCGCATTGAGCCCAAGGAAGAGGCTCATTTCAGGGTGATTTACTACCACCCAAACACCAGCTGTCTGTTGTGGGGCTGCCGAGTGGCCATGCCCAACCCCCTCTTGTGAAGGTCTCAGAGTCCCCATCCCTCATTTCAGACACTTAGGCTGAATTCATCTTCATATTCATATATATTCATATTATGCATTTGTGTATGCATATATGTACATTTCTCTGTATGTACATATGTACACACATATATAAATACACACATATTCTCTTTGCTTATTTCTCTTTTAATAGAATGCCCTGAGCTTAGTGAGGGCCTCAGGGAGAGAACTGGAAGGCTGGGAGCTGTGTGACAAAGATTTCAGCATCAGCTCAGTGTCTGATCAGTTGTGACCTTGGACAAATCACTTGACCTCCCAAAGCTCTAGTTTCTCCATCAGAAAAAGAGAAAGCACACATTTGGAGAGGAAGAAGGTACTTCTGAATTTTGTAATATTAAGGTATTTCAAAGTTATGACACAAAAGAAAGAAGGTGTCTACAACTAACACTCATGTAAAGCATTGTTCAGTGAAATGTAAATACCAAAAGAATGGCAGGTTGGGGTTGTACCCAAAACATGAGGCCTGTCCACATTGGTGCTAGTGAAGCAGTAGGTACAGTCCAGAGGAGTTCCGAGTTGGGTCACCAAGTAGATGGGGCAATGTGTTGTTGAAGTGCTGAATAAGCACAAAGGTGTTCTCGGAAAGGTCTTCAGGAGAGTCTCCTGTAAAAGAGGGTTCAAGAATGTTTTAAAGTTTAGTCTATGGAGTGGGGTGGCTAACAGAGTTATTCTGTGGATATTGGATAGTGTTATAGTGCATTTGCTGTTGCTATAACAGAACACCTGAAAAGTAGAATACTTGTTCATTTAACTAAACTCATGGTTCTGGTGGCTGGGAAATCAGAGAGCACGGTACCTTTTACTGCTTGGCATCTGATAAAGGTCTTATTGCTGAATTACAACATGGCTAGGGGCATCACACAGAACGACAAAGAGACAAACTTTTAGAGGACATCATCACATTATAGAAGACAGCCAGGTACTGGTGGACCTTCCTTCTTGGGCAGTATTCCTTGACCTGGAAGCTCTCATGCACCCAGGAGTGGAGAGACTGTGAATGGAGACTGGAAATATGATCAGATGTGTGGTACAGAGGGTCACTCTGCAGTTTCTTATTGGCTGATTTGAAGGTAATTATACACTGCGGCCAGAAAACTAGGAGGCCACGTAAGAGGTAACTAATAAATTCAAACAAGAATTGTGACTAAGGCCGGGCATGGTGGCGCATGCCCATAATCCCAACTACTCTGAAGACAAGCTTTCGAGGCCAGCTTGGGCAACATAATGAAACCTTGTCTTTAAAGAAAATAAAATGTAAAAGTCCTGAGGGTGTAGTTCAGTAATTCCTGAATTCTAATGTCAATTCCTCAGGAAAGACAGGGAGAGAGAGGAACAGGGAGAAGGAGAAAAAGAGGAAGAGGAAGAGAGAAAGAAAGACAGGTGGACAGGCAGACAGGCGGACAGGTAGACAGACCTAGGGGTGGAGAGTCATAAGAGAAAGACAAAGGCCGTAAGGGAATATGTTTGCAATGTACACCTAACCTCACTGCATATCGGGAGTTGGAGAGAAAGGTATGGGTCTGCAACAGTGGTCACATGTCTATAAAGTAGGACAAAGAGTAGCCACAATTTATAGCACATAATAATCACTCAATGAGCGTCATTCCTAATCATTATTATTGCTTTTAAGGTAACTCAGTGAGGGGTTACCTCTAGGTCATGTTCCAAAACAGGCAATACAAGAATAAAAGGGGTTTTATTTGCGGGGAGTTGTATGAAGAGCAGAATGATGTGTTTTTACATAGCCAAGACCACACAAGTGCAATCAAAGGTAATATTTTGAGGATAGGTTTGAGTTTAAATTATCTTTGCACTCGCAAATATTTGGTTTAGTACTCAGAATATTTGGGATGTTTAACAGATGCTTGATGAACGTATACATTAATGTATATTCTGGCTCTCAATCAGAAGCTATAGTTTAAAAATAATCATTTATTCCTCAACTATTAAGAGGGTACCTATTAATGCCGTGCTCTGAGAGCAGTGAGGAAAGTCCAGGTGGGGTATGTGCAGAGGTGGAGATGGTCAGCTATGGCTATAAGGATACTAGGACAGCCATGGGCACGTGATTGAAGAGGATTCTGAATAGTGTTGCTGCTATGTTCAAATTACCCAGGGAAAAGGGTAAGCACAAGTGGAATGTTCTGTGGTGGCACATGGCACCTAAGTTGTATTGAAGTAGCCATGAGTTTTTATACGCTGTCTGATGGCCAGAGACAGACTTGGGACAGCAGTGAGCTGCACGCCAGCCCCAGCCTGCTGGTGTTCGAAGCTCTGCTCCCAGAACTTAGGCAAGCAGGATGTGGGTGGCCTTCGGCAGGCCTTTCTAGGTGGTGACCCAGTCTCCGGGGCCTTACCTCTTCTCCCCTGCTTCCTTCCAGGGGACTTGCATGACCCACTGGAGCTCTGATGTTGTGTTTTCCTTCATGTGGGGTGACAATCTCATGGGATTTTAGATTTTAAATTTAGAATTACTGTGGACTGGGAGGTTTTATAGCAAGCGCTAGAGCCTTCCAGCAACCCAGAGAGAGGAGAGTGAGAAGAGCCTTGCAGACGCCCAGAAGAAGATGCCCTGCTTCTATTGGAGAGGAAACCATCTCTAGCAAAGGGAGATGCTGGTGTCATAGACAGCTAAGCTAGGCAGAAATACTGCAGGCAGTCACGTAGGGCTAGGCCCTCAAGAGAGCCAGGACAAAGGCGAAACACTGATCACCTGTGGCTGGAGACACATCTGTTGGAGAGCAAGCCTCAAGATAAAAGCAAGATGACTAGGCCTGTATACTTCCTTGAAGGACAAACACCAGGCCTAATGAAGCCTAGATAGACATCAGTCACCCTGGCAGGTGACCAAGACCTCCAGACCATCATGGCCTAGGAAAAAGTCTTGGTTCTTTCCATGCACCCTCGTTACATTACTTGTTTCCCCATTGGATCACTATTATCTAAGCAACTATACTTGTACCCTTATTGGTTAATCATAGCTATAACCCACTCTGTACCCACATGGGTATTGCTCTGTAAAATTTCCTTGTAAAGCAGAGTCCTCGCCAACCCATTCAGGCCCCCTCCTGCCTCGCAGGAGCTGTATCTCTCCCTCTTAATAAATATTTCCCACTCTTTACCTCCATTGTTCCTAGCATTTATTTTTCAATTTTTAGAGAACACAAATTCAGCTTATCAGACATCTAACAGGTTGGGAGATATAATATTTTCATATTTCATCTCCTGTATCATATCCTGTAACACTAGTGCTGGCCCAAGCCATACAGCCAGCGAGGGACTTTTGCTCTGACACCTGGCCTCCCAGGTTGGAGATTCTTCTGTTTTTTATATGCTGCTTTATATTGCTATTTATATGTGAAATTGAGTAGGTTAATTCCCCTCTCTGTTTCTTACTTTTCCCATGAGAAGAATGAAGGACTGTATTTTATAATATGTGGTCTGTGGAACTCAGTTATTCAGAGTGTTAAGAGGTAGTGAAGGCTAGAAAGGATTTCATGAGCAGAAATGGTGGCGAAACACCTGGGTTTAGAAAGCTAAACAGATGTCTTTGCAGTGCCATGTTTCAAAATTTTTAATATGTTAATAAGCATCCTGGATTTGCAAGTGTAGTTGAGTTTATGATGTTTCACAAGTTTATTAGGTCACAAGCCGATACCTACTAGACTAGCTCTCCCTGGACCAAACGCCCAGCTCTCATTCCTGTGTAGATGGTGGCCCTGGCAGAGAGGCTTAGAGCTGTGGGTGAATGGGCCTTTGTAAAGATGCTGCCTTAATCCTTCTGTTCTGAAGGGCTGGAGAGGTTGGGGAGGCTGTTGGTGCCCTGGGCACAGCAGAAGATGATCAGAGGAGGGAGCGTTGTAAGGCAACAACTCCACCGGGTGTCACGTGTCCTGCTTGCCTGTCCTTGGAAAAGGAAAGAAGGAGGACAAAAAGGAGGAACCATTTCGCTGCTTCCAGAGGTGCTCAGGCCCTGACAAGGAGAGGGGCGCTAATCTCTTTCTCCGAGTTGGGATAAGAGATGACTTCTTTGTTTCTTGATCAGGAACAACAACGTTTAGAAATGTAGATTATACTAGAATGGGAAGAAGGGAAACAAATATGAACATATATTTACTTTTCCAGGGGAGGGAGAAGGGACCAGCAAGAGGGACAGCAGAGTGTTACAGTTTTATTAGCTTTGGCTTCGATGGTTTATGTAAAAAACCTCAGGAAGGGTCCTGGTTGTGGTTAAATCTCAGGTTGATTAAGAGGTCGTGATCTTGCAAAGGGTGGATGGATGGCATGAGCTCAGGCTGAGACTGCTGGAGATGGCTCTGGGAATGAGGATTGGATGTGCGAGGCCCTGTGGCTGTGTGCGTGTTCTTGCAGGCACATTTCAGGAGCAGTACAAGTAAAAGGAATTGTGTCCAGAGCTCATTTAGCCACCACCTCATTGGCTTGGTATTCCTGGACCTTGGATCCAGACATAGAGATCAGCCTCTGATAAGCTGCTTTTGGCAACTCAGTTTGTGTCTGTTATTTATCAGGCAAAGCAGGACGGATCATGTAACAAGGCATATTTTCACTCACTGCCTGGGCATGTGGGAGGACACACAAGTAGACACACAGACTGATGGAGAAGGGTGGTGAGCAAGTGGCTCACAAAGGCTGCTGCCAAGCTCTTCCCTTGCTCTCCTTGCCACCTGACTTCCCTCATTTTCTCCATGACACAGAGGCTGCCTGTTTGTCAGCAGAGTTTTCCGGGTGGTTGTTAAGGGCAGGCATTTATGGTAATGGACGGTGTTGATGGAGAGCAGCAACTTGGACTCTCTCAGCCTTTCCCTCATTGAAAGCAGCACATTCCCAAGACAGGTGCCTAACTGAGCTCATGACCTCTGCAGCGTGTGTATCAACCTTTAGTGCTGCTCCACTCCTTACCCTGATCTGAGACTTACAGATAATTGGGCCCATTTTATAAAAGAAAATGCCAGGCACAGAAATGCAAGTGATTCTCTGGCCTTAAGGGAGAGAAACTGCAATGGAACCAGTGTGTGGCTCGAGGTCTAAAATCACCTGATGTTGTGATTAAGGACTAAGCTCCTCCTCATCCAGCACATCCATGTCCTGAGCTGCTGTCTCATTGTCTCATTCCTTTCCTGGACATAGGCAATGATTGGGAAACCCAGACTCTGGGAGGTAGAGCTTATGATTGAATTCTGGGAAAGCAGTTTCTTCTTTTAGTAAGGAAGTGTGGAGCACCTATGCACAAGCACTTCCCTAGCACAGGAATTTTCTAGACAAATGAAGACAAGGTGACCTATGAGTGGACTCTTTCCTAAAAGAGCTTGAAATTTGTTGCATAAAGAGAAACATGAAAACTGAACTGCCATATATCACCAAACTCAAGATACTATGAACTCTGAGATGATGTCAGAGATGTTCAAAGTAGACACTCCCTCTTAAAGCCCTTTTACTGGGGGTTAGAGCTTCAGTATATGAAATTTGGGAAGACATAAACTAATCTTAAAAGTTGTAAACCAAATTAAATTCAGTTTGACTTCTGGAACTTTCGACAACAGACAGACCTGCACAATATTTTAGGGTTCAATAAGAAGAGTCCTCAGATGGATGTCTGAAAGGATATGGACACCTGAGTTGGCATTTAATCAGTGGTTCTTCTGGGTTTCACATTCCAGTTCTGCTCAACTTTCACAGAGTTCCACTGTAAAAGAGAAGACATGATCCTTGCCCTCAGGGGCTTTAGCTAGGGCACTGACAACTTAAAGTTATAAAAAGTTTTTAAGAAGTGTAGGTAAGACTGACAGTCTATCTTATAAATGTGAAAAGATAGGAGTTCAGTGTGAGCTGCCTGAGTAGGACTAGGCCTTCGAAGGCAGGTGGGATTTGCATAGATCTTGGAGAAGGTGGGGGCTGTGATTATGGTGGGGCTAATGCAGGGAAAAGACAAGAGCAGTTGGGGGGGGTGTTGAGATAGGTATGGGGTAAGCAAGGGGTGTGGCCAGTTGAGCAGGATTATTAGCATTTATTTACCTCCTGGGGGATGTGGCAAGCAGTTTTTTGTCTTATGTGTGGTAGGTTGGTCGTTTAGGGTGTAGTCAGTGCAAGGCATAGCCACGGGAAGGACAGTAAGAGGAAGGGAGAGGGAGAGCTAAGGGGCGCTTTCCCATTGGCACAGCCTCTCTGCTCCCCTCAGCCAGCCACTGTGGATTCGGGGAGGGCTGGTCACAAGGCACACTGCTCATCTACTGCTTACCTAGTGGAGGGAGTGACACACTGAGGGAAAGAGCAGAGGAACGGAGGGAAGGGAAGGAAGTGAAGGAGGCCATCAGCATGGCCAGGGCCAGGAGCTGACGTTTGAATCAGGGCTTACTCTTTGCTTTACATACACCTTCCTCTTTTTCTACCACAGTTTTGCAATTAGCCATATATAAGTTGGCTTGTAAGTTTTATTGCTATTTGTAGTTATGTAGAGTGGATTGTTATTTATCACTTTTTGATTATTTTCTGTGCTATAATTGGATTCGTTTTTTTCCCTAATGCTAGGTACATGAAGTAGGGACTGTGTTCCTTTGTGTGTCAGTGTTTGGATAACAGGTTTTACTTTCACACTAAATAATTAATACTGCTGACTTAAATGCATTTGGAAAATAGGTGTATTAGCCTGCTTAGGCTATTATAACAAAATACCAAAAGAAAGGTAGCTTAAACGATAGATGTACATTTCTCACAGTTCCAAGATAAAGATGATGACAGATTGGCTCCCTGTGAAGGACTCTTTTCCTAATTAGCAGAGAGCCACCTTCTCGCTGTGTCCTCACAGGGTGGAGAGAGAGCATATCTCTCTTCCTTTTCTTAACACCACTAATCCATCATGACAGTTCCATCTCGTGACCTCACCTGACCCTATTTGCCTTCCAAATCTTTCTCCTCCAGTATCGCATTGGGCATTAGAATTTTAGCATATACATTTTGGGGGCACACAATTCAGTCCATAGCAGCATGATAAAACTTTCAAGTAATGGGAAAAAAGAAAAAAAGTGTATAGTGAGAATGTTGAACAACATTTATGTGTCTATTTAACTTTGATTTATTCTATGACTTAGCCAGTCAGTTCAGCTGATTTATTAATTGTGTGTATGATACTAAAGGACCCTAGGAGCTCTTGAGCCCTTGGAATACTGAGTGACGGTTAGTAATCGGGTAGGGACAAGACTATTTCATTCATACTGAGAAGCCAAGGTAGCTGCCACTAGATCATGTGAAGGGAAGTATACATGTCATGGTTAGACACATAGGCACATTCTCAGGAATGTGTCAGTTCCTGGGGAATGACCCAGATGCAGTGCTGGTGGGGAGACATGGAGCATGTTTCTGCCCTCCAGTAGTGGTGACTGTGGACTTGACTGATTATCAGTAGATGTCTCTGTGTCATGGAAAAAAAAATGAATGCTCTTGACATATTGTACATATTTTATATATTGCTTAAGGGCCATATGCATACCATGAGAATGCTCTGTCTCTGACATGAAGCTCAAAAATATTTAGCAAAAGTTCAACATTTAAAAGAAGGATTAACAGAAAAAAAAGACAGAGAGGTAGAAGCATGGTAGACAGTTAAAATTGATCCATGAGTTTTTACATTTATGGTCCAAGATCACTGTGAATGTCTGCGTAGGCTGTTTTCATCTTTTGGAACTAGACGAATAATTTTTTTGTGTGTTTGTGCATCTCAGTATTTTCTGGAATAGCCTGTAACTTCCTTCGAATTCTCAAGGTGGTCTGGGAGTGAGAAATATTAGGAATTAGTACTCTTTTCAATCTCAAATCTGTGGATGAGGAAACCACAGCTTAAAGAGTGGTAATGGCTTTTCCAAGGCCCCATAGACCTGGGAAAACTATACAGATATTTAATCCTATAGCATAACAGTCTCTGCTATGACTTTCTGACAGATCAAGAAGCCACCTTTGCTTGCAGATTATTTCCAAAATCCTACTAAGAAGATGAGCCACTAAAAAGAGATTGGAGATTGATTTCCTGCCAAAGCCTCTAATCCACCCAGGCTGCTCTTGTATTGGACCCAATTTGAACCCACCACATGCTAACCACAGAAGAATAGGGATTTGGTGCAATGAATCATAGACTCTAGAAGGATAATCTGGATAGGTTTTATAAGGCAGATATAAAACTGGGCACTGAGGTGCTTGTCCTCAGTTAATATCCCAGGGTATGTGTGTGTGTGTGGTCCTAAGTATGGTTTGCCTAATGCTGTGGGAATGGCTATGCTGAGCCTTTGATAGCACTGTGTATTAGAACTAACACCACCTCCAAAGTAATAGAGATACCTCGTTATTAACCACCTGCCCTCGCAATTATTTTGGTCTCCCACATGAAAGAAAATTTCTCAAATTCTTGCTGGCAGGGCAATGTCCTTCCTACCCTGTGACTGATGTTGTTGACAGTGAATGAGCCAAATTGAAATGTTTTAGGTGAACATGTCATCACCTTCATGTTGAAGGTAAGGGGTAGCATCCCGAGTGGGAGAGAAGGTCAAATGTCTAAGAAAACAATAGCAGAACACCAAGCATGCTGTGTATTGGATCACAGAGAGTACAACAAGGGAAGGTGGGAAGGAAGAGAGTCAGAAAAATGTTGGAATTCTGAGAGGGACAGGATGAAGGAGCACAGTTCAAGGAGCAGATCTGAGACTATCCCACCCAATAACAGTGGCAGACAAGGTCTGCTTAGAGGCAGCCGTTCAAAGGATTCATGGCATCTCACTGACAGTCATGCATGCACAGCTCAAACTCTTACAAAGTTGTTTCTTACATTGCATTAAAATATTTTCCTGAATTCACCATAGACCACCTCTGTGCAGTTTCTTAAAATTCTACAAACCAGATTTTTTTCTTCTCTCCCATGCGACAGCTTCCCCAGTGTTTGAGGATGATGTTGGTGCAGTGCCTCAGTTTTCCCAGTTCTCAGTCACTGAGTGTTGCCTCTCTGAGTGAAGATATTCTGAATGAAGGCCCTACTTAAGTATATCTTGAATGTGAGTAGATTGGAATCCTTTCTTCCAGATGCAATCTGATTAGAGCAAAACACAGTGGAACTAGTGTAAGCTACTTTGTGCAGGATACTGGAGTCCTTGCACTGTGTTTGTGAGAGTTAAACCCAGCATATTAAAGCTGAGTTGATTTGGGACCAGAGTCTCAGCCTTTGGAGATTATTTCAGAGTTCGTAGTTGTTGTCCATCACTTTGGTTACTCCCTTCTCTTTTGTATCATTAGAGTAGTTGATTTACAAAACAAAACCCTGTAACTTCATCTAAGAAACTGGAGAAACTCCATAAGCGAGGGTTAAGAAGTCGGGATTTTGGTAGACAAGTCCCTTTACCTGTGGTCTTAACTCCTCAAGATAAGCACCTCACACTCAGAGTAGTGGACATGAGAAAATGTTCATGTTTGGCCCCAGGAATGAAGCTCTGTCTCAAGAATTTATCTACATCGGGCCACTGAGACCAAGGCGATTGTTATCACTCTCTCCACCTCTTTGTTACCCCTGTATCTCACCTTCACATGTCCATCCCTCCCTTTGCTGACCAACTCGTCTTATAATTTAAAGTCTCCTCTCAGCTATAATCCTGGACTTTGCTACACACAAACTCCCAACATAGCTGGTAAAACATACTCATTCTTCTGGTTACTGATGATTGGAGACTCAATCACTAGGTTGATACAGACCTTCTGATCAATACTCAGGTATCATTCCTAATTTTCATTCCTAAATTTTCTGAACCTATCCTCCAAATGTCATATGCCTGTAACTAGTGAAAAATAAGAACTACTAACATGTGTGTGGCGCATAGGTCACTAGGATTTCAATGAGCTTGTATCATATTCTGGAAAGTGAAGGATCTTGTGTTAGAATAACTCTTACGAAAATATTCTTCAAAACAAAAGGTTGCCAGGTGTTAGATTAAAAATGAGGGCTAAGCAAAACTCAGGTAAAATAAGAACTGCTTGGTTAAGAACAGTTAGAACTAAGTTTCTCTGTAAGACATTTTTCAGATCCTTCCTTACACTGATGAGTCTCATGATGTGCAAGACGGAGTAGTATGCTGTTCTCTCCAGACTATATGTGATTATGGGAAACTTGGAATTAAATGGAATATTCCACAAAACTCCTTTTGAGAAGTGCTGAACTAGTAGGTTTCTGGCAGAAACTCTGGGGATCTCTGTAGTGCCAAGTGCTCTTCATTCAGAGTGCCTGGGGCTGGCTGTGAAGGGCGGGTTGCTGCCCAGCCATCAGCCAGGCTGCAGTGACCACTAGGAGAGCTTGTCCTTCTACTGTGCTGTCACCAGGAGGAGGGCACCTTCTGACCTGCCTGACATTGACGAATGAAGCAATTCCCTGGATGTGTCTCTCCCAACATCCCTCCCCTTCTCTGCGCTTCCCTTCCAGGCAGCACTCAGGTCCTCCGCCTAGAAAAGCTCATTAACCTCCTTAATGATGCAATGTCCTTTTTCCATATAAACCCTTGTCCTGAAAATTTGCCGTTCTGCGTGCTTTCCGGGAGGCAGGCATTCACTCCTGGGCCGCTCCATGTGGTGGAACTTGCCTCTCACGTGGAGAGGATGTTTGGCGCTCTGTCTCTGGGTGAGGATGTGCTGATGCAGGATCTTGTGGACAGTCCTGTGGAGGTCTTGAATTGTCAGAATGATTCCGCTGATTTACAGATGCTGCATTTTGGTGTTCACAGATTGTCTCAGTGCTCTGAAGTCATTTCCCAAAATGCACATTTGACATTTGAAACTCTTCCTATAGGCAGAGTGGGATGTATCACTCATATCACCCACCTGACCCCTGATCAGTTGTAAGGACAACATCTTGTAATGTTGTTTGAGAGCACTGATTGGTGAAAAGCATTTGTGCTTCTTTCTGAAGTCTCTCCCAGGACGCCAACCCCTCTGCCTTGAGTCTGGCTTTAGGGCTACGATTGGGCTGTCATCTCAGTTCTGCATTTACTAACAAGGTGGGTAACAGTGGGCGAGTCACTGAGCCTCTGGTCATTTCTGTCAGTGACTTCCTGATCTGAACGAAATCTCCCTTAGCTCCACCAGTGGTTTCCCACTCATTTGCAGTGTACAAACAGCTGTATCCCGGCTGGGACACATCCAGCTTGATGTACCATGGAGCCTGCCTCACTGGTGATGCTGATTCTCTACAAATGATCCATCCACTAATTAACCACAAGTGCACACACAAACACACACACACAAACACATACACATGGGTTTGTACAAACTTGCATGTTCTGTATGCCCTGTGCTGGACCACATTTCATTATTAATGAGGTTTTAATAACATTATGTTAATAATAATGGCTAACATTTATTCAGCGTCTTCTCTGTGCCTCCCTCTTTACTATTATTCAGCACCTGCTTCACCCACCCTACCTTTAAATCTTCCCAACAACTCGGAGGGAAGTAGGTAACAGATGATGAAGGGGAAACTTACAGGGGAAGCAACTTGTCCGAAGGCATAGTGCTGAGATTTAAACCATGATTCCAGAGCCCAGGCACCTAGCCACCCTGTTAGAAAGTACAGGAAAGCAATTTACAAATCCTACAGCACTCTGTAGGTAGGGTACCATTACGGTTGCTGCTAAGCTTCTCAGAATTCAAAGTGTGCTACAGGGCTAGGAAAAGAATTAAAGTCCGAAGGTACCTCAGGGGCATCCTTTCTATTCATTAGGGAGGCCAGTTGTGACCAGTCAAGTTTGGTGGAAGATGTGCCCATTCTATGTGTTTCAGAAGACCCTAAGGTTGAGGAAACTGAGGGTGTAGGATGACTACAGAGAGAGAGCTGAGAAATCACAACTCCCACACTCTCCTTCCGATACTCACTTAAAACCCTGCCTGATTCGGACTATGCACCAGAGAAAGGGTAAGAGACTTTTGAGGATCATGCCAGGACCCCAACAAGCTTAGAGACTGAGGAGACACACACCTAAGCTTTAGCAAAGTTAAGGGAATAATCAGATAAGTCAATCCTCAGGTCGTTCCCTTCACTAACTGATGCTGTTTGGGGAAGCAAATATGCTAACCATACCTGAGAATATATCTAAATCCTAGGCTCCAAAAGTTACAAAGCCAATAGGGATTTTTGAAAAGATCTTGCCACATATTTAATAAATTGCACTGACAAACCATTGTCCATCCCTGACAATCTGTCCTTCATGCCTGTCTCCTTTCTTGTCTGTGAGGGTGTCATAGAGGGATCTGTGGACCTGCACTTCCACTTAGTTTTTCACGTTAGAAAATACAGACTTAAGCGAAACAAATATAAAGGCTTGCTGTGGGTCCCAGGGTTGCCTGCAGGGGCCACCACAGGTGCCATGTTTGTGTGAGCCTGGCTGGAAGTAACTGCTTTCTTTATAGAAAAATCTAAACTCTGGTCCTTCCAGATTGGAGAATATCATCATTCTTCTAGTAGTCCACAACTTGTGGGTTAGGTTGCTCTGTGTCATATAAAGGGGCCCATATCTCTTTCATATATCAAAATGAGGCAGTGGGTCTGTGCCCAGGGCATGCAGGGAGCAGCCTCCCGATTTTATCTCTGGAAGCAGTGAGCACTGTATCCATCCCACATCAGGGAGTATGTTTTCAATCAGCAAACCGTTATGGCTCCATAGTTGCCCCTAAGAAATGCCATCTGCAGAACTCTGCTGTGTGGGGGATACACTGCACATGTAAAACATAATCCCTCGCTGAAATCTTAAATTATCCAAACCGAAAGAGCTTTCCGGGTCCAACTGGCCTTTCTCAGTGAGGTGGTTTGTTTTCATTTGCTTCGTTTTTCTTCTTTTGGCCTTTGAGCTGACTCTTGTCAGTTTCATTCCTATTTAAAGTTAGTTTCACCTTTCAGTTCCCTCAGCCTTGCAGAGTTTCAGTTCCCCATGTGGTGTGTGGGGTGAGGGATGGAAGGGAGCTTTGTAATTATGTCTAAAATAAGGTTTCCCTGAACTATAATAAAAATATGGGACAATGAGACAAAGGCAGTTTGACTGAGGAATGACTCTAGACTCCTATGACATTGTCAAATCGTTTATTGAGACTCTATACCTTGTGTTCTTTGTCCAAAGTATTACATCAGGCTGTGGTTCTCTATCTAATCTGCCTACACTTTAGGATCGCCAGGAAAACATTTAAAACAACAACAAAAATACCAAAACACCTGAGATCTGGATCCTATCCCATCACAATTCAACCAGAAAACTAAGGGGGAGGTTTTAGGGCCCAGTACTCTGTTCCAGGTGTGGTGGTAATTCGTATGTGTAACCAGGGTGAAAACAGTGGGCATGGAGGATCTGGAATTCTTTTTAGCTGAGTATTGTCAGTCATTGTTGTCATGGGTGGCCCTGACTACAGCCGCAGTAGCAATATTAGAGCAATGTGAATCCATGACCTTGGACGGTAGTTACAGATCTGTCATCCCTACTTTTCTTCTTGGTAGACACTTGGTGGTTCCCATCATAAAGGTGACTGTCTAGGATATTTTCACCTTGAACTTCACACTTTTGCTCATGGAGACAGAAGGAAGCTACTCTTATCAAGACTCAGACAACTCTCCTTGAATGGGGATCATGGGAAACTGGTCTCCATGAGTGCTTCGCAGAGACCTCCAATGTGTGCTTACACAAACGTGGTCAGCCCAGCCTTTAACAAGTAACCCAGGGCTGAGCTCTGCTTAGTACATTGAGAGCTCCCTGTAGCCATGGGCAGCAAAAGCCAAATGCAACATCTCAGTCAACTGACCTAATTTCTGTTATCTGAATCCTAGTGTTTTTCATTGTCTTTAAGTTGAAATGCTGGTTAAGAACCATCGCAGGTTATACACCTCCTCTTTTCTTTTCCCTCTTCTCCAGCTCTTGCCAACCCAAACATCATAGAACCACAGAATCTAATGTAAATTCCAAATGTGCTTTGGGAAAACAATATACTTCCAGGATTGCACAGTCAATAAACCTGGACTGTGTTGTTTTGTTTGTTTTTAGGGAGGTGCCAAGCTGGGGTGAGGTGTCTAAAATAGTATCTAATACAAAATGCATTTAAATAACTTTGTATACTGGTTCCCACCATGCCATTTTCAGTTTGAGAAATAAAGGAATCTCAAGTAAGATTCAGATTATGTTTATGGTATGAAACACATTTACATCCTTTGCAAATGGCTGAGAAATTTGATATAGTCATATCCATTGTGCAAGAGATCTTTTTATTTTTTTTTTTTTTTTTGCGGGACTGGGGATCGAACTCAGGACCCTGCGCTTGCTAGGCAAGCACTTATTCCACTGAGCTATATCCCCAGCCCTAAGAGATCTTTTTAAACCAAAGCAAAATTTAAAAATCAGCACAGCATTTGTGAGCATCTTCCTTTGCCAGGGACTGATGTAGACCATGGACCCCTCTCTAATCCTCACCACTAAGATGACTGTGTTATTTTACTGATAAAAAAAATAAGCAAAATAGAAGTTTGGCAAGCTTATAAAACTTGTCCATAGTTATACAAGACAACAAATAGCAGGGCTCAGAATCAATCCAGTCAGTCTGATCCTAGCATTCTTCTGAGCACCTCACTAATTCTGAAAAATCCACTAGTCCCCAGTCAAAGGAACATGTTCTTGAATGAGGGCATCAGTGTGTCCAGCACTCTTTGATCTATGCTACATTATGCCAAGGTATTTTCTAAGACAATCTATCATGTTTTTGCTTAAATATTATGCCACATATGTAATGCCTTTGAGTAGAGCTTTGATAATTTTTACTGAGTGCAGCCTTCGTGATAACCATATGAAGTGGCCAGAGTCATTTCCTTTTCCTCTTTTCCCCCTAGTGAGCAGAAAACCAAAGCAAAGAGGAATCTATTGCCCTGTTGATACCTATAAAAATGTTATGTACCAGATCCCAGCCTCGGACTCAGGCCTTCTGACTCCTGGTCCAGTGCTCTTTCCATTGCTGTGAATAGAGGTGAGGTATTTGTGTGTCTGGGCCTCATCTTTGTACCCTGGCTGACCCAGTCCATCAGAGGCATGGAGGTGGCTAACTTAGAATGATTAGGTAATAAGTTGCTCCAGCTGGCTAGACTGGTCTTTCCAGTTACCTCTCATTGTAGCCAATCCACGGTTCTATCAAGCTTTTAAACAGGGATTTTTGTTTGTTGGTTTGCTTTGGTTTTTTGTCCTGATTCAGGCTCTACTTCTTTTCTCACTCTTGGCAGGATGTTCTCTCCTCTCTTCACCACTCTAGCCAGATCCCTGATGTTCTCTCTCTGGGCTGGATCAGGCCCCACTTCCTCAGTACCTCTCTTGATAGCAGTCAGTTCTTAGCATCTCCCCAGGCTGAGTTTCTGTAGCATTGCTACCTAGACAATAGGACTTGTTAAGATCCTAACACATATGAGTTTACATTTTTAGTGGCCTTGAAGTATATGTAAAGCTAGGGATATTTGTCTATTCATTTCTGTGTGCCAGGTAGGAGATGAAGATAGAAACGGGGTGCTTCGCATGGTTTCAAGCACAAGCTGGTTCTAAGCGCAGGTCCATTTGCTTTTCTCTGATTTACCTAAGTGGTGTTACCCCGATCACAGGGTATGGTGTGAGGTAGGAAGAAACACAGTGCAGGGTTGGGTCAAGAGTTTCCCACTGAGGCTGGGAATGTGGGAGTAGTGCCCAGAGCAGGCAAGGCAGTGCAAGCCTGTTTCTGGGGTGGCTGAGCCAAGTCCTTCCAAGCATATTTAACAACTTTCTCACATTCAGTGATTAGCACTGTCAGTCTAGCCACTTCTAAAGTAGAGATAGGGTCAGAATTGAAAAATCCCAAACTGAACTCCAATATTGGCTTGCTTTTAGCTCTTACGCCCTGTCACTGTTGAGTCATTCATTCATCCTGTAGTCACTGAGCAAGGCACAGCGTCAAGTTGTACATAGCATAGAGGGGAGGTGAAGATACACTATTTGCTACCAAAGAGATGCCCAGTTAGTAGGAAGTAAACAATCTCTCTCTCTCTCTCTCTCTCTCTCTCTCTCTCTCTCTCTCTCACACACACACACACACACACACACACACACACACTACATCATGCATACACACATTTGTATTATGTTATGCACAAAGGAAAGGATGAAATTATTCTAGACATTGTAGGAACTTCATTTTCAGAAATCTTCATTGGTGAATTTAATAAAGGCTCAAAAGTATTGTAAACAGCCAGGGTAGGGAGGAAGCCTGCCTATTAAGGACTTGATGCAAATATGGAGGAAATATGAGGAACTATATAATTTAAAGTAAATGAGATAGTTGGCTATAGAGGATATTGATTGCCAAGTGATGAAAGTCAGACTTGGGTGGGAAGATGTGTAGGTAACACCTAAGAAAAGTACTTTGATTAGTGCCACAGTGTTTTTGCATTAAAATGGGAAGAAGTAAAGTAATTAACTCGAGACCTTGTGGCATGTGAGAGGCACTGGGAGGTGGTGGCATCAAGGTGTCTGCATTCCTCAGGGGAGGAAAGCATTACCAGCATGAGCTGGGTCTGAGGCTGACGGTCACTGTATGGACTCCTCTTGCATGCCTCCTGTGAACAACTTGGAAACATGGCAATAGTCATTTAAAGCTGTGCAGCACTTTTACCAGTATTCTGCTGATATCCATTAGAAGCCAGTGTTCAAATACTCTTTGGAAAGAGAGTCTTAACTTGATGATACCACTAAACACTGTCTGAACTCTCAGCTGCGTTTGACACGTTGATCCCATCTTCCTCCTCGAAACATCTGTCCCTTGGCTTCTGGGACACCATTCTCTCTGTTCTCCTCCTAGTTCACTGGTGGCTCCTTTTCTGAATCCTTGGCTTGTCCTCCTCCTCTCTAGACCTTTAAACCTTGGAGTGACCCTGCTCAGTCCTCTCTATGTATATGCTCTCATGTCATTAAATATCATCTACACACATACCGCATCTCCATCCTGGACCTGTCAGCTGACCTGGAAACTCATATTCATTCTATTTTCCACACAGATGCCAAAGTGATCACATAAGCTTCATTCAAATTAAGATGCTCCTCTCCTCCAGACCCTCCACCAGTGCTCCCAATGTTATACTGTACAAAAATCAGCTCTTTACCGTGACCTGTAGAATCCTAAGTGTGCTAGCTCCTGTTGCCTGTTTGGCCTCCTGTCACTCTGCTCTACCTTATAGAAAAATCTAAGGAATAAACTACTCTAGATATTTGGCATTTTATGATTTTTCTGCCTTGGGAGGCTTTCTCTGAGAGCGCTACAGTGCTTGCCCTTGAGCTCTCTAACTGATACCCTTGAGTGTCAGTTACCCATGATATCTTTCTTCACTATTTTCTGTAAAACAGCAAATTCCACCCCTTCTGACTGTCCCTATTCTTCTTAACTTGATCATTTATGTAACTTGCATTTTATCTCCAAATGATATTCTATGCATTTTATTGCTATTTTGTTTGTTACCTGATTATCTGTGCTGAAGTAAAAGCATTTTGAGGGCAAGGACTTTGTCCTGCTCATGCTGTGTCTTTGAAACTGGAACATAGTGCTTGGCATATAGTGGATGCTTGATAGATATATGTAAAATGATTTGGGGAATGATCTCTAAAAACATAACTCAGAAGAGACACTGAGTTAGGATCTGACCCAGGATAAACTTTGTTAAAGGTCGTAATGAACGAGAGTGGTTAAGGTAATAAACATTGAGTTAAGACCATGCTTTGCCTCACACACAGGCTTTAGGAAGCGCCCAGACTACCTATTTCTTCATGCTTGCATGGTTGCTGATACCTCACCTACAGTATAGAAGTAAAATCACTTGAGGAGGTAGATATACCATTCCCTCTCTGGAAAGGAAGTAGCCTTGGCTCCTCTTCCTTTCTTGGAGAAGGATGTGTTCAATTTCCTTTTCTCTTCATTTAGCACAAGATAGAAACATTGAGGCTGTTGTCATTTCCAGCATTACTCATGCATTTTGTAGGTGCATATAAAGGTGCTCAGCTTTATTCTGGCAACATTTTCTTATTTTATCACCTCTTGTTTATGTAGTTCTTATTGCTTTGTTTTAATGATAAATGGTCAACAACTTCTCTGAACCATGTGGAACTAGTATCCAAGCTACAGAATAATTATTTAGTGAATGGCAGTTCCAGTTAATGTTGGTGCAGATCAAATTAATCATTATTAATCATGCCTGCTCTGACGGTAACTTCATCCCTTCCAGAAGTGCTGCTCTTTATTAAGAAGTAATAGCTGTGAGGAATGAATGAGGCCCAGGCTGGTTACACGTGCTATTTTTCCCCATTCCTCAGCAGGGGAGAGAGTGGCACATATCCAGATTTAAAAAAGAAATGAAAACAAACAGGCACCCATGAGGCATCTCATACTGCTGTCTACCATTGAAATTCTAGTATTAGAGAAGAGAAGGAAAAAGAAGAGAAAGGGAAGACAGTATGTTGCGTGCTCAGTGGGAACAAAATAAACAATTAAAATAATACTCAGAGAAGTGAAGTTTTTTAGTCAGCACGTAGTAGGACCAAACTACAAACTTCCCATCTTGGTTTCTCTTCCAATACTCAGCTCTTGGGATGGCAATCTGCAAACTTCTAGAGTCCTCTCTACTTTAAGGTCCTGTCCGTGTTGGCATGTGTGGGACAACTTTTATTAACAAGATCCATTCTTTGCCTGGGGAAAGTTGATCGGGGAGCCCAATGCTGAGCCTCAGTCCAAATGGAAAGGCACGACATTTGGAAAGCAGAGCCCAGTGAAGCAACCAGACAGTGAGTGGTGTCTGGGACCCTGCATCAGTTCTCAGGATGTATCTTTAGGAAACCTCCTGACTTCTTGAAGACTTGATGTCTACATCTGTAAAATGAGGTGGTAACATGAAGAACTAACCTTAAAAAGCAAGGATGTTCTGATACATGCTATAGCGTGGGTGAACCTAGAGGACTTCATGCTAAGTGAAATAAGGCAGTCACAAAAAGACAAGTATTGTGCAACTAAACTTATATAATGGAGCTAGAGAGGGACAGTCAAATGGTGGTTGCCAGGGACTGGGCGGAAGAGGGGAGGGGATATTATTATTTAATGGGTACAGGCCAGGGTTAGTAAGAGGGACATGGTTCTGTAAGTGTGCTATGGTGACGGGAGCACAATAGGATTGCACTTAATGCTGCAGACCATACCCTGAAAGGCACTCAGATGGTCAGTTTATGTTATGAGTGTTTTATCACAATTTAGAAAATTAGAAAAAAATTACAAGTGGAAAGATAATAACTTCTAAATAACTTATATTTTAGTGTTGGTCTGTCATAGTCACTCAAGGGGTGATGAAGCTTTAAGCTACAGAAAGCTTTCGAGTACTTAAGAGTTACTGAGGAATCTGTGGAGGACATGGGAGTAAAACAGATAGACAGAGGGACTATGCTTGCCCAAATCTGATGTATGCTCAGCAGAGTCACTCATTATGATTTGGGACCCCAAGTACATGTGTTTCTATTTCATCCAGCAAAAAGGATAGGAAATCAGCAAACTCAACTCAACAATTGACATTCACCTTTGAAACTCTTTATCTCCTTTAAATCATTAAAATACTAAAGACATTTCTGCCAGGAGTGGTGGCACATGCCTGTAATCCCAGCACTGGGGGCCCTGAGGTAGAAGAATCACAAGTTTGAGGCCAGTCTGGACTACATTATGAGTTCAAAACCAGCCTAAACTACATAGCGATACCCTGTCTTGAGGAACAAAACAAAACACAACAAAAACAAATAATAGAGATTTAATGGGTTACTGACTTACACTAAATATTATATATGCTGATTAGTGTCAAAGTAAGTCACCATTTCAGCACTGTAATTCTGGGCTAAGTGCTCTGTTCTGATGTAGTGTAAAACTTCTGTCATGGTTGTGTCTTTAAAAATTTTGACATCATCACTCAGAGTGTATAGAAAGTGGGAATAAAATGAATTTATAGGAAATTATAAAGTCTTTCTTAAATAAGACATTAATATACTTATTTTTTATCTGGCCAATCTTCTTCCTCGAAGTTCACAAGCTGATGAGTTAGAAAATAGTCTGTCTTCTCTTAAAATGGCTTAGTGGCCTTAAGACGTTCAGAGAGATGAAAATTTGGAGCACTGTTGCATCATGTTTTATCCCACTCCTTAGACTAATGCTTCGGAATGTTCTCATGACTTGTGTTTCCCATAATAGACTGTGAGCTCCTTGGGATCCAGATTCCTGTCTCTTTTGCCTTGGTGTCTCTATACACAAACCCAATAGGTGCTCAGTAAGTGAACCTTAGACTGCATGGTGAAGCTCTGTAGATTCCTCCCTAGGAAGAGAACATGCGCTTCTTGTCAGTAATGTAAAACTTTGTAGAGTCTTCAAGAGGCTAAGTGTCATCTCTGGTGGGTGATTTGGGGCACCATTGATACCTCAGGATCCAATGTTGACTGCCAAAATGTTATAAAATTGTCAGAATCTATTTTTCTGATCCAACTCTGATCATAGGAGCTTGGCATTTTGGCATCTTGTCTATTTTACATATTAGAATCTCTCTAAGTCTTTCCTAAATATAATTTGAAATGCGCACACACAAACTGAAAACATTTCCTACCATTTTAAGTGTGTGTGTGTGTGTTTGTGTGTGCGTGTCATGTGTTACAGACATTGGCTTAAGATATAATTTTTTTTCAGATTTCATTATTCCCTGTAGCTCTCCATTAAATCCTTTCTACTTTGAAGGAATTGAGCTACTTACAATACAGATTACTTCATTAACATCTGTCAAGACTAGTTAAGGATTTTGTTAATATTTACCAAGCTTTTGGTGATTACTGGATGTTTCATTTTTTTCCTTACAAGAAGATTTGGGCATCCCGTTAGTGGATTTATGGGGCTCATTACGTAACCATATCAGACAGTGAATTGCACAAGAAATGTAGTTTCTATATCATTGCAAACCCTATAATGTGTATGAGAGATGTATTTTCCCAAACACTGTTACTTGGACAATTACCCTTGGTTATTCCTGGAACCTTCAGCAGTAAGACTAAGATTCCTTGCTCTGGAATCCCAGAAGCTGGGACTTTGATCTGGGGAGCTAGCTGGCGCAGGGAAGGAACTCGTGATAAGTTCAAAGGATTCAACAATTGGATACTTCCCTAGGGAAACTGATAGAGCCCTTACGCTTGAAGTGTCTTCTTTTTTGTCTTTATATTATTTTGTATTCCTCCTCGTGGTAGTTCCACCTTTAGAAACTTTGGGTTTAGTCTGAAGCTGTTGTTTGGTATTTAGTGTTGGTGCTAAGAGCTGCAAGTCTCCTGGGAGCAAAAGGGGAAGAACTCCTGCTATTTTCTTCAAACTATAAGAATGTCCTTTTAAAGTGTGCTGCTTATCTCTGCTGTTACTGGATGGTGATTTCATAGCCATGTGTCCATTGGAAGAGACGCATCTGGATTGCCTTGCCTCACACCTAGTCTTCCTGGAGAGTCTGATCTTCTAAAGTTGCTCCCCTTTTGTACCTTACATGAAATTCATCGGGAAATAGGTCTTAGAGGGACACCTGTGCTGTCTCCTGCCACATACTATCTTTCTGCGTAGTGGAAGTGGTAAGGGCTGTGGGCTGACGGGCTTCCTCGCAGGCAGGCACTCACACACGTGCTGCTGTAGTAAGGCCCTCTTCCAGCATTAGGATCCAACACCACCTATATGTCCACACACCATCTAGACTGTGCAAACGAAGTCACAGTGGCTTACAAAATAATTTTACTGCAGAAATCTCTGAGCCCTCCCTCCCAACCCCACCTTCTAAAAAGAGCTGTGATGGTCCCTAACTCCTAGTGGATCCTGAAGTTCTTCCTAAAGGAAGAAGAAAATGTTCTTCCTCTCATCCTCCTTCCTCTCTTAAGAAACTAGCTAAGAAATAACCCACACAATGCAAATTCTATGGGACAGACATTATTGATTTATTTTCAGACAAAAATATCCATTAGAACATATATCAGTGAGAAAAGTTTCTATAGACGTAATTGAGAAAAAAGGCTGAAGACCTTGTGTCCAATGTGGGCCAGTGAGGGAGAGCAAAAGGCTCAAAGAAAAGAGGGCAGTTGTTGCTTGGAAGCCTGGAGCCTGACCACTGAGCCCCTCCTTCATTTACCGGAAGGGGGAACTGGGAGACAGCTTGAGTTCACACCCTCACCTTCACTTGGAATATGACCTGTAAGTCATCAAGCATGCTCTTCATTTACCTGCTTTCTTTGATTTGTTTTTACTTAGCAAGTTCATTGTCATGTTTTTCTTGCTTTTGAGTTATCCTTGTAGTGTAGAATTTTACTATTGTTACAATATTCTTAGGACTTCCAGTGGCTTCCTTTTTTTTTTTTTTTTTTTGCGGTACTTTTGAATTCAGGACCTTGCACTTGCCGGGCAGGCACTTGTGCCACTGAGCTATATCCCCAGCCCCATGGCTTCCTTTTTTTTTTCTTTCACACTTGGGCACTACATACATGAGAAATGCCTCACACTATTTTTTTAGAGCTTGCAACTTGTTTATTCCCCAGCTTTAATTGTTCGGGAATAGCCAAAAGAAGCTGTTAAGCCGTTCCTTCACAAGTTTTCATTTATAGACAACAGTGATAACAGATGTCAAAGTGCTCTGTAAATCAAGTCCTCTTAGAAAGTAAAGGACATAATTACCAGAAGAAAAGGAGTCACGAATTTCACACAAAAGATGTTAACAGGGAAAAGTATAGTGTAGAGAACCTTCTGGCCGTTTAGGAGGGTCTGGTGATGGAGGTGTGTCCCCAGACTCAGGAAGGTCACTTGGACACTATTCAGAGCACTGTGTAGTGCTGGGGATAGGAGGCCCTGGGTCACCTATGGTGCACAACTATGGAGTGGCCTACTACATACTGAGACATTTGTTCAGTGCCCTGATTTCAATAATGTCTATTTCTTATGATATCCATTTGCAAATCACTGTTGGTGTTAATGACTGCATCAGACTTACCTGGAAACTTACAAAATATAGATATTCATGACCCATTTTATACCTTCTGAGTCAGAACTTTTGAGAATGGGACTAAGGAACACACATGGACAACATGCTGTGCAACCACACATGTGTGTGCCCATGTGCAACCACACGCGCGCACACACACACACACACACGCACACACACACACAACTTTTAAATTCCCCATCTGACCCTGGTAATATTAGTCAGTTTTCTGTTGCTATAATGAAGTTCTTGAGAATAGATATTTTATAAAGCAATAGGATTTATTTAGGTCTCTTTTGGAGGTTCAAAGCCCAAAATCAGCTGAACCCCATTTGTTTAGCCTCTGATGAGGGCCTCATAAGGGACACCATCCTAGTTATGAGAGTGTGTGCAAAAGGAGATTACATAGTGAGGTAGGAAGCCACAGATTCAAGGGTTTGATCTGCTCCTTTATAAAAACACCTGAAATAAATCCCGTGAAAACTGTATTAGTCCCTTCCAAGGGACTTGAAGTTATCTAACCACCTCCCACTCAGCCCACACTGAGGATCCATCTCCCAGCTCACGAACATTTGAGGAGCGTATGCAGGACATATTCAAGAAGCAAACGTGGGAGCCATGAGGAGCAGGCAGAGAGCCTATTCAAGTGAACTTGCAGGTTGTCCAAGCCCAGAGCATCCACCTGATGCAAAGGGATATATATTTTTTTTTCACATAACGCGCTGGAGGCAAAATCTTCATGGAACTGGGCACAGGGATGGAGACACCTACCACAAGGAAGGCACAGGGATGCCATTCATCTCAGGCTTCCCCAGCTCTGAGGGACCATGTCAAGGCTGGGAAAGAGCAAGCAGAAGGTGGAGGCAGGGTTGTGCTCTGTGTCCTCATCAGCATGTGGCCCTTTCCACTCTTATAAAAATCTGCTTGGGTATTTCCTGCTGACAAAGCCCTGGAGGCACAGCAAGAACAGAGGCTGCCTGGCCAGGGAAAGCAGGAGGAGCTCTGTGCTGTAGATTCAACACCAGCTCTGTGACTGCCCTCCCTGGCCCAGGGGATAAATATTGCGCTCTTCAGCTTCTGTGACGGAGCAGACTTCCTACGTGTGTGATTGCAGGAAGAGAGTGAATGAAACCTCTTGATGCCATGCTTCGCTGGCAGCATTTATTTGTCCAGCAGTGAGGCTGGGTGCTGCTCCTGCAGTACCGGCGTTCAGTTGACATTTGTTTTGACCTTTACACTTTAGGCTTCTCCCTTCCTCCTCCTCTGCTCTACGCAGGCCTCCCCACCTCCTGTTGTTCCTCAGCATGTGAGTTTGATCTTGTACGGCCCGGGCTTTTCCAAAGGTTGACACTCTGGGGTTGGGATTGGGTGGAGTGCTGGCTTTTCCTCTTTTCTTTGCTCAAGGGTCATCGTGTGGCTGTAAAATTATTGTCTGGCAGCAGGGAGAGCTGCATTTCTCATGTGGGGAGTGCTGAGAGTTTTGTTTTTTCTTTAAATAAGAAAAGGAAAAGAAAACACCTCCAGGACCCACATCTGCCCAGGGAGTGCAGGGCTGGGCCTCTGGCATTAGTTGGAGCTCCTGTCCTCCTCCTTTGGAGCCCTGCCCTGCCCAGCGGGGACTGGGAACCGCATCCTTGGGATTGCTGGTGCTTGTCAAGGAGAGGACATTCTTGGCTCTGAGCTTCTTCAGGTTATGGACTTATTTACATGAGTGTATAACCCCGAGGCTAAAGGAAAATTCCACTCTGGTGTAGTACAATGTTTCTGTGCCTGGTCACCCTCCCAAGATATGATCTGTCGTGCTTACGCTTTGGGCTCTGGACTTTGACTGACTGGATTGGAATTCAGCTCCACTAAACAACCTTAAGCAAGATGCCAGATGTTTCTCCACCTCAGTTTTCTCATCTATTTAATGGGATTCTTGTGGACATGTAGAGAGTTAAATATGTAGACGCATATAGAAATATTTGAGAAAATGCACCACATCTTCAAAGCATAGTGTGAAGATTTCTCCTTAACTATCTCTTACATGAAAGCTTTAATTCTATCAGTATTTTCAGAGGTCATTGTGCAACAGTATGTAGGAGAGATCAATTTGTTCTTTAAATTCCTCTTATTTGTTTGTTTTATTTGTTATTATAGTCCTAGGAGTTGAAATCAGATTTTTCTCACTCAGCTACCTTCCTAATCCCCTTTTTAAAGTTTTATTTTAAGAGAGATTCTCTTAAGTCATTAAGTTACCCAGGACTGACCTGAATTTACAATCCTGCCTCAGCCTCCCAGAGTGCTGGGTTGTAGGCATGTACCACCATCCTTATGTGGCATCTGTTGGGAAGCACATATACTGTGTATTGATCTGCACAATAGATTTTTTCATTCATCTTCCTTCTCCACCTTCTCCTATTAAATCAGGTGTCATAATTATCCCTCAATAGCATATAGTGATTTAAGACACAAAGGAAGCAGTTATCCAGAGGCAGCATGCTTGCTCAGGACCTGGGTCTCTCCCCTGCCTATGGAATGGGCTTGCTTCTGTTTCTCTGTCAGTGTCAGTTCTGCTGTGAGTGATCTTTCCTTACAATGGACATTCATGGAAGGGGCCTCTTTGCTTTGATCCTAACCAGGAAGTCTCCAATGTAAATATGTCCCTAAAGGTCTCATGACAAGGTTAGTTCATAGCCAGGAATAAGGAAGAGGGAGGGGGTGGGGACGCTGCTGTGCGGCATGGAGAGCCGTGGTGGCTGCTGGGCACTGACCTTCTCCTTCATGACAGATAACACACTGAGGCTTTGTTTCAATATACTTTTGTGACATCGAGAGAAATAAGTTTACTCTTGTTCCCAGAATGTAGAAGAATGGTAGCTGAGATATTTGAAGTCTCCGCTTTTAAGTGCTTATTCTTAAGTGAAGAAAATCCCAACCCAAATCAGACAAGTAAACAGTAACCCATTCCAGCCCTTCAGAATATATTGGGCTAGCTAAAGAGAATGCGGTCTTAAACTGTGTTCATCTATCAGAATCAAAGTAAATCATTGAAGCAGTGACTTTCCAGCTCTCTGTCTGTCTTTCTCTCTGTTTCTTGGGCTCTTTATCCCTCTGCTCTGTTTCTGTCTGTCTCTGTCTCTGTCTCTGTCTCTGTCTCTGTCTCTGTCTCTGTCTCTGTGTGTCTCTCTCTCTCTCCTTCTCTCCCTATGTGTGTGTATTCATTTCTTTCCTGGCATGGTCTGGAGAGGTGAAAGGCATAGTTCTGGGGTGACACGTTAACTTTCTTCTCTTCTCTTGCCATGACTACTTGTAGGTGCCTGAGGATGAGGTGGTCATTGAATCAGATTGAAAGCAAAGGTGTGAGCCACTGGTAGATAATAGTTATAGAAAGCTAATGTGAGAAGGAGGAAAGGAGGCCCAAGATTTATGTACCTGTTCCTGTTAGTAATGTCCATGGTTTGCTGTGGCCTGAAGCTGTAATTTTGAAGACTATTATTAGAATGATGGTAATGTTTACCATTTCTTACCAAAATGTAAGCATGACTGTTCACATAGTAAAAGGAGTCCCATAAGAGTTTGGGAAAAGGTCATAGGAAATGTCCTACCTGGAGAAGTTTATTAAACAATATTCTACTGATCTTTATCGTTGGCTGTGTCCTCCAGAAGAAAGCAAGAGTGAATGTAATGTGTCATACTTATGTGTGTAAGGGCGTCGATTTATACATCTTGTCAAAGATCTGCAAAAATTTTTTGATGCATCATCTCTGATGATCCCTTTTGACCTCTTGAGAACAACTGATATAAATGGTGGCCACAATGAGGACAAAAGGCAGAATTTGTCAGGTGTTGCCATGCAGATGTGACTCAGTAGTAAATAATTTGTGGCTAGGATGAAAACACATGGGATTATAAGAACTTGGAATTGGAGATAATTTGGGGTCATCTAGTCTAACTCTTCCATGGACCCTCTAAAAGATGTAGTTGAACATGAATATTAAAATAGCTAAACAATCTGGAAGGATCCATGCTAGGATCGGAAACTGGTCATCTGTTCCCAGGCCACACACTGGGACACACACTCTTAACACTAAGGCATCCGGACAAATGACTGTAACCTCTCAATTTGAGTGAGTTACATGTTTCTAAGTACTTAACAATATTTTCGCAGAATTCTCCACTTCTATTTGTATTTTATTGAGAGTGAAGTCACTTCAAAATTGGGGTAATGCTTTGCAGAAAGGATAATGGCAAGCTCCCTGGAGATAAATTTAGGTTTTTTTTCTTTTCCTAGAAATGCTAATGAAAACTCTGAGAACCACGATATTTTCAAGTCAGTGTTGCTTGCCTTATTACTAAAGGTCTTGTCAGAAATTCAAACATTTAGCCTGTGGCCTCTATCTTTTTTCCTTCAAATTGCTGTTGGGGAAGTAATTTTAGTGCTTATTGATTTCAAATATTTTTGACCAATTACTTCATACAGGCTTTGCACAAGTTCCAACACCTACAAGTTGGTTAAGATGTTCTCCCTGTCCTCAAATAGCTCACCATCCTCTGGGAGAAATAGCTCAAAGGATGTGGCTATTTCTATGTGACCCATATAGTCCTCATGTTATAGAAGCTACTGTGACTATGTAACCTGGGAAACCAGGAAGATTTCAGGGGAGGTCACATAGCCTATGACCTTTACATACCTTGCTTTTCTCACTGTGTGCCTGTAAGAATTGAAGATATAAGTTATGGCCACATGTGTTTCTGTCCTCACTTCCTCCATTGCCTTGTTTCTAACTAATAAAATATCACTTTACTCATTATATTTTCTGCTTCCTGGACCACTTTAGTTTTACCTCTAAGTTCTTTCATCTAATCCAAATAAGAAAGATGGGGCATCATTTTCAAATGAGGGGTCACCAAGCTTGAAGCACACCATTTTTGATCAATTTTTTTCATTGTCTTAATCTGAAAAATGGTGAGTCAGGATTGGATTTAATTAATGGAATGAAAGACTGGAAGGGTTGGAAGGGACATTCAGAGGCATCTCACCCATTCCTGCATATGGTACGGGATGAATCAGTGACTCAAAGACACGGTTGTTCTCTCTGTCAGTCAACTGGCCTTCGACACATCTTTGCCAGGTTTCTGCTCTTGGATCTCTACCTAGAGTATTCAAATTGTGTTCACTTTGTCTCTCCTGAGTGACCCTATCTTCTATCTACCCCTGAGCTGCCCTTGACATTCACTGAACCAGGCCATTTTAACTTCACCGCTATCAACTTGGATCTCTGTTTCATCTCATATACAGTTACAAGATGTGGCCATCCATGAGCAGCCGCCCTGGTAAGTAAAAAGGAGGGTGTTAAACCTGTCCTGAGGGTGGTGTGGACAGGCTTTAGCAGGAAACACTGTGGAGCACTTTCCCCTCGGGTATTTTCTTTCCTCTACCTCCTTCCAAGACTGCACTGGGCTCTCAACCCTAGGAATTTTATTTAACTGCTGCTGGTTAACATCAAGACTGTAGCTGCCCATGCCTCCTTGCTCTGTAGCACAGCCAGGGTTTTCTGTATGGATGACCATTCAAACCTGGTCCAGACTAATTTTCCCTTAAAGGCCAAAAAATATAATTTTGAAACCAGGCAGAATCTATTCTCGTTTCATTTTGTGACACTGAGAGGTAGAACTGCCTGATGGATTCTATGTAGCAAGTTAGAAACTCCTCAAAGCCAGAGGGGCAGAAAATTTCATGGTAAATATTTCTGCCCCTGGGCTCCAGGGCAATTGGAAAGTGAGTTAAGAAGCTTTCCTTTTCCCTCTAATTCCCCGCATTCATGGCTTGAACCCTGCCATTGGGGCTTATCCTTTATGAGTAAAGAAGTCCTGTCTTTTAATCTCTTGGGGGGGGTAAGAGAAATATAAAACACCTTAAGTAACATCCCAGGGAGATAATGTCCTAGAAAGGTAGGGCTCAGATTTTCTTACCCAGGACGCATGTGTCCACAGCTGCCCATCTCTGACACTGACCAGATTAATCGAGGGGACTCCTCCATACAGCGCCAACAGACCTTGGATCAATTCCTGGGAATTCTGTTTATATTTGTCTTTTTGTGCCTCAGATTCTGCACTGATAACTTTTCGTTTTAATTAAGCTATTTCCCAAGAAAGCAAGAGAATAATATGGGACAAGGACAACGGGAGTGCTTTAGAGGTCAAAATGACAACTGTGGTGCCTGTGGAATCGCACTGTGCCAACCTCTCATGTGCATGGGTCCCTCTTTCAACCTAGAGTCCGCCTTTTCTCTCTACCTTCCTCACTGTGGGAGGAGAAACCAAGAGTTGAAATGTTATATAATCTGCAAACCACTGCATCATGTAGAAGTGGCAGAACTCTGTCACAAACCCAGCTCTGTCTCTCACAGAAACTCAGACTCAGGGCCCGGCACAGAATGATCCTCCCATTGACAATAACTGACGCTGTGGCTCTCTTGTGAGGGTTGCAGGTGTGCAGTGTTCCCTTGTGAGCCTGATGTTGCTTCCTGGATCCGTACCAGTAGAGTGCCCTCAGGGTGCCTCCCCTCATCTGGTGGGCAGAGCTGCTCCTGCCTCCTTCCTCCCACTCTTCTTGTCTGTCCTCTGCTTTGGAGCTGGCACCACCACCCTTTCTGGGATCTTCCATGCAGCAAAATGCACATACAGATGACTCCTGGGCAATAATCAGGGAAGAAGGCAGGGGTGCATGTTCCAGGCCGCATGTACCAGTGCATAGTGGGCATTGTCAGAGTACTTGGTAAAGGAGAAATCCAAATTCAATCCTTGACTTTTGCATAATAAATGAGAAGCTGAAATATGCCCATGTGGCCAATGATGAAAGTCTGACTTCTCAAGCACATTTACCTATTGGGTTAGAACGATGCTAATTGTACTTTCAGTGGAAGAGCAGGGACTGGCAAGCCACCTTCTCGTTTCTGAACATGACTGTTATATTTACAGTCTCTAAGCAAATGTCTGGAATTTCACTGACAAATTCCCTGGGGCATGGAAAGCAAGCTCCTTCTATGTGTGGAGGGGCCCAGCGATTGGCTGGCAGGTTTTCTAAAACATCTTTATCCACCAGGGTCCCCTCCCCTGCTTCTCCCTGGAAGAGGTGGTGCCAAGACTGGAGTTGTTTAGTTTGGCTCCAGTTTGGGGGCATTGATTCTGAGCTGGCCTTGTCTGAGTCCCACTTGCTGGTTCCCTTTGCTGAGAATCTAGAGGGCAGTACCCTCTGGAAGACAGAAAACAATCTCCCCTGCTGCCTGCCTGCATTCCCAGCCTGGAGGCAGCTGATGGCCTGAAGACTTGGACACTGGCTCAGTTGAGCCGGGAGTGGAAGAGAGGGAAGCATCTCATCTCTCACCAAGTTTCTTGAGTCTTCTTGGTACAGTTGGGCTTAGTGTTGAGAAGCTCTTTAGAAGCTTGATCACACTCGCTTGGCATAGTTATAAGGAAGTTTTAGGCACTGATTCTAAGCATTATTTATTTTTATCATTTCATTTTCATTATTTCATTCTGACTTTTGCTAAACAAATAAGCAAACAGAAAGCTTTTGTATTTTTTCTGGTATAAAAACATAGTTTGAAATATGTTAACCCAGCGATAAGACACTGTACACTATTTCTCCAGTAAGCGACTCATTTTCTTGTACTCTCCAGAGTTCCTACTTCAGTTTGCATTCTTCCTTCTTTAATTCTGCACCTTTAGGCTAGCTCGAAGGAGGACTGGGAGGCCTGTGGAAAGCTCCTAGAGAGGGCAGGATCCAGGGAATTTTGATTCCAGCATGAGAACAGGGATAGACCTGGGATCTCTCCACCACAGCCCTAGAGGAACTGCCTACTGAGGTCTATTTACTCAGCCCCAGAGCATTTGATCCTGTCCAGGGTGAGGTGATGTCACTGAGTCAGTGTCTCAGAGCTGGGCAGCTGAGTGGAAGAAACTGAATGGCTGGCTGGTTGAGGCCTCCAATATTGGGTGGTGGCCACTGAACAATGGCTGGAGCAGCCTCTGGTCACTGCTGTGTGTTGATTTTGTAGTGAGATCATTACCTTACCTGGGCTGTTAAATGCAGTTTAATCTTCCTTAAGACGGGGATGGACAATGTTGCTTTTGTGACTTCATAGAGTCACTAGACAGGTTAGAGGAAGCTAGGTTTCCACGTTTCCACCCAGAGAAAATTGCAGCCCTGTTAGAGAAGCAGGGGATGTGTGACACTTCTGTTCTCTGGTAATCGTCATCACAGCCTCACACTTGGTGGCAGAATTTGAAGGTTGGGGCCATGGAGCCTCCACAGGTGCTTAGACCTGAGGAATACCCACCTTTTATATAACATGCCATCCTCCCAGATTCTGTGTGGGGATTCCAGAAGTGCAAAAAACACACCTCAAATGCTGCTGATGTCAACATAGGTATAAACTGCCTTCTCTGTGCTAATTTCCTTTTGTGGCTGGAGTGAGTCTGGCAGCTTCTTTTTTTCCCGACAGTATACTAGTGATACTTGAGGAAAAGCAGTTGTCAGGAAAGGATGAGGGACAGAAAAGTAAAGGAGAGAGGGGCAGATGGAGTGGAAGACAAAGGTGGTTTACCCAAGCTGCCCCTTGAGGGGGAGCCTAGAAGCATGTCTGGAGTCTGTGTTGTGAGGGAACCCAATCCTCTGTACCCTGATTGCCTCTCCTTACATATGTAGCTCCAGCTGCCACATCCCGGCGGTAAGTCACATTAACCTCCTGCCTCATATTTTTCCCTATGATTATATTTTCTTCTCTCACTTTATCTTAGTAGTCTGAGAAAGATTTAAATTATAGCCCTCAACTCTGTCTCTCTTTGTATCTCTGTCTCTCTCTGTCTCTGTGTCTGTCTGTCTGTCTGTCTCTCCACCTTCCTTCCAAAGCTCTAGGACCAACCAGAGAAGAGGGCCCCCTCCTTGCAGTGAGTGGAGGAGTCACAGCGTGTGAGCTCCCAGTGCAATCCATGCCCCACGGGGCAGCCATCCCATTATTCAGAAGCGAGACACACTCAGGCAGTTCCTGCTTCTCCATCCTCTTATAGTGACACCTATTGCAGGAGCATCTGCTGGGCTCCAACATCCCCAAGGCTCCAGCCCTCAGGATCCATTCCCCTGCCTGTCCCCAACTGCCATGCCAATACCCAACAAGTGAAGAAGACTGATGGTTGGGCCAGGAATAGCCACAGGCCCCTGATTGTTCTTTGTGTGTTCATCCCACTGACCTATGTGTGTCTCATTTTTGAGCTGTCATTTCTGTGTTCCTGTCTTGGTTACTTTTCTCTTGTTGCTAAGACAAAATGCCCAATGCCCAAAATGTAGGAAGGAAAGGTTTATTTAGCTTACAGTTTGTGGAGGTTTCAGCCCATACTTGGCTGGTTCTGAGGCAGAGTGGCACATGGCAGAGGGCAAAGGTTCATGGCAGCAGAGCACAGCAAAAACAACCAGCAAAAGTGAGGAATGGCAGGCAAGCAGCCTCTTTCTCTCCCTTACCTTGTAAACAGCCTACCCCCACCCAGGGGGCGTGTAGCTCTGACATAATCTCCAGGTCCTCCTCTTCCACAGGCTCAGGATGTGTACAAAGTAAGCACCCGGGCTTCCTGCCGAGTCACTCAGCCAAACCTCTACACTCCCCAACTTGACACAATGTATCAGCCATAACAGTTACTTTCAGTCCTTGGGTCACTATGATTATAATTTATCATTGTTGGTTTTTAGGATCAATTGAATCTTAAATGTTTGCTTTCTCCAAACACCAAATTTTTCATATTTTAGATAAGTTCACTTGTCTTTGAGCTCCAGAATTTACTAATCAGGTCCACATTGGAACTTTTTCATCCCATTTGTGGCTTGGGGGCATTCCTGATTTGAAATGTCCATATACACATTGTACATTCATTCATTCATTCATTCATTCAATCAGTGAATAATCATGGAAAACTGGCTGTGTGAAAGCCCTCTACTAGCCCCACCTCTTGCAGTAAACTGGTCAAGTAGTGCAGTTGCTCCTTTGGATTAGACTTTGCAGGACATACGGAAAGGACATTTATAAAGGATACATGTAAATTTTCTGAATGTAAAGCAGAGGCAGGAGGGTGCTACTGCAGCATGTATAGGAGACCCTCACTGAGTCCTGTGTCCTGAAGGTCTCCTAAAGAAGCATCCAGACTGAAAGCTGAAGATAGAGAAGTCAGCCAAGTGAATGGGGTGGCGAAAAACCTGATGGAGTGGGGAAAGATTTGCAGAGAAAGGAAACGGCTAGTTCCAGTGATTCTAAAGCTTTGGGGGAGCTGAATAGGGCCACTAGGTCAGGTTTGTGGCGAGTAAGGGTGGAAGGAAGCCTGCTGGGCTAATGGGGCTGGTGAAAGGGAGTGTGAAGGGATGCGTGCTACGGGTCTTCCCAAATCTCTGAGCCCTTTATCGCGTGGACAGTGGCAAATCATTGGAGAATTTAAGGAAGAAATGACATGACCTTAGTTCCTTCTTTCAGTGGATGTTCTGGCTGCTGTGTAGAGAATGGATTGCAGGGTCCCGAAGGTGGGTATGCAGAGATGTGCTTCACCTTAACTGCAAGGAAGACTTGGCACATGAGAGGCTGTTTCCCACTACCATGTTTTAAATGTAGCCCCTTCTTATCCCTAAAACAGTAGAGTTAAGCAAGCAGTGCTTCTTCAAACACACACACACACACACACACACACACGCATAGGCACATGCAGATATACACATCCCAAGGAAAAGGTCCACATCCTTGGCCTGTGTGGATGCCCACTGCTTAGTACAGTTGCTGGCATAGAAGTTATCTAATTCATGTTTGCCAAATGAGCAAACAAGTAAAGAAGTGTATAATCCCTCATCAGTCTCCTCTCTTGAAAGAAATTCCTCGTTAAGTTTTCCCTGGGTGTCTAAAGGATATGCGAGGGAGGACAGGTTCATAATGCAAAGATCTAAGCTAGAAACCTGGGTTCTCATCCAACCTCTGCCTTGGAGAAGCTGAGCAAATGGGGCCAGGTTGCAGCTCCTTGATACCCTGTTTCTTCAAGTGTGAAATGGAGTCAGGGTGTAGAAAGCCTGTTAATCACCCAGTTTCTGTGAGCCCATGACTTATGGCACTATAATACTGGCTAAGTCAAACACAACCCTTAACTGTTGGCAACCCTCAATATTTCAAGTTTGTTATAAAATATTGTTGCTAAAGGGATGTCAGGAAACCAGGCCTTCTTTATCGTGAGGTTTTGCCTGATTCTCCTCTGGTCTAGAGGATTAGAGAAAATGAAATAGTTATTAGGAGTGTAGAAGGACCTCAACCAGAACGCCCAACACCACTTAGAGGCACACTGCATTCAGTATAGCCTGGGCAATAGGAAGGGAGCCCAGTACACAGAGAGATTTTTTTTTTTTTTCTCTTCCATAAAGAGACAGAAAGGGTATAAAAGAAAAACAAGACTCAAAAACTTTCACATCCTGCTAAGAACTTCCTGGTATTTAAATCATATGAGGCATGCATCTTTGTTACTTGGCTACAGTGACTGGTTGGGGGTGGTGTTCCTTTAGTTTCAGTGTGTAGATCAGACAGAACAAAAGAGCTCTGAACGTTTCAAAAAGAAATATGCATTTGCCTCGTAGGAATAGGGAAGAAAAGTCAGGAGGACATGAAGGAGAGCTCCATCATGAGTGCTCAGGCCTAGTAGACTTAAGGCTACATGGAAATGTCTAGGTTGAATGTGTTCTTTCCCTCCTGGTGGGACCCAAGAAGGGGCTCCTATCTTAAAGGACTCAAATGGTTCCAATGGAGAAAACCAGTTAGTCTATCAGGCTAAATTCAGTCAACCAACAAAAACTGGCAGAGGCCTCTAGTGTCCATGGCCTCCTCCATGGCCCTCCAGGGGCTAAAAGTCCCAGATCAGCCTCCTCTTCCAGTCACTGACGTTCTGGATGGGCAGACCCCACCAGCTTGTCAGGGAGAAAGAAGCAGTAAGGAGGGCAGCGAATCAAAGCTATCCCGTCCTCCAGGCAGCTATGCCTCACCTAAGGGAAGGCCTGATAGTTTTCAGATACTCACCTGGAACAAACATAGTAAACTGCAAAGAATGCTGGACTTGAAATCAGAATACCTAGACTTTTGGGACTTGGAGCTAGCCACATAACCACAAAAGTTTGTTTTATCCTGTGTAAACCTGCTCTCCTTATCTCTTTTTTCATTCTTCGCAGGATTATTAAAAGGATAAAATAAGAGAACAGATTTGAAGTTGCTCCCTAAACTCTAGGAAATTTGACACATTGAGTCATTTTATGTGCTGTGAAGATCATATAATGAGTATTCTTGCACATTTTGGTACTGAAAACATACTATGGTGATTCAAAGTTTGGAGACCTTTAAGGTGTTTATCATTAGCAGAATCTTTCTGCTGTGTCTGTATGCAGGGAAAGTATTTCTAGTGAAATCCAAGGTTGCTTCTCCTACTGTGAAATCAGAAGGAAGGAAATCAATGAGAACTATATTCATGAGACAAATACATAAATCATCAAGTGTTCATGACGCTTCTCAGATGCAATTTCTTGAACTCACAAAATACAAAAATGCCCCAAAGGCCTACTGAACTGATGATAATCATGCAATGTGGTAGAATGTTACCGGCACAAAGAAAATGACAAAGGTAATAATATTTGTATTGTGCTTTATAGCTTTCCCAGTCATTCACATATATCATAATATTTAATCCTTTCTGCAACCCTGTGATATAGGAATGAAAGCGTTTTTATTTCCTCCAGTGTTAAACATAGAGCATTAAGCACTGAAATTTTAATTAACTTATCCAAGGTTGCAAAACCTGCAAGAGGTGAGTCTAGGGTCAAGCCTGGATGTTGCTCTTTTAAATTCTTATCTCCACGGTGCTAATGCCACCACTTGTTTACATTAAGCCTTGGGCAGATGGTTTGTTTCACCAAACTGCAAATTTCTTGTAGTGAAATAAGTCAGACTCATAAAAGAAGCAAGAAGGTCGTTGACAGGCACCTAGCTAATGTAGGGGAGCTACCCTGAACCTGTAGGCTGGGTCTTAGAAGACCACTGTCAAGATATGGCTAAATCAGTGCCTTTGTTTCCTGATCCAGAAGATGAAGAAGGGTTAAATTATTCTTTCTGGCTCTGAAAATCATATTTGAGATGCATGGATGAATAAGGCTATAGTTCTGAAGATTCCTCAAGATATAATGTGAAGATGGAAGATTTTCATTATTGTGTGCTGGTTCTAGTGATGCCTTTTACTTTGTAGAGTTTGTTATACCGCTGCTAAGGATTTACCATTTTTTTGTCTGTTTCATCTATCACAACATTCTTTAGGCAGGTTAACCAGTGGATGGTTTTTATGACCTTCCTGGCCATTCTTGCTTTCCACTCTATAAGGCCTAGCCCCGGGACCTCAGATCTACTATCGTCTTTCTCCAAACACTGTTCCTTGCCTTCCCATGACCTCTCTTCTTGTCATTTGTTCTGGGCACACATGTCACCCTTAGAGGACACTTCAATGCTTATCTCAATTAAGGTTTCCTCAGCCCAATCCTACTCTGTTACAGTGACTTCTTTAGTTTACTTTGTAATATTTTTTATCCTCTGAAATCTGAACATTATTTGTGTTTTACATTATCATTGGCCCACGTTACTGCAATGCAGACCTTTCTTGGCCGTCATTTTCACTGCCTAGGCTCCTCAGAGTCTGTTATATTCTTCCCTGTTTCTAAACATGATCTGTCATTTTCTGTTCATGGGGAGCTCTCGTGGGCAGTATTTACATTATCATTGTCTGTCAACCCATGTTGGAATTTAAGGTCCATTAGAGCTGTTTTTCTTTGTAATGTATGTTAAACACCTAGAAGAGTACATTTGCACATAGTAGGAGCTTAATTGTTCTTGACTGAAATTACCCTGATATGAGAGCTTTACAACTACCTCAAGATTACCCAGGCAATGAGGAGCTAAACTAGGAGTAGGAGTCTATCATTCGGTTCCTAGTTTGTTGTTTTTATGCTTGATATTATACTACCAAAATTGATGCATATTTATACCTGGGAGTTCCTAATGACTACTGATAAAATTTGAAATGATTTTGAGGCATTTGTCTGAAACTGAGTGCATTTCTTAAGGGAAATGAGGAAATCCCTGAGGCTTACACTGTTCAGTTTATGATAACAAAACCTTATAATCTATGGACTTAGTATATTTGACATCAATCATTCTGTATTTGCTTAACTCATTTTTTAAAGGAAGCTTATTTTAGGAGTACTGTCTGTATTTTTTAAAGGGTGCTTATTTTAGGAATACTTTCTGTATTTTTTATTGATGACATTTGGATTTTATCATATAAACACACCATCACGCTACACATCCTCACAAGCGCACATAAACAATGACATGTGTGTTAGATTCCTGGTCAAACTCCACATATTTTTGCTGTGACAGCAGTTGAAAAGGCTTTATGCATGAGATTATTAAACATAGGACATTGCCAAGGGACATGGTGACTCCTAGCATCAACCTCAGAAGTTAACGTTGCAGTAATTTTCTAGATGACCTCCTTCACTTCACTCGTCCATTAGGAGTCTGTCAGTGTAGTGGAACTTTTGGTAGGGAGAGTCCGTGTATGTGAATGTCACTTAGGTTACCTCCTGGTTGTATAGTTTACTTACTGCTTTGTGAAGCACGTTGTCTTTCATTTGCCCTATGTTTTCTCTTCTAAGCACTGAGATTCCCTCTGGATCAAAATCTTTTAAGTGTTGATAAACAAGGTTATGTTTATTGACTTCCCAGCCTCTGGATTTTCTTACATCCCCACTCAGACTTTGCCTCCCTCTTGGACACCAAGTACTATCAATCACTTTAAGATCATTGCCCCATACCCTTGTGGATTTCAGTTTTGGCTCTTCTCTTCCGGTATTGAGCTATAATGTCCTCAACAGGACATGGCACTTCTTTCAGGTTAGGGCTAAGGATGATTTCATAAAAGAACAGCTTTCTTCTTTAATGACATGCCAGAGTTTTGCCTTTTTGAATTTTTGTCAAGCTGACCTTGTAACTGAAAGCATAGCGTTATTGTCCTACAAGGATACCTAGTAATCCTCCATCCTAAGTCAAAATGTGGCCCGCATTACTGCAATGCAGACCTTTCTTGGCCATCATTTTCACTGCCTAGGCTCCCCAGAGTCTCTTATATTCTTCCCTGTTTCTACACGTGATCTGTCATTTTCTGTTCATGGGGAGCTCATGTGTGCAGTATTGACTTTTCAGATGCTACTAATGAGACCGGCAGCAATGTATCCATTTGTTCCAAACTTTATATCCTTCCCCTAAGTGAACTTCTGTGAGAGAACATTTTCTTTATTCTTTGGAAATGCAATGTTTGAATTATTTTTCATTAATCTCCTTTACAAAGTCTTTGAAATCTACACAGTTAACATCCTAGGTTTTACCTATATAGATGTGTATTCTCCTCACAAAAAACACACACGTGCCAGGCTTTGGGGGTTAGCGTGGACATATGCCTTGCTTTAGTTCTAAACTCTTGCACACATAGAAATGTAAACACATGATTTGCATGGTCTTTCATTTTTTTTCTTCATTTATATCTCTTAACCCATCATCTCATGAGGACACTGCACTGTTATAAACAGAAGTCACTAAGCAAACCAAAGACTCATATGTTATGTAGGGCTTGGAGAACTACTCTGAGATAAATATGCCTTCCTTGTAAAAACAAAGGAAACAGGCAAGGAAGATCTTAGGTAGAATCAGTGAGGAGGAGGAAATGTGTTTCAAGCTCCCTCTCTAGACCACACCAGCTCTGTTTGGCAAACAACAGACACCTTGGCCAGAAAAACAAAACTGTTTTGGTATCAATTAAGCATTCTCTGATGATGTGGAGCTTCTTTCCTCCCTTATCTATGAGGATGTTCATTGGTTCAGTGGCCCAGGGTCAAAAGCCACATAAGACTGGGGCATGGGGATGGGGGTTGGTGACGTGCTGTATTGACTTTCACTTGATTTGCTCAAGCAATTGAGTTTGTCGGAGGAAATGTGATCTTCTCCATCAGCTGTCATGCTGAGATGCCCTGTCATGCTGTGAATAGTTTTCAGTTCCTGATCCTTTTCTCAAATTTGCTGTCTACACAGAGAGTAGCTAAATGATGCTTTGGGTACCATGAAGGGAGGGGTCATCTTGCGATACTACCCGGGAATCAGTTTACTGACTTTGAAGCCTTGTCAGTTTAATTCCCACGGTGTGTTCTCAGATTCAAGGAACAGTAATGCTTTTGAAGGTAATTTATATTTTTCTTTTAGGAATGATTGTACTTAGGAGGAGATGAGCATGAATCGCGCCGGGACTAGAAGAGGTGCTGGTGTGTAGGCGGGCGGGTTTCCTTAGTTATGTTGATATGGCTTAATTCAATATACTACAGGAGCAGTAATTGGAGGGATATTTCATGTAAATAGCACCTGTCAGAGTCTCTGCAAACGGCTCTGCTTGCCTCAGAAAAGTGTTGCAGCATCAGAGATGGAAGTGAAACAATCCCAGGACCCTAGATGAGTACACAGGAGAGTGAGCTATTACAGTGCGACAAGCACAGGGCAAGCCCCTCACTGGATGGGGCCCTTGAACTTCTGATGATCTAAGCAGAAACGGAAGAGTGTTTTCAAAACTGAGCTCTTTATTTTTTTAGAAGTGTCCCAGTACCTTAGAATCTGGCCATTTAAAGAAAGTAAGAAGACTCAGTCTTTTAGAAAAGCAAGAGGGAACAAAAGACTTCTTGCAGCATGAATTAAGAGCTGTTTATTTGTCTGTTTGGCTCATTTGGATGTATAGACATTCACTTTGTTAAAACAATTTTTTTTTCTCTGAGCTAGGAACAGAGCTGTGCTACAGACATCAGAGATTTAACATGCTCACAGAGGGTGATTTCCTCAGAACTGTAGAACCTTAGTTTTCACTTGGTTCCCAGGAAATCCTGATCTGCTGATGGAGAATGGTCTTGCTTCTCCTGAGTAGGTATGAGGAGATGCTGCCTTCTCCTTCTCCCTGGGGCCATGTCCAGTGACTCCAGGGAACCACATATGGTTTCTGATGTGTGTGCAAGTCATGTCCCTGTATAGCAGGCAGCTTGTTCCCTGTTGAATCCTCAGGGTATGCATCGCTCCCCATCATGCCTCTGTATTTTCTCTTGACTAGGACTCTGTGAAGGGTGTTCTGGAGTTAGCTCTAGACAGCAGAGGCCATCAGTGGAGTGAAGGGGCTGCCACCCTAGAAACCTGTCCTTAGTATTCCATGGAGCTTCAAGATCTTGTCTTTGCAGTATTCATTTCCCTTATGTTTGCTCTGCTGTAAACACTCATAAGAAGGCACCAAGAATTGTATTAGCAAAACACAAGCACTCAACACAAATTTAGTTAGTAAAATTATCAATCATATAAGTCATCATTTAAATGTAAAGATGACTCCCCACTCAAAGCAACTTATTTCCCTTCATGTTTTAAAACACATTGTTGATTAAGAAAGTCTTATTCCATCCGGTCATGGTGGTGCATACCTGTAATCCCAGTATTCAGGAGGCTGAGGCAGGAGGACTTCTGTGAGTTTGAGAGGCCAACCTGAGCTACAAAGCCAGCCTGAACTGCATAGTGAGATCCTGTCTCAAAAAGGACAAAAAAAAAAAGAAAGAAAAAAGAAAGGCAGTCTTATTCTATTAGATTCTGTGTACCTAAGGGTAAATGTTTCATGACAGTGGTGAAAAAGACAAAAGAATCATGCAAAAAAATATGGGGTTTGACTCAGCTTTACTAAAATAGTTTTAAGACCTTTCATAGATTGCTGCACTTCTTCAGTCCTAAATTTTCCCTGTGTGCCATGAAGGATGGGATATTTGCTGTCTACCTTTCTTCCAACTGAATGTCTTCAAGGTTCTGAACTTCAAGGCTGCCTTAAACTGATTTATTGGAATAATGTTTACTTGCTGTGTGTTTCAGGAAGCACAGATATCTGTATACTTGAGTCTGATTTCACTCAGCTTATTGGAGAATATAAGAAAAATAGGCCAGGATCTACCTGATCTGAGGAAGAGAATTACTCGTCAGAGTTTATTTTTGGACTTGTGTCTGCTCTACTTTAATACTGTCAGTATTCATATTCCTCCATCACTGTCCTGTTCTCTTGCTCCTGTTTTACTCTGCTTGTCTTCTTTAAAAATAAACAGAAGATTTTATTTTCTGGTGATTCCTCATCCTTATGTATTAATACAGAAGAAGGAAGTAAATGGACCCTGGGCTTTCAGCAAGCTGAGTGGGAACCAACCTGTGTGTGTAGTAAATCGACTCCGCCCACATTCCTGAAATTTACTCAAAGCAACTAGGACCTGGCTGGTGGATATTAGTTTTATTTCAGAAAGTACTTTTCCACCCTGATTCCTCTCGATAAGGCCTGCCCGGGGCTCCTTTGCTGGCCTCCGGAGAATCAGAAGTCACTGTGAGACAAGCTTTGTGATCCAATCCTTCAAACAAACCTAGGAATGATGTTATTTATCCAGATCTATTCTTTAAAGCCAGTCCCCATCCATTCTGAGACTTTTCTCACTTCTATGAATCTTGATAGCTGCTACATAGATTCCTCTTCTTGATCCCCAAAGGAAGAACAGGTTGTGTTTTATGTGGAAAAAAAATAGCCACATGTCCCACTGTCAGTTTTTCTTGTGATTACTTTTGCTCCAAAAAGGAGAATTTGGGTACTTAGGCTCAACTTTCAAAAACGACATGATATTAATCAAAAAACAAAAGCTAAGAAAAGAACAAAATCAATGTTTTCCTCCACAAGTGTTCCTCAGTTCTTTCTGCTGCGCACAGAAAGATCAGAAGCAATTCTTTTTCTTTTTTATTTTATTTTTTTGGCGGTACTGGGGATTGAACTCAGGACCCTGCGCTTGCTAGGTAGGTGCTTATTCCACTGAGCTATATCCCCAGCCCAGAAGCAATTCTTAACATAGTGTGTTCTCTCTGTTAGGCCCATGTGGACTTGTGCTTGTGTTGATTTTGTTTCCTGATCTCCTGAGCAGAAGGTATTTATTAGACAATTATTCATTAATTTTCTCATTTTGATTAACCAAAGGCAACAAAACCTGATCCGTGATAGCCAGTGTGGTCAGTCACACCGACATGCTGGAAACCCACAGGAACTGAGACCTTCCTGGTTTTCATCCTCCTGAGCAGCCTGTAAACCTCTGACTCCACCTTACTTTTTAAAATAGATGCTAGTTTTGAGTCACAGAACTGTGGGCTCTCAGCATTAGCTACACATCAGAATCACACACAGGAAGAACTTTTTAAAAAGTAACCTGCATTGGATGCTCTAAGACTCTGTGTTTTGCTCTTAGAGGTGCTGTTGGCCTATTCAGATTTTTCAGAGGTACATAGGTCAAATTGGGAACCACCATCCCAGGGGTCCAGAATCACCAGACCAAATTTTTGCCTCAAAGAAATTTACAGTTATTTTGGTAAGGTAACAAGTACAATCCTTAAAAAAAAAAAAAAAAGAAGAAGAAGAAGAAGAGTCTAAACAAATGCAAAATATCTAGATAAACTCTACATGCATTTTTAATGAAACAGGCATTGAAGTATACAATATTTATTCAGAAATACTGATTGGACATCTACTATGTGTCCAGCCTGTTGTAGGGGCAGAGGGGCCGAAGGTGGCAGAGCTGGTAAGAAATCTACCTACGCCAAACTCACAGAAGTTCAAGAATACTAAGGCAGTTTGCAAGGGGCTGGGAAGACTTTAGGGAGTAGTGTGCATAGTAGAGGGGCTTGGAAGGATGAGTGGAGAAGAGTGGGGTGGGGAGGGGCATTTGGGGAATGCATAGAAGACTGAAAACTGTCAGACCACTGTATAGCTTTGGGTTCCTCTGAGGCGCTTCCTGTACAACCTTACTCTTTCATAAGTTTCTCTTTCATAGAACATGCATGTGTTTTAGTGAAAATATGCAGGTTATGGATCCTCAGCTTCTCCAAGGAGAATCTCATGCACATACCTCTGAGTGAACTTTCTCCCTATCTGTGCCTGACAGCAGGGCAAGAAATGCTAGAGCAATAGTTTTTGCTAAAGCAATTTTGCCCTCCTCTCTGCCCATGGGATGTTTGGTAATGTCTGGAGACATTTTTAACTGGCATGAGTGGGTAGGAAGTGCTACCGGGATCCAGTGGATAGAGGCCAGGGATGTTGCTTCATATCCTAAAATATGCATTTCAGCCCCCATATAAAAGAATGATTCAGCACCAGCATCGAAAGAGTGGCATTGGAGAACTACTGTTCTAGAAGTAGACAAAGAGAGAAGGCAGGAGGGCTACCTATGGGATGTTCCCCTTAGTATAATGCCTCTTACTCCAAAAGAAAGCATCCACCCCTCACATGCACACCTACACTGGTGACATATAAATCAGTGCTTTGCTTGTGGTTCTCACATCAACCCCCAGGGAATCTTGCATCTTCCAGGATAGGAAACATTTCTGCACACTACGCATTTTGCCTGAGCTTTCAGCACTTTGGAGAAACTCCCATGGAAAAGAAGAATTGCTCTTTAATTTTCCATGCAATTTCCTGCTCAATTTTTATGGCAGCTGGGCTTTTCCCAGTCTAAGGTTGGAACCAAAAGTCTAAGGTTGGAACCAAAAGTCTGCTTTTTCCTCTGGTGGCAAGAAAGGCCTTGCAAATTCCTACTTGGACATTTAGAACCTCTAAATAAAGTTCTGGCGCAAGTCTTGAAACACACACACAATCATATCAGTTGGAAGGGTTGCTCCTGCAGTTGCCCTCCTGCTTGAGCTGGGTGGGGGTAAGAAATGGTTCGCTGTTGCTTTTCCTCCTCTTGCCCTAGGTGGGTAAGCTGTTGGTTTGGAGCCAGGAATCAGGAGTTCTGATTCTTTTGGACATGAGATTGTAGGGACATCATTTCATCTCTAACTTTGCACCATCTTCTTACAATCTGCAAACCCCACTGCTTTGGGGATTTGTATTTTGGTTAATTTAAATTATTGAAGTGTTTGATTCAGAGTAGGTACTAAACACATGATAATATTTAATATGTTATTGTCTGCAAAGGGAGTGGGCAGGACTAGGTGATTCCTATTATCTCATGTAACTCCAGCATACAAATATATTATCCTGTTGGAAAATACAGGGGCTTGGCCTGCATTACAATAAGGAAGAAGAGCTTTGTGTTGTAGGAGACAGAAGATAGCAATGTCTGCAAATGTTCCAGACATATTTTTAGGTCATATCAAACCCTCCCACACACTGAAAGGAGCAGCAAGAGCTGACAGCAAGGTGCAAGTGTCTGTCATTTGGCTGGGAAATGAAGTCAGAGCTGTACCTGAGCCCACCTCCCAGGGAGGAAGAGTTACACACACCGACCTGGGCTTGAGTCTTTCCCAGGAGAGCCAGCCCAGGACGGCTGCCAGTTCCTGCTGGCACATGTAGTTTCATGTTGCCCCCTGCCACCTGGAGGACCTGCATTGTGGCCCACATTCCTTCCACTGCCAACCAGGATGTGTTAATTGCCCTGCTCCTGACCGCTTCCCTCTCTCGCTCTGCTGCTCCTCTACGCACACCACAGGAAGAAAGTCTGAAGATCCTGTTTGATGTTGGCTGCTGTTAGAAGTTTGCCTCCCATCTGTTTTATTCCTTCAGAAGGAGAACAACCTGAATGCCACACACAGTGTTATCTAACTCTGACTTTGAGGAGGAATTTCTCCCCTTAGGGCTCTATTCCTGGTATAGCAAAATCTAAGGGAAAAAAAAAGTTGATCCCAGAGAAGCCAAATCAGCCAAGAGTTATTCAGAGTGTCTGACTGCCTGTTATATTTAGAAACTACATGGAGGAGAACTTGAAGAATGCTAGAGCCTCCCACCAGTGAGTGACCCTGTGGGATTCTCTTTCTGGTTCCTTGCAGTGACCAGATGAAGACAATATCTCTGCCTATTATTATTTGGGGGCAACAAGAAAGGCCAGGAGTGAGCAGGGCAGATAGAGTATCACAACCAGAGGGTTAAAGTCTGTGCCTCAGATTTATTTAGTGTTCACACACTTCCCCTTTTGCAGATGCATGGGTAGGACTGGGTGACACTTGATCCTCTGAATGTGTTTTGTTATCTACACAATGAGGTGACTGGACACAGTCCAGCTCTAACCTTCACTTAACATTAATAAGTGGGGAGCTTGTTAAAAATATAGATGCTGAGGCTGCATGGCCAGAGATTCTTATTGAAAAGTTCTGGTACATGCACATGGGGCATCATTGCTGATTGTCAGGGGTCTTCATAGGGGATTCTCACTGCCAGTTTTAGTTGAGCAAAAATGGGCCACATCAAATGTCAGCTCAAGGCTGGTAGCAGCAGTGCACCTGGGAATTTGTTGGTAAGACCTATTCTAACTGGTGAATGAATAAAGAAAGCATGGTAGGTGTGCACTCTGGGATACTGTTTGGCCATGAAAATGATGAAATCCTGTCATCTAAATCATAGATGGAAGTGGAGATCATTATGTTAAGTGAGATAAAGCAGGAACAAGGGGATAAGTACTTCATATTCTTGCTCACATATAGAACCTAAAAAAGTTGATCTCATGGAAGTTGAGGGGAGAATGTCAATTATCAAGAGCTGGGAGAATAGGGGAGAGAGAGTGACAGGGAGAGGTTGTTGAATGAATGAGTACTAAGTTTCAGTTAGATAGGAGCAGGAAGTTCTGGAGTACTAGTGCATGGTAGGGTGCCTCTGGATAAGAGTCTTATGCTGTGTGTACATTTCAAAAAGCTAAAAGAAAGGATTATCAATATTTTTCTACTGTGAATACGATGTTTCAGGAGACACTGTACAATCTATACATATTTCAAAGCATCACATGGTATATCTTATAAATATGAACAGTTTTAATCTTTTATGTATCTGCGGAAGATAAATAAGAAATAAATACAATGCAATAAGTGAGAAAAGTTTTTAAACAGAAAAACCATTTTTTCTTGGATCTCAGCCCCAAACATACTAAGTGGAGACTCCAGTTTATGTTACCACCCATGCCCTGCTCTCCACATGGTCCTACTGCATGAGCAAGTTTGGAAAACAAGATAACTGATTAAAGGGTGCTGATTAAATTTCAAACTCTGTAATCCTATAGATAGCCTAGAGAAGGTATAAGATCGAACCAATGCCACACAGATGGCTAACTAGGCAGCAGAGCTCTTAGCAGAATCCAGGCCTTTTGAACTACTGTCCAGAGCTTTTTAAATTCTCCAATTAGGGAGATGGTTAGAGTTCCTGGCTTGTTTTTCCCCCTTCTTTCTCATTTCTTCCCTCTCACTTCTTTCCTCCCTTAGCTGAGCTTCTTGTGGGCCACAGGATTATAAAGAACATATTAATTTTGGCTCATAGTACACTTGCCATAGGGTGCATATATTAATTATAAAGAGAAACTCTTCTTTAATTCTGAGTCCTGTAGCCAAGGGTAAATTGGAGCTGGTTTGTGAGTTGTTGGCCAGGTCCACGATTTCTGTAACTACTGTGCCTGATCAGTTTTTGGGAAACTGTTGACGATAAATATGAAGACCCTAACACAGGGCAGCAGTAAAGGAGGGAGCAGGGGGATGAACAGCACCTTTCTCTTGTCACACATTGTAATTCCTTTTGCTCTTCAAAAATATGTAAGATTTCATCCATTATACCACATTTTGTAAACTTCATCCTCCATAATGGCTATGTAGTGTTTTTAAAAGATGTCCTTGAACAGGATTTAGAATGAGTTCTAGGCGGGAATTTAGGTGCATTCAGAGGTAATTTCATCCAGTTGTCCTAGAGATGAATAAAGGACTTACATGCTGTGCACATAAGCAAGAGACAGAGCTGAGATTAGAACCTTGGTCTCTTAACTCACAGTCCAAGCTACCTGCATGTAGGGAGAGCCCTGGGGTTGTCTAGGAAGATTTGAACATGTACCCAATTCAGGAAGAGCCTTAGAGATTTTTCCAATATTATGCATCTCTCATTATAGATGAGGATATTGATGGTTGGATTGAAAAATAACCTGTGGCAGATAACAAGGCACTAAGAGGAATCTCAGTACTTTTGCTAGCATTCTTATGTGGTGCACTCTCCAAGAAAACACATAATTTTCTTAAGTCACCAAATTAAATAGGCTCATGAGCTGTTCCTCCTCTTACACATTCCACCTCAGGCTCTGTTATAAGTAATGGTGTGGAGGAGATAAGTGACTTGGCATGCTGATTCAGTTCCTGTAGTGATGACTATCAGAGATGAGATGTGTCTTGGAGTCTGACATTCATGTGTTATAATTCGCTCAGGGGTTATAAAACAAGGAAACATTCATGGACACAAGATCTTCTAACTTGATATCTCAGGCAGGGCTCAGATCTAGTGGAAGATTATGGTTTTCCTAGTTTGGGAAAATTTGACAGAGATCCTATCCTTTGGTTTCTAGAAAAAATTTATTTTTGTTCTGTATGACAGCAAGGTGATAAGGTGTTATATCTGCCTCTGTGCAGTGAAGCTAGTGTACGAAAAACGGGGGGGGGCTTCTTAGGAGATGGCATTGTGAATAAGTTCAGTACTTTGTGTACTACTGTACTGATAGTGGATTTTCTTAAGATTCCATTGCTGCTTTCCCATGCATATCTATCTCCTTGGTGTACCTTGACTTATTAAAGCACCACAACTAATGATGTGACAATGATCACAAAATGGTATGTGTGGGCCTTTAGTCTTGCAATTTCGATTTTCAAGTTTCTTTTGTGTTCTACAGTATCAGTGACCCCTAGAGGACTATTTCTCATTCACTGTCCTTTGGTGCATTTAAAACCAAGTCTTCCTCACAGCCTAAATTCCTTCCATTCATGACAGATGTTAGCAGAAGTAGTGGAGTGGCTGAAGTGTATAGATCAGGTTTCCTAAGAGTGGCAAGGGTAATTGTTTTCCCTATCTGTGTCTCAGTTGGTTCACCTGCAGATTGTGCATTTTATGAAGTTGTTTATTGGCTTCAGCCAGAGATGAACAGTATCTGATGAAAACATAGCGATTTTGAGGTGGAAAAACCTATATATATCAGATATACTTTTAAAAACCTAACAAGAATTGACATTGCTTTATGTTGACCCTCAAATTTTGAAAGACTAAAATCATTTCCTAGAAAATCATCAGATAGGGCTGGGGATATAGCTCAGTGGAATAAGCGCCTGCCTAGCAGGCGCAGGGTCCTGAGTTCAATCCCCGGTACCGCCAAAAAAAAAAAAAAAAAAAAAAAAAAGAAAATCATCAGATAGATTTACAATCATCTTAACATACACATGCTGTCTCAGTTACTTTTCTCATTGCTAAGACAAAATGCCCGACACCCAAAGTTAAAGGAGGAAAGGTTTACTTAGCTCACAGTTTTTAGAGGTTTCAGTCCATAATCAGCTGGCTCCAAAGCAGGGTGGCGTCACAGAGAAGAAACAGTTCTTGGTTGGCAGAAGTTAGCAAAGCAACAAGAGACAAGATAATGCTCTTAGGATTTCAGAAAGTGGAAAGATATTCCTTGCTCATGGATAGGAAAGAACAACATTGTGAAAGTGACCTACTTCCAAAATTGTACAGATTCAGTGCAATCCCAATTAAAATAACATTAGTATACTTCACAGATCTGGAGAAAACTTTCCTGAAATTCATCTGGAACTAGAAGAGGCCTAGAATAGAAAAAAAGAATCCTGGGCAACAAAGGAAAGTAGGAGGAATCACAATCCCTGACTTGAAATTATACTACAAAATGATACTGGCACAAAAACAGACCTAAAGATCAATGGAACAGATTAGAAGGTGCAGGCACCACTACAAACACACTCAGCCACCTTGTCTTTGACAAAGGGTCTAAAAAACCTCACTGGAAGAAAGTAGACTTCTTTAATAAATGGTGCTGGAAAAACTGGCTTGCCACATGCTGAAGATTAAATCTAGAACCATGTCTATCCCCATGTACTAAACTAAAGTCAAAATGGATCAAAGATCTAAATTTTAAAACAGAAACACTGAATCTACAGGAAGAGAAAGTACATAAAAATCTTAAAGATATAGGGGTAGGCAGAAATTTCATGAGCAAAAACCAAACTGCATGGGAAATACTTCAAAGAATCAACAACTGGAGTCTCATCTCATTGTAAATTTTTTGCACATTAAAAGCAATCACCAACAGAGTAAAATGAAAACTCATGAATTGGGAAAAAATTTTAGCCCATTATCCCTCAGACAGAGGGCTTCTATCTAGAACATATAGAGAAAAAATATCAGGCCTCCAAAATTCAAAGACCCAATCCAAAACTGGACCTCTGAGATGAATACACACTTCTCAGATGAAGAAATACTAATGGTGAATAAATATTTGAAAAAATGTTCAAAATCATTTGTGATTCGAGAAATACAAATTAAAACAACACTGTGATTCCATCGCACACCGGAAAGAATGGCTATCATTAAGAAATCAACCAGTAACAAATGCTAGAGAGGCTTTGGGGAAAAAGGAACCTTTTTCCACTGCTAGTAGAAGTGTAGACTGGTGAAACCACTGTGGAAATCAGTGTGGAGATTCCTCACAAAACTAGGGTTAGAGGTCCCACTTAACCCAATGATTCCTCTTCTTGGTGTTTTCCCAGAAGAATTAAAAACATCATACCACAGCAATATATGTGCACCCATGTTTATAGCAGCACAATTTGTCTTAGCTAAATCTTGGAAACAACCTGAATGCCCAGTAACTGAAGAATGGAAAAAAAAGATGTAGTATTTTTATACAATGGAGTATTACTCAGCTATAAAAAAGATAAACCTGAGTCTTTTATAGATAAATGGATGCAACTAGAGACCATATTCATAAGTGACATAACTTGCATCCACATGTGTAAACATCACATTTTCTCCCTAGTGTAAGAATTTGAAAGAGTAAGTAGAACCCAAAAAGTACAATAGATATTGTGAAAGGGAAAGAAATTGCTCAAAGGAAACGAACAACTGGGGGGCTGGGGATATAGCTCAGTTGAATAAGCGCTTGCCTGGCAAGTGCAAGGTCCTGAGTTCGATCCCCGGTACCACAAAAAAAAAAAAAAAAAAAGGAAACGAACAACTGGGATGAGGTAGGGGAAAAGAAGAAAAGAAAGAAGGAAGGGGATATAGATATATTCCCTTTCACATAGGTAGGTAGATAGATGAGAGATAGATGATAGACGTATAGCTGTGATAATTATAGTGATGATGTCTATTGGTTTATTGAAAAGAATAGTTAATGCTTAATGTTTTGACCAATTTTGCATGCTTATGTTTGGTAATCTGAACAACTGATTTGAAGATAACACTATCAATATAACAACCATTGATAAATTCCTACCACTGGTGAATTCCTATCATCCTACCTCTCTGTATCATTCCTAAGGTTTAAAAAAAAAAAATTCATTCTCTTTAAATGGTTTGATCAATCTTGCATTTTTATATCTGGTAATCTGAGCAACTTCACTGAAGATAGCAGTATATAATATAACAGCTGTTATTAATTCCTGTCATTTTGTTTTGAAGCCCTGTATCAATTTTATTGTTTTTGTGTTGTTTTGTTTTTGTCTATGTTGTTATTTTGTGGTTTATTTTAATTCTCTTTAAAATGAAAAAAAAATAAAGACAAGGCTCTTTCTCTCCCTTATATTATATCCTGGTTACCAGGACCAGGGCGGTGCCACACCAATCTCAGTGGACTGATTTAGTAATCACCTGCCCTTAATCCTCGCATGCACCGTGAATCAGTTACACATTCTCGGTTCAGCCGCCTCTCAGAAAGCCCCTCCTCTGACTGTGTGAAGCTTTCAGGGAACATCTAGACAAAAGCCATAAGCCATACCCTTGCTTTCTTGGGTCAAATTCACAAAACATACTCTTCTGTCCCTACTTACACAGAGATATATTCCAAGTCTTTCAAGGTGGGGAGAGAAGTTAGCCCAAATGTCCCTCTCCATGAGTTTTCATTGTTTCTTAACCTGTGTTTTTATATTTAGTTTTCTGTGTCATTTTGAGGATGCTAATTCTTTGCTTACTCCTATTAACAAAAGTAACCAGTTCTTTTGCCAAACCTTTCAATTTAATCTGCCTTGGGTAGGAATTAACATAATCAAGTTGCTAAAAATATACTGAAAGTCAGATCAAACTAATCCTTATTTAAAACCCAATTTGGTGCCGGGTGTGTAGACCAATAGTAGAGTGATTGAATAGCAGGCACAAGTTCCTAGGATCAATCCACAGGGAGCCAAAGTGCAATTCTCCTTTAAAGTTTTCATATATGCAATTGTTTTTGGTGAACTTATATACTGATATTTGGAAAATGAGCATGGATATTTTATAAACTGAGTTTCTTTTGGGACTTGTGTTCTCCCAGAGCTACAGAGGAAATAGGAGAGAGTTACCTATGATGAAGTTTTAATGCTAGAAGTGTTCACAAATGTCACCCTGGAGGAAACCTCTGGATTAGTCTAGAATTATCTGGAACAAGACCAGAGCTTGTCAACCCCTAGGGATATCTTTAGAACGTGCAGGGGAGTTATTAAAATACCAGGGCCTGTTACCCACCTGAAGACATTCTTATCTGGGGTGGGGCCCACACATTTGTTTACAGTTCTTCACGTGATGCCAACGGCAGCAGGAGTTGAGACCAGGCAGTTCTACTAGGCTCATCCCACAGATCCCCAACACCAGGGCAGAGACTGAAGGTGACAGGCAGTGGCGTACTCTCAGTGCCCAAAGTCAGTGACAGCCCCTGAAATGGCAGACGACTGTCATGACAGCTTGCTGAAAATTAATATTTTCCTCTCTCAACAGCTCCTACTCCTTCAAATTTTTTTCTCAGATGACATGATTTCAGGATTTGGCCAGCACACACCAACCCACACACACATACAAACGCAAACACACTCACACACACTACATTTTTACATTGAGAGAAGGTCAATACTGGCAGAATGATGCTCCTTCCCTTCTTCCATCTCTCACCCACCTCCTTCTGCTCCCCTTTTGGGCTTTCTCTGCCTGAAAGGGGATAGATGAGGCCTGCAGAATTCAGAATTCACTTGCTCAATAGTGTTCCCTGAACTTAATCTCTGGCTGTTGTATTCAATAGCTGGGGCAGTGCACCTTAACGAACAGGTTCTAGGCAGATCCTGGTGTGTGTTAATGCTTAACCCAAGATGCAGCAGTGGTCTCATTTGTGGCCTAAATGTAAAGAGAGGATTGTGGTTGATTGTATTTTTATAGATGTTTTCTTACTTGTGTTGACATATTGGTTTCAATGCCATATGTCAGAATATTTGCTATGAGTTGTCTCACATATGTTTAAATTTTTGAATAATAGCATTTTCTGTATAAGTTAGAACTCCTTATCTTGATTTTTTTGCACATGTATGTATGGCTGTGTATGGCATAACCCCACTTCTGATATTATATGGTTCAGATTTGCCTTAGAGTCATCTCAAGGCAATGTGGTGTGGTTAGCTGTTATATTTTACTCAGCGTTCACTGTGAGGAATAGGACATTCACTTTATAGATGAGACTACTGAGCAGCAGATAGGGAAGGTGTCTCCCTCAGGCCATACTGAAGTTAATGACAGAAATGGGCTGAGCTCAAGTCCCTGTCTTTCTCCCACTTTTTCTTCCTGATTCAGTGAAATGCCCTGCACTAAAGAAAATGTTGACTTTTCTGGCTCCTCCTGGGTTCTTTATTACTCCCTGAGCTATACAAAGATTGCAAGGAATCAGACATACACCTTAAGGTAGAAAGGAAAGAAGAGCTGAATCTAAAGTATCACCTTTTGAGGAGAGACATTTTTCAGGCACTGAGACTTTCAGCAAAGACACCTTTGAGGTACAGGGAAAACTTCCATCTATGATTCTGCATATTGGTGGTGAAGCACCACTGTGAGACTGGATTTAACTTTTTTGTCCAGGGAATGGAGAGAAGTTACCACTTGAGACCCACTCAGCTCTTCTCCTAAGTACTCAGGAGACCAAAATAATTCTCACTTCTCTCCTGTTCTAGGGCTCGATATGTTAGCAAAAGTTACCTGTAGGTCAATGTCATTTGCCCTCCAGACTAACTGGAAGTCAGTGTGTCTGCATTTCACATCCCTTACTTCACTGAGAGGCAGTGCTAGGCCTTGCTGGATTTCCCCAATCCTTTGCTTCTTCAATCAACCAAAGGTGCATATTTCATTGGACTTTGCCTGTATATTTACATTGTCTTGAGCAACAGGGAAAAAGTCTGGGCTGCAGCAAGGTTTTATGTGTTGGAAAAATAAAACCAAAACTTGAGCATTTTACTAACATGATTCTTACTGTCATTGCATCTTCCATTTGTGTTGCCATCAACATGGCAGAATGGGTTCCCTATAATAATAGTTAGAAAGACAAGTGGGAAAGGAAGGGCTGAGAGCTCTTTTGTGATAGTCAATTGACATGAGGGGAAGGAAGCATGACAGGGCCTTTCTCAGGCCGTTCTCTGTCTGAGTTGCTTTTGTTCCCTTCATGATCTTCTTTCCCACATCCCATATGAACTTGGCCTATTTCTGATGTTGCCCAAGCATGGCTGTCTCAGGGAAGCATTTCTTGACAAACAAGCCCCACAGCCACCTCAGTACATAGACATTCTGCGTCTATAGAAACTTGAGTTGCTTCTTAACTCTACTGTGTGTCCACACTTGTGCTCAAATGCATGCTTACTGGAGAATGCCAGGCTGCCTCCACGTGAACTACACAGGTTGCTGCCATATCTCAGAGACAGGAATATCCCAACAGAAGTACAATTACTCTAAGATCAGCATCATCTGGGGGATTAGTGCTGTCAGGTATACGTTTGCTGGGGTTAGGGAGGCATGTGGGGCCACAAGCAAGTTGCGTCGTTGGAGGAATCCCTGGTAAGAATACTGGCTTTGGCAAAATGCAAGCCAACCTGGAGTACCTCAGCAATGAGGAAGTGTGTGTGTGTGTGTATAGTACCTCTGACCTCACTCAGCTTGCTCCTTGTGACCTCTGCCCACTGGCCTTCCTTGTCCAAAGCTAGAGGATAAAGGAACAAAAATGTACACACAGAAAGACATCACCTTTCTTGGGTTGGAGTGGGGGCATTGGAAGTAGACTTGAAGAAGCAAGTCCAAGAAGTCCAGCCCAGTGGGGGAGTTACTCTAATCTTCTTTCATCTCCTTTTCAGATCAGTACCTTGGAAACTGGACAGCTGGCCACAGCTGACTAATCATTCCCTACCGTGGTTAATATTTACTTCTCTTTGGCTGCTGGGACCTTAGGAACCAGGTGTGCTGGGTCCAGGGAGATTGTCAAGATTCAGCTGGTTGTTGTCAGTGGCTCCTCTGGCCATAGGAAGTGGATTTTTATTTGATACTGAGAAATCCCAAGGCTAATCATTCACCAAGTGGTGGCTGCTACTGTCTTAGTCCAACATAAAAAATAGCTTGCTTTGGAAGTTATTTCCTTTTGATGTTGGCAAAAGAGATACTACTGCTTCTGTCATATGCACTTTGTTTTGGGGGCTTGCAGTTCTTTAAAAGTAGCAGTGGAAAATTAAGATTTACATTGGGGTCCTGCTTACAGTTATTTAGGATTTTTATACCTATTCTTTAACTTTATCTTCACACAGACCCTCATGGTACAGATTGGATAAAACAGTCAAAATGCAAATAAACAGTTTCCAGCTGGAAAGGGCAGGAAGTACTCGTGATCCATCTATGCCAGAGGTGTGCAGGAGTAAGCCAGTGACCAGAGAAAGGGAGAGCCTTTGAGGAACAGAGGACAGAGGGAGTGCATATGGTATAGGCAGCTCTAAAGAACTGGAAGATCAGTGTAGAGTGGATGGGATGGAGTTATGGTGGGCAGTGAGAGACAAGCCCGGAAGCAATAAGTATCAGCACTGAGGCCTGGCTGATCAGGTGACAGAGATCCATCCACCTTTCCATCTAGCTTAAAAGCAGTGGGAGCCTTAATGAGTTCAGTAGGAGACTGGATTTGCCTGTAAAGGGATGTTTCTGCAAGCTCCATGGAGAGAGGATGGTAGGGTACCATAAAAACGTAGGCCCTATTCCGAAAGTTGGGTGATGTTGGGGATGGGGATAATGGGCAAGAGAATAAAACAGGAAGCTGAGCTATGTGGAGGCAGAACTGCATTTGAGAAGTCATACCATCAAAGTTTGTGACAGAAATGCTGCCACTACACAGCCATCCTTGGCAAGTGAATCCTTGACTCTGTTACCAGTGAGGAGTATATTTGTGCATGTGTGTACATGTGCACATGCATGTGTGTGTTCCTCACCATTGAGACCATCCATTTACAAGCAGTCTTTGAAGGTTTGAAAGCACGCTGTATTTTTTTTCTCTTAAACCAAATATTGGCCTTGTCATCTAAACAGAATGAAGTGTAAGAAAGTGGGTAGGTTAACACATACCTTTTTATAATTCTTTGGTCTTTTATTTAGCATATGTAGTGTCCAAAAGACACATTTTCCACACTCATAGTTAATCTGTTACTTTTGGAGGCAGACATGCCTATAAAGGCATTAATATATTTATGGGGAACCATCTGGCCATTGGAAACAATCCATTACATACCTTAATGAGAATGTTCTTCTTGCAGCCCTTCACTCAGTCCAGGTTAACAGAATTGGACAGCCAGTAGGTGAACTCTGGCTACTGTGAACTCCTCACCCTACCTGGCACTGTCCTCTTCACTCTGGTAGGTGGGAATGGCTGGCATACTCCTTCGTTCAGGGACTCTCCTGTTCAAGTCTCAGGCTAGGTCTGTGATTTCATCATCTTCTTTTGTAAGTGACTGGCCTTGTATCTATGTTTGAAGCAGAGACAGCCATTCTTCTGAGGATGTAGGCATGTTCATGCTGGTTTCCTCTTGCTTTTCCCATCTTGTTTCATGGAAGAGGGACATTTAGCTTCTAGTTCATAGTTAAGGGAGTTATTTGTGGTAAGACATTTGTACAGATGACATTTGTTGCAAGAATACATTATGGAGAATCAGCTGAGATTTGTCAATGCACAGGATTGGAAACTTTAGTTCTGCAAAAGCATCTGACTACAAGCAACCACAGAATAAGGGCTATCATGGGTTATTTTGTCTCTCTACCAGAGATGTACTCCTCCCTCTGCCCGGCTTACCCATACACTATTCATCCTTTCAGAAAGGGGTCTTCCTAGTTTCTTAAATTCCAATAGCATCCTCCTCTCCAGCATCTATTTCAGCGCATTCCTCCATCCCAGCTGGTATAAATGTGGTTACACACACATCATAGCTGAATCACTTTAAGATCAAAGAGAATATCTATGTGTGGTCTTGCCCCACAGAAACCAACAGAGGACCTTGTCCAGAACAGTGATTCATGATTACTTTGTTCAGTCCAACTTTCTGAACAGTTCTCAGACTTAGCACTTCTCCTGGTGATGTCAGATCTTCATTTATGGTCACAGGTTTTGCAGGTTGGTCACTTGCCAGCCCTCCAGTAAGCAAGTTATTCTTTTTCAGTAGGAGTCAGCCGTGCTCCCTGGGCATCAGAGGAAACCCACAGGTATTTCTCTGGGTCACTTGGGCATGAGTATATGGGAGTAGGCACCAGAAACTATTCTTTCAAAGCACAAAGCCTTGTGTGAGGTTGAAGTAAAGACCAAAAAACAGGGAAATTCTCAGGAGAGAACATACCATATAAGGTAAAGGCCAATATTTGCTTTCAGAGGTTGGGGGAAGGACATCCTTAGAAACCAAGAATAATGACTTTTGTCTTCTGAAACTGCTGCCCTGTTATACAGCAGAGCATTAAACTATGTTAACAGTCATATCAGTTATGTTCAAAATGCTGTTCCTTTGTATATAAACACAGTGAAGCTCTTTAGCTGGAAGGCCGCGGTCCTTGCCCAGGCTATTCCTGGGTAGGTAGTAAAATGACCCTGTAGCAGCTGCCCCCTGGAACACTCTGGACTTGAGTTACAGCTGAGCTAAATATAGTGGGGGCTGCCCTGTCCAGAGCACTGCATCTGGTGGCCAGGACGGAATGTGCTGTTGCGGGTATGGACTTAGACTGTGTCCACAGGCTCTGCCTGAAATACATGTCTGCTGTCCCTCTCCCCCACTCTCTTCTTTTCTGCTTTCCAGTTGCCATGTTCCTCCTTTCTCCGCACTGCTGGTCTCACTTTGCAAGGAAGCAGATAACTTTATTTCACATGTATAAACTCTCTCACATTTCCTCATTTCTCTGCCCTGTCCTTCCTCTTCACCTCATTTTGAGTTATCCTTTTTCTCATTCTTTGCACTCCTTTATTTTTCTCTATTATTCCTTCATTTATCCATTTCTAGACAGGATATATTCCCTAAAAGAAGCTACCTCATGTCTAGCTACTGTTTTCATGGAGATCTTCTCTCACATTTAGACATCATGCATGTTTTCATTAAGGAGTGGAGTCTTTTCATGGTTTGTTGGACAATACTGAAGTATGTGGGGAAATGGCATCGCATTAATTGGAAATTTTTTACTCCTTTTCCATCTGTTCCTCTTTTGACTAATCAGTTATCAAAAGAGAAGAGATGGAACTTAAAGTAAGTATGCTGCAACCATCCATACTCCATGGTAGACCTATTTATTGTCCATATATGTACTAGTTCGAAGAAAAAGGTCACTGGAAATGGAAAAATGGACCAAGTGGTTACAGAATTGAATGGATAAACCTCATATGTCTTCCAGCAAAGAGCTTAGTGTTTGCACTTTCACATGGGTAATAAGGTGGTGCTTGGAATCAGGTTGCAAGAGTGAAAAGAGAGGAAAAAAATACATTGGCTTGGGCCAGCAGATATCAATCAAAATGTTATAAATTCTTCATCACTTTATTTTATATTCTGCCTCAAATAAGGTGTACTGCATTACAAGTGTCATGTATTTTCCTGAAAAGATTCATGCAAAATGAATTTTTGCAAATTGAACTGTAGAATTTGTGGATAGCATGAAGAAGAACATTCTGGTAGAATGTTGCATTATAATGAGGTAAAACAGCTGTTTAAAAGCAATCCTGTTAGAGAATAGACAACCCGTAGAGTGGGAGAAAATTAGAGACAGTCATTCTATAGACGAAGGACTTATATCTAGAACATACAAATAGTTCATAAAAATCAGGCCTCCCAAATTCAAAGACCCAAGCCAAAACTGGGCATCTGAGATGAATATGCTCTTCTCAGATGAAAAAATACAAATGACAAATAAATACATGAAAAAAAATGGTCAACATCATTCATCATTTAAGAGATGCAAATTAAAAAACAATACTGAGATATCATTTCATCACAGAAAAAATGGTTATTATAAAAAAATCAAATGATGACAAATGCTGGAGGGGCTGTGGGGAAAAAGAAACCCTTCTCCACTGTTAGTGGGAGTGTGGACTGGTGCAACTTCTGTGGAAATCCACGTGGACATTCCTTGCAAAACTAGGGTCAGGTGGCCCTTTCAAACCAGAAGAATTAAAAACATCATACCACAGTGAAATATGTGCACCCGTGTTTGTAGCAGCACAATTTGTAATAGGTAAATCTTGGAAACATCCCAAATGTCCATCAACTGAGGAATGTATAAGAAAGATGTGGGTATTTTTAATACAGTGGAGCTCTTCAATTTCTTGTTCAAATCCTACATCCTTCACAGAGCCATCTTGGACTTTTCCAAAGACATGTTCACTCACGGAGAGCTCCTGTCCTTAACTGGAAGGTGCTCTGTTGTCTTCACAACTCAGTGTGCATTTATATAATCTGTCCAATGTCTCCTTCACTTCAGGCATTTACTTTGTGTAGTTTACTTCTGAATTAGGTTTCTTCTTTTAGGTAGGACCTGTTGTATTGTCTCTTTGTTTTTTCTAGATTTGCAGATTGAAGTCATGGGCACTGCAACCCCAACTCCTTCTGTATTTTATTTAATTTGGAGATGGGATCTCACTGAGTTCCCCAGCTGGCCCCAAACTTGTTACTGTTCCTACCTTGGTCTCTCTAGTTGCTAGGATTGCAGGTGTTCATCACCATATCTGGCAAGAGCTATCATAAACTTGATTTTCCCACAGCCTGAACAAGCCTGAGCTCTCTTCTGAAATTGTAGGGTTAGAGCACGTTAGGATGGACATCCTGAAAGGGAACAGCTGGCTCAAGTCATTTATTTAACACATGAGATAATGCTTTGTTGCACGGTGTCAACTAGATAAGGTAGTGGTATGGCCGAAAGGGAATCAGCATATACAGCCTATTAAATTCTAAGTGTCTGAACTACAAACCAGGGTTGAAGGTTATGGATCCCCAGTGTTTGTCGTAAAGTATGCTGGGGAGTCCAGAAATCATTCCTCAGGCATGCCTTTCCTCTTACATTCTTCTTGATGTTCCTATTACTTTGAAGTGTCACATATACACACAAGCACTCTGTTAAATGAAGGAAGTGCTACATTAGGGAACTGAGAAGAAAAATAAAAATGTGGAAGGAAGATTGATCTACCTGTGAGAACTTCATTTGATTTTTGAAATTGTTTTTCCTTATGGATAACTTTCAAACAGATTTTGTTTCTGCATAAGGCCTATGAATTTTTCTTCTACCACTGGCATATTTTAGCAGGAATGATGACAAAAGCTTACTAATATATCATGTCTAAACCTTTCATGGAACATTGTTCCATTTTCTTTGGTGAAAGATTCATTGTAGCTTCTCCTGTTTCTCTCTCTCTCTCTCTCGCTCTCGCATTCTCGCTCTCTTCCTTTTCTCTCTGCCATCATAAAGATCTCTACGTATCTATGCATTTGCTTCTCAGTTTGTTTTTTTGTGTTTTTTCTGCTTATGTGACCTCTGGTTGCACTAAAACTTTAAATTTGTGGAAAACCACCGAACATCTTCTCACTGAGCATGATTTTCCCTCAGTGAACCTGTGCTCCCCCAGTAGTCATTCAGCTCCTTCTCTTTCTCATAGAGGTGTGTGAATGCTTCCTCCTTTCCACCTTGAGATGTCTCCTTGTCTATTTTATGCTTAACTCTCGTGTGCTGCTTCTCCAGCCCACACTGACACTTCATCTCACCACCACAATCACCTGCAGTGAGCCCTAAACAGCCAGTGCAAAACTGGGTGCAGAACTGTACTGAGTATGTGAGTCCACACTGCACTGTGAGTTCTGCAGGGCAAAAATAAGAATCTTACATTCTTTGAGACAACTGTTTTGCACAGCACAATCTGAGCAATATAATATAAGTTCAGAATTATTGAGCTTCAGGGCACAGGGAAAAGTATATATTAAGACCGCACTGTACGGTGCCTATATATGGCTAGTTTCTGGGTTGTATATTTACATTATACAAGGTTTATGGCCATTGATTACATTTTTCCATTGAAACGGTTAATTTTTTTGTGTGTTCTCTCTTAAGACGTTAGTAGATATTCTACCAAGAACCATTTTAAATTTGCTGTACTCAATTTAGAATCATGGAACCTTTTCTATCCTATCTTAAATTATCTATGCACCATCTTAGAAACATTTCCATTCATATTTGGTGTCTTTTTTCTCTTTACTTGAGATGTTTCAAGCCAAGAGTACTTGGCAGTTTCACTTTAATTTTGATATCCAGAAAAACAGAAAAGCCCCCAAATGGCAATACGTAATGGAATCCCCTGGCCAGTCAACATTTTCTCATTTTGGGTTTATTTACTGAAGGCCCTTTGTGCCTCTTTGTTTAACTTTTCAATTATTCCCATAACTACAGAACTAGTAGAATTAATCACTTCTTAAAGTTTAATATTGTTCATTTGGGGGCGCTTCTGTTGAAGCACATCACTCTCTGGGACCTTTGGGGAAACCATCGCCTTGAGGCTGTGATGGCACCTCAGAGGTGACTAAATAAGAGTCACTGTTACCACTGTCGTTTCTTCTCATTAAATTCTCCTGAAAGTAAGTTATTTCCACATTTTTTGTATATAAATATAACCAATTTTGACAACCAAAAATGTTATTTCTGCATCTTCTCTGACTTATCCTGACCTTCTGCTTACCAAATGAAGAAGCGGATCTTTTAAGATGTGACTGTGTGATATTGTGGGGGGAGTCCATGATTATGAGACACAATGCATATCTAATTGCTCCTTGTCTTTTCTCACACTCATCTTTTGTCTCTTCAACACTCATCTTTTTGGGACCCAGAAGAGATACGGTAGATGCATAGCTTGTATGTCAAAGCAGTGGGGCGGGGTTGGGCAAGGCCACTGGGGAAAGAAATATTGAATTTGGAATTTGAAGGACAAGTAGGTTTGAGCCAGTTAAAGACGGTGTTGCCATGATGAGGGAAAGATGAAATTCACAAGGACAAGGTGGAGAATAAAGAAAATGTGGTATCTTTACACAGTGGACTGCTACTCTGCCATAAGGATGAATTTGAATCATGTGTAGAAAAATGGATATTGTTAATTCCTATCATTTTGTTTTGAGGTCATGTATCATTTTTGTTTTTTTGTGTTATTTTGATTTTGTCTTCATTGTTGTTTGGTTAGTTTTTAAAATAAAAAAAACTACACATAGATAAAAAAGAACATAATATTAAGTGAAATAAATCAGACACATAAGGTTAAATATCACCTGAGAAACCCAATGTATAAATACTTTAACGAGCTAAAGAAAAAACAGACAACATGGAATAGAGAGATCTTCAGTCACTGGAAAGGGGATCTCAAAATGGAGAAGAAGGAAGGAAAGGAGGGAAAGGGAACAAAAACAATGACGTTGCATACATGCGCCTCCTCCCCACAATGAGTACAATCAATATGCACTGCAAACACGTACTAATACAAACACAAAAACATTTTTTAAAAAAAACAACCAAAGACACTGTGATATAGATGGTGGCAGCTTCAGAGCCATGGAGGGGAAAACTGAACTTGTGGGTTGGGTCCTAATGTTGAAAAGGAGTTTGGGTTTCACTCTCAAGGTCCATGGAAGCCTTCACAACTTAGAAAATATAGCAGAACCATCTTCAGATCGGCCCCTTTGCAAGGCATTGCTAGTGCCCAAATGGAGACTAGATAGGAGGCAGAAATCGTGGAGGGCTCTCATCCTTCAGGATGCTCTGTGCTTCCAGGCTGTTCCCTGTCTGCGGTTCAGGTGGTGATGGCATCTGCTTCTCTGTTAATAGTTCCTCATGCTTCCTGTGCATCTACTCCACCCTAGGAAATGTCCTGTCCTTACAATCTGGATTTGGGCATGGCATCTGGCTCCTGTTAAGACCTTCCTTTACACTTCCTAATAATTGTTTCTCTGTTCATCTCCAGATTGGCCTGAGAGCATCCAGAACACAGACACCATCCACGTGTCACTCATTTTCAGGCCTTCAGCTATTCACCTGAAATTTATCATTTGCTAACTATGCTTCATTGGCAGAAACAACCTCAGAATGGGGGTAGGTCAGAGTCAGCGGGGTGCTCAGGAAGCCCTCAGAGGGCTCAGCTGAAGTGAGCTGAGAGGGATCCACTGAATCTGTGATGAGAAATTGAAGGTCATTCTAAGAAGAGGACAGGAGTGTGCATTGACAGGATGGCAGGCAATATCCCTAAGAGGTGGGCTTTCCTGGAACCAAAAGTCATCCATAGGGAGAAGCAACAGGAAGCACATTTGAGAAACTCTATTTCCCTTCCAGATCTTGTTTCTCTTCCTAATTATATTTAAACCGAGCCAATCTTAACTTGGGCATGCTGACCCCATGTCTTTTCTGCCATAAGACTAGCAAAGAGGTTTTAAAAACTGGCCAAGGAAGAACCTTTTTCAGAGCAAAACAATTTGACATTAACCAGCTACTTATTAGTTACTGAGAGTTGCTATCAATCCTCTCTCCCCTTCCTAACAACCTAAGCAAATCCCATGAAAGGCGGTATGGACACCCAGTGATGAATATTGCCTCTGGATTTTAATTATTGGCAACAGAGTCCTGACAAGTAATTTTTGCCCTCAGCACTGCCACTTACCCATTGAGGACATTGCCCTTTTCTGCTGTACTGCCAGGAGGTTCAGATGGGGACAGTAATACAATAGATCTGAAATCTGGGAAGCCAGGTTTTTTGAAAGACAAGTAGATAAGACACAGTTGCATAAATTTGGGAATATGATGTTCCATATACCCATTGGAGGACCCCAGAATCATAAAATTTCTCTTCACCCTTCCACTGAGGAAACTCTGGAAAAAACTGAAATTTATAAAAGTTAGTTCTATCCATACGCGTTGCCTCCATTCTTCTTGTCTGGACATGTATGCCCCACAGGAGAGTAATGTGTATGTCTGACTCCTGACCTTAGGATTTTTAAAGCGCTGTTAATCTACTGTCCTGAAAGAGTCCTTGGAATTATGGGGGAAATGAATATATTGGAGGTGGGGCAATAGCCATAAGAACCAGGTCAAGCAGATACTCGTGGCCTTTAGCAGTTGCTGGATTCAGGGAACGGGCTCTGTCAAGCAGTTTGTCCTTAATGAAGACTCCCAGTACACATAATTTGGTTCTTTTAAATAAGAGCTCTGCTCTCATTGGCCACAGCTCATTAGCTAGGTGTGGGGCAAAGAGCCGAGGTGGGTATGGAGCAGAGAAAGCTCCAACTAAAATTAGAAGGGATGGTTTGTGGAAGATCATTCTAACATGGATGTGAGAAGAGGCTGTAGGACAGAGGACGATAAGAGCTTATGAGGGTTATGAAGTAAAAACACTTCAAATAACCTTTTTCCAAGGGAAAGTCTAATGTGATGAGCAAGACTCCCAGTGCCTTGTTAGAATGGACAGTGTTGAGACTGGCACAACCTCCAGGTTCACTCCCACCTGCCCTGCAAAAGGCCAAATTACCCCGACAGCCTCCCTGTCAGGAGTATTTTCTCCCCCATTTGCGCAGGTCCCTGTGGGTTTAATGGATTTTATCACTATATTTGTTGGAGAGGAACTCAGTGGGGAGCTCTTATGCTGGGTACTCTTTTCTTTCTCTCACACAAAATCTCCACCTTGCCTCTTCTCCCTACACTTATTCAGCCTGCTTTATTTTCCTTGTGTGAGGCCTCTGAAATAGTCAGCAAAGGGCCAGGAATAAATAATCAAAATTTGAGAGTCAGTTGCACAAGATCTGAGTCCTAATTCTATCTGGCAAGGGCCTGCCTTCCCGAGCATTCATCTAAAATGGGGGTTTTGAGCTGGACAATGTATAAGGTGCTTTCTAAGTTCTAAAATCATGTAATTTTTAAGAAAGGAAATTAAAGGTGCATTAGAAACTGTATGATGGCCAGGATGCGGTAACTGTACAGTATTGGCTGAAAGTGATGAGACTGTCTCTGTGGTTTCCTGCGGTCCAAGACTGATCAGAGTCATGCACTGTCTGAACTAAGGGACCCCTTAGAAATCAAAATATGCAGGAGATGTTCCACCCAAGACTTCACAAATGATTACTGCTGTAGCTGAATGTGTTAGTTGGCTTTCTGTCACTGTAACGAAATATCTGAGATTATTAACTTATAAGAAGGAAAGGTTTATTTTGGCTCAGGAGTTTGGAGGTTTCAGTCCATGATCAGGCAGATGTGTTGCTGTAAGTCCCTGATGATATGCTGGGTAGCAGAGATGAGAAGGAAGCTGTTTGCTTCATGGCCATGGAGCAAAAGAGAGGGAAAGAAGAGACCGGGGTCCTGCAATCCCGCCGAAGGGCACATGTCTGGTGATATAAGGGCCTCCCCTTATGGCTGGCCTCTGAAAGGTTCCACTGTTTCCCTGTAGCACCACCCTCTGGACCCACCCTTTAATACACCAGTCTTTGGGGACAGTCCACAACAACTGGACAGCACTCGGGGAAGGGTGTTTGGTTTAGGGAGTAGAACACTCAATTAAAGAGTCCTTTGCTTTTCGGCATGCCCTGGCCAATTTGGAGTTTGGAAAGATATTTGAGACAACTTTACAGCTTCAGAGCTTGATGTAAGGAATGTTGCGAGGTATATCATGGTGTGGAGGGAAAGGGGGAGATAGAAGTTGAAACTAAAACCCACAGACACTGATTTCCTTGCTCAGAAATGTCAAAAGCAAAGATTTTTAAAGCCTAAAAGGACGCCGGACTTCATTTAATTTAGGGAGAGGCTTCAGGTGACAAGTTTCTCCAAGTGTCTTGCATAATTGCCTTCACATATAAATATGTATGTTTTCTGGGGATACCATTTAAATTTTGAAGGGTTGTAAAGGGGGCTTATGACCTATAGAGGGTTTACTTTTCTCATTTTCCAAATCATAAGGCTCATCTTCAAGAGGGGAGGTGCCCAATAGTTTGTGTAAGGCATTGAAAATAGATTTCCTGAGAATGATTTTTTTTTTTAATTTGGTCTGGGAATTTGGCAGATAACTTGTACACTGCATGAGACCAGGCCTTAGATTTGAAAGTTTTGAAAACATAACTTACTTCATCTACTTATAAATTGATAAAACCTGGCTTGCAATAAATTTTCCAAACTACAACCCTGCCCTATCCACTCATCACTTTCTGAACATTCATCCAAGCAGGAAGGAAGGTTTTAAATGAACACATACACACATAGACACATACACACACACACACACACACACACACACACACACACGTGCTCATACAAGCAAGTGCCCAGGCCTACACATGCTCTCATGTATCTGTTTACCCACACCCCTGCATATTTGCATGATTTTTCACTTACGTCCCCATAACACATACTTTGCAAAAAGAGAGAGATGACAGTGAAAACAATTAGGGTTGGTGAGTTGTTTGTGCTTCCTGGAAAATGGTCTCTGTGCTTCCTGTAAGGTTGGTCAGTATTTGCCCTCTCACCACAATGCACTCATGTGACTATGACTGTGTCACTACATCCACCCAGAAATGGAATACATCTCACTAAGCAGACCTCGTGCTCTTAGAATACAGTATTTGTCATAATTGCTGAAGATACTAGCATAGATAAGAAACAAAGGAGGTAGACAGAAATTTCATTTAGAGTTGCAGCTAAACCTGTGAGTTCCTGGGGAGTATTAGCGCCTTTCCCCCTTCCACCATGAGAAGCACTACAGCAACACAGAATCTGAAGTACTCACACATGAAGCTTGTCCGTGGGGATCCCCAAAAGGGATCAGCTTTCTTGGAGTGACTGGTCCAACAGCTGGCCTGCGCACTGGCTTTCTATGCTTTGTATTACACTGCAGTGTTTCTGAGCAGTCTAATGGGCCAGGCCACCAAGAGAACAGCTTGATTTTCTTCCCAGAGAAAAGGGCTTTTTGGGGGAGAGCCCAAGAGCAACTGGCCAGGTGGCCTGAGCAGTTAACCCATCACCTCACCTGAGGCTGGCAGAGTTAGGGGCTTGTAAAAAAAAAGTAGGACAGTGTCCTGTGAGCTTCCCAGAAGTGGCTGGTGTAAGTCTCTGCAAGCGTAACTCTGCCTGTTCCCCACTTCTCTTGCCCGTGGCACACTCATACATGCATACACGTACACACATATGCACACCCCTACAGAAGTTTACCCTATCCCACAGTGAAAGTGATTTTGCTCCTAAAATGCTTGAATAAATGTATCTCTTCTCAAATCCAATCATTTTTAGTGATGCACAAGATTCCTCTGGACAACTATGATTCCACTAGAATTCTGATTGATTTTTAGTGCTCTTAGAGTCCTCTGGAAAATAGTTCGGGGGCCATAAAAAAGCCTTCAGTGAACAAGAAATGGCCTCTCAAGCAATCCTGGGGTGAAAAATTTTATTGAGTGGACCATAATGTTTCATTCTGTCCATCACTGTATTGGAGATATGCTGATACCTGCATGGTGTCATGTGTGTCCACACATGCAGGTCTGAGAAGGACCCAGGATCTATTGCTGACCTGGCCAAGCACCTTTTCTTCCCTTCTTTGGACTGCAGGGCAGTTGCCTGTCTGTGTTAACACTGATGTCTATGTGCAATTTCATGTTGAATTTCCTCCCACCGACACCTTGGAAATGAAGTTTGTAAATGTGAGCATGGGTGAATCCGCAGATAGCTGGGAAGAGACAGCTCACCAGGCAGCATTTCCCCAGTAGGTAGCCCATGAGGGGGACCTAAGGGTGCAGAGTACCATACTGAAGCAGGCTGGGTGGGCTTCCTTTTTCTTTGGTTTTCTTTTCTATGCCATGGAAACTCCAGGGGCCAGGGGCAGTGTTGAAATCATCCCTTAGGTGCCATTAATAGTGGATGACTCTAGAAGTTTCCTTGGGCCCATGTCAATGACATATTCATTTTGAGTATCAGCTATCTGTAGGAGAAGGAAGACACCGGCATTAGCATACTTGTTATGGTTTTCTTTTTTAAAAAGAAAAGGAATGCACTTTCTCTCTTTTTTTTTTTTTACAGTACTGGGGATTGGACCTAGGACCTTTACACTGAGATACAGCCCTACCCTACCCCTCTTTTTAAAAGAAAACTTTGAGCCAGTGTCTTGCTAAATTTCTAAGTTGCTCAAGTTGGGCTAAAATTTGCAATCCTTCACTTCTCTGAGGTGTGCACCACTATACCTGACTTGAATGTAACTGATTTTCACCTTGACCATAAATGTTTCTCAGAGTATTGTCCCTTTAGTCAAACAAAACCTGGGCTGACCTGTCTGTTCTGTGGCTGTGTCTGTTTAGGTTGGCTTTGAAAGGAAATATCACCTGTGGAAGATGTCTTGAGATGGCTCCTCACCTCTAACATCAAACTGTGTAACACTTTTGGCTCCTGTCTGGGAAAGGAAGGACTTTGTTTCTCCTAACAGAAACAATTCCTCATACTAGAGGGACAAGTTCTGGGCAGAGATAGATAAAAAGAAACCAAGGGCCTCAAGCTCAGCTACAAGCCTTACGGGCTCATCAAGCTCAGATTTCCTGCAAAGCACAACAGTGTGAGAGTTGGACATGGGCTAGACCAGGAGCATGATGCCTGCTGTGAGATCTTGGACCTCAATATTCCCATCTATAAATGAGAAATTGGAATCAGCTCCACAACACTTTCATGCTCTACATGTCTGATTTTGCTATTACAGAAAGGGAAGGTTATTGGAACTTTGCCTTCTGAGAAAAGAGAGAGTTCATAAAGACCAGTGTGACTTATATGTATTCGGTAACTATTTATATGACAAACAGTAATTCTGTAGAATGTGCCAGACACTGTCCTAAGTGTTGCAGATATAAGACTTGAGTTATAAATTCAGTGCCCTCTTGAGAGCTCGTACACAATATATCATGTCTATTCCTGGGCATGGAAGCCCTAATGGGTTCTCCACTTTCATATAATGCTGGGACTTCCAAACCTATTGGGGTGGTAGGCTAGTGCTGGGGGTCTTGCCTGTCAGATTAGGCTCATAGGTCCCTTGCTTCTGCCTTTGGGGTTAAAAAAACATTAATTAAGTCCTAAAGTCTAATGATTCCTATAAGCTGAAAATATAATGATAAATAAGGATGAGAGCCTGTTCTAAAAGTACCCATCAAATCCAAAGACCAAGCAGAAAGTAACCTGAGGATGTGATCTGTAGTTTGGCAAGTGCTGGAGGAGCAGAGGAAGGTATCTAAGCTAGTGAAAATGAGGAGTAACGGGCTCAAATTAGCAAAGGGCAGAACCATTATGGTCACAGAGGAGAATCTTCTGGGAGCTGCCCCTAGCTTGTTTGATTTGGGCACAGTTCTATAAAAATAGATCAAGAACATGCCTCATTCAATAGTGCATCCGCAGCAAGAGAAGAGTGTGGGAAATGGAGGTTGTTGTATGAGTTTGGGAGAAGTTTTGACACAAAGAAATCAGACAGCAAATTAAACAGAAGGCCGGTCCTAAGGACAACTTGATTAGCAATGAGTTCTTAAAATTTAGGTTTATTACAATACATTGAGTAAAAGTTACATGGGCTACCTGCATGTTCAGAATTGGCAAAGATCAAATGTGACCTGATATGCTCCATGCTAGCAAATTTTGGATGCTGTAGGAAGCAGGAGGTCCAGTGGTAAGGAGAAATTAAATAAAATTCCTTTGTTACTTAATTGGATTTCAGATTAGAGGGCTCACAACATTTTAGAAAAATCAATCATGTGAGCAGAGGTCCTGAATGCTTGCGGGAGGGAACACCTGCAGGTTCACTGCGTGGAGACCTATGGACTCTGATGTACAATACACAAATTGCACAGCTGTTCTTGCTGTTCCACAGGGTCAGAATCTGAGCGTATTTCCAAAACTTGGCTTGCATTTAATAGTTGGATTTAGTGAGAAGGTTTTCCTTAGAGGTAAAATTACACGAAGACAAGTGGGTGGAGGTGGCTGTGAAGATGATGTACGTGGATTTCAGAATTTCTGAACCCTGTGTAACTATACTTAGTGTCAATTGAAATGCATAGGTTTGGCTACACACCTTGTCTCTCATATCACGACCATAGATTTGTGTAGGGAAGACTGTCTTGTACTAGAGACCCTTATGCTTGGGTGGGGATGCATGAAACAATTGAGCTTGAGTCATATTGTGCCAGGATCAAAATGGAGAAGTGGAAACTTGGATTCTGCTTCTCTCTTTAGTTCAGAAATAAAACAACCGCAGTTTACTAAGCTCTGGCTCTGTCCCCAGAGCACAGAGGACAAACAGGACAATAAAAGACAGTGTTCTCTTACGGGTGCATCTCTCTCCCTTAAGGAGGAAATAAAATTGGACCACATGAGATGTATGGTGAAAATCCCTTCAGGACCAGAGAACTTGAGAATGGATTGTCCAGGTGGGGCTTTGAATCCTGTCTGAATTGTGCATTGGATTTGAAGGAGAGGGCGCTGTAAGGGGAGCCTCTATCTACTTCCCACGGAAGGGAACGGAGAATGAGTTGTAGCTGTTTGGATTGCCAAATGAGGATATTCTTTCAGTCTCTTCTACTGCTGCTACTTTGGTCATTTTTGGAGGTTGGGAATATATGCTTTCCAGAAAGCTGAGGCTACGGGAAATTGCTTTGTAGTACTACCCACATCTGTATTTCATATGCCCGTGCTACCTATGCATGGTGCTTTCTAGCTTATGTGTTTTGGTGTTGCGTGGATGATGTCAGTGAAGGAGGGGCCCCTGGGTGAGGATATGTCCAGGGTCACTCCCTCCACTGGGCAGTCTGTCAATACAGTTGCAGTCTTCACGATTGTATCTGCAGTACCAAAATACTCTTTCTGTTACCACATAGATGAGAATAGTGAGACTCAAGTTGAACGATGGCCTCAGGATACATAGAAATGCTCACTGACAGCGGACAGCAGCCCCTCTGGGCCTGACAGAGATGATGTCGGAGCACAGGACCCTGACCCTCCCAGCCCTTCTCCCAGGCTCTGATGGGGCTTTCTGAGACCAGATGAATGAGGCTTCCATGACACCAGGCTATTTCTTTTGCTGAACAAAAGTGATTTGATTCTCCCAATCAATAAACAAATTAGAGAATCGGTAAAGAGACCCTGGGAACCAGGGCCCACAGAAGAGCAAAGGAGGCATGGGGAAAAGAAGAGGTGGGAGAGGGCAGCATCCTATAAAAGCCAGGGCAGGGCAGGTGGGCCTGGGGAACCCAGCTTCCACTGGCCGTTTTCTTTCTGTGGCGTCTGCATCTGCCTGAGAATCTGCCAGCGGGTGGGAGGGAAGGAGGGAGGGAGGGTTAAGCCCTGGGCGAGCGGGAGGGGCCACAGAGCAGGTGCAAGCAAAGGCTACAATGTAGACACTCAGGAGGGTCAGAGGGCCAGGCTGGAGGGGTGATTGCAGAAAGAATCAAGCACATCTTGGGGAAGACGGAGCTGAGTGGGCAGCTGGCTGTGGGGAAAGAAGCAGCAGGGAGAGGGGGATGCGGAGCTCCGGGAAAAGGCAAGTGGTGAGTGTTGGGCCTCTGTGACACCTCCATGCTGCCTCTACTAGGAGGAATACTTCCTGCTTCTGTGCAGTCATCAAGCAGAACAGGAGCACAGCTCAGCCCACCAGAGCGCGAGAGAGAGGAGAGTGTGGCCTTCTGCTGCGCAGTGAAATAAGTGCTGCTTTTATAACAGCCAGGGGCCTTTGCTCAGGAAGTAGGGCGCCTCACCGCATTACCCACATCATTTGCTCACCCACGTTTTTATTCCTTATGTATTACCTATTCTTTAGACATTCTTTTTTTAAAATGTCTTTCAGGTTTGTCATTTCCTGCATCTCTGTCTTCCCTGTGGGTGCTCTGACTTCTTCCCGACCCAGAGCAGGGCGTGCCTTACTCTGAGTGATGAGAATGTATTAAACACATACCTAGCCACTGACATAGGGAAAATGACTTGTTTCCAGGACTGTTTGGGGTGGAGTGAGGTGGTAATGTTGGCCCTGGGTTAAGTTCAGAGGGCACATTAGGCTCCTGAGTTCCGTCAGAGCCTTCCCTCCGACGATGAGAGGCCGATCTCCACAGCATCACCAGCCCAGCTGCTCCAGGAGGATAAACCAAGAGGTCGTGGCCCCAAGATTTCATGTGTGAATGAGGGCAGAACCAGTGAATTCAATAATGAGCTTTATAAGAACACAGGTTGCTCACACAAGAGCACTGCATTTGAAAGCTGCAGCCTTTATTGCATCCCAGACCAGCCGCAGATCAGGCAGCCAAAGCCCAAACTGGGCAGGTGACTTTCTCAGATTGGAGCAGTTAAGTACTAGGGTCTCAGAAATAAAACAACCACTCTCTGTCTTTGTCCACAGCACCGCTCCCCCGCAGAACTCAGGCAAGGATGGAGGCAAGGAGGAGTGATGTCTCGGAGTGTTAGTCTTGTGGGGGCGAGCGAGGCACTCTTGAACACTCTGCAAGGTAGCAGTCTCCTTGGTGTGGGATGGATGAGGGTCTCTCTCCAACCACACTTTCCAAACAGAAATGAGGACACGTGTCCTTGTGGAAGCAACGGGTAATCAGATTATAGCGGGAATCAGAACTCTGTCCCCAAATCTGGTGAAAGTATATAACCTTTCCAAGTAGCTGCAGATCTTCTAAGAGTAGCTAAATCATTGTACATGACGTACCTATATTACCGCATATTTGCTGTATGGCTTGAAGGTATTTTTAAACAATTGTTTTTGGTCACTCAGAATCAATATGGAGTTTCATAAATTAGCGCAGCAAGATGACATGGTTCCCTGAGAGAGTACACACAGAATATGGCAGTGCAGAGTTGGAGTCTTTTCTAGCTCCTCACTTTCCACTCTCTTCTGCACTTAGCAGTGCTCACAGAGAAGAAAAAAGTATTGTAGAAATGTTTCACTGCAAAGTTTTTCACATACAAAAAGCAATTTATGCTGATGGAGATTCATGGCATCATAAAACCACTGCACCTTAAAGAAAGAAGGACGTAAGTGTTCCTTGAACTCACCCACCTTGTTTTGCAGAAGAGGAAGCGAGGCCAATGGGCAGTGACTTTGGCCAAGGTCAGGTGGCCTTGAATGCGACTCCTGCGCTATGTGCATTCCGCTCTACCATGCAGACCCCGTGCGTTTAGACCTACTGACCATGGCTGCCGAGGTAACGTGGAAAGGCCGCCAAGGCTGCAAGTGTCCGCTGTGGGTTTTGTTTAATGCCTGGAGTCCTGCACTCACCTCCCATTAATCTTAACTACTTTTAAGAAAGTTGAACATCCTGCCTAACTTGTGCAAAATTAAATATGGCCTACAGAGAGCTCAGGGTCATGAAATAATGATGCCTGTAATATTTATCATGACAAAAAGTTTGCAAAAATAATTTCAGATTTATTTTTATGAAAATAAGAGAAATCTGACCACATCCTCATGGTCTCACCAGGCCAGCAGGATAGTGTTGGTGGTCGGACTATGCCCTTCTATCTTCTTTCTTGGTGGAAACGTGCTGTGACCCCCTCATCAGCACAGAGGTACTTCTGCAGTCACTTGCCTTAATGCTGTCACAATTATTTTCCTTTGTCTCCTCAGTGATTTTAATTAGTAGATAATATTTCCCCTGTAGGTGTAGGATCGGCCCTCTCTATCCTTGGGCTACTCATATGTGGATTCAATCAGTCTCAAACTGAAAATATTCAAAGAAATTCTGAACATGTACAGACCTTTTTCACTTGTCATTCCCTAATAATACATTATAACAGCTATTTATATTTTACTTACATCGCATCATGTATTATAAGTCATTTACTGGTGATACCACACCATTTGATATGGAGTCGAGCATACTCAGATTTCGGTATGTGTAGTAGTGTCCTGGAACCAATTCCCAGCAGATACTGAGGGACAAGACCAGATACATACAGACCTCCCACTGCAGCTTGCAAATGTTTACTTGGCACTCAGTCCTCTGAGAGCACTAGTATAGTATTCACCTTCTCGTCCTTCTTCTCTATCTCATTGACCCTTTTCTCTTTATAGTAAATCCTATTGTGTGGTCCTTCATTGTAGACTGTTAGAAAACACTTTGGAAGTAGGTGGAGGTGCAAACAGAAATGGAAGCTTTTTCTCTGGCTCAGTTTTTACAACCTCTTGAGTGATGGTAGGAAAGTACCCCAGCTTTACAGACACCAGCACTTGGGAGGTTGCATTACTCGAAGCCCCTTAGAAGGTTACAGGAGGGAGGGAAGTTTTGTATCCAGTGTTTCTTCCTAGTGTCATAATTAAGCGTGATTTTGTGCCCACATTGAGGTCACATATAGGGTGCGATCTTGATCTGTTTTAGTTGATACTGCTCTCCTCAGGTTAGAGTAGAGGCAGCAATAACTTAGTGTCACTAAGAATTTCTATTGAGAATGAGTCTTCCAGAATGAGTAGGACTGCACATAGCCTACATGTCCATTGCTGAGGACATCACAGATTGCAATGATCCTCAAGGAGCGCTGGAAGGTAAGGACACACAGACAGGGGAAGGCCCTTAAAGATCATTGTTTTACAGAGAATGGCACCTGTGCTGTGCCTGTCAATGGCTGCTGGTGGTGGGAAGAGCAGGAGGCTGGGAACTGTACCAGGCCTGCCTGGTCTGGAAGCTCAGGAGACTGGCTGGCTCCTGGAGGAGTAGCAGCCCAGACTGGCTGCTCTTTCTGGCCTGCTCAGCAGGAGGACATTCCACTCCCATGCAGCCTGGCCTGGGCTTGGAGCCACCCAGCTGAGTGCCACGTGGCTGGCAGGCAGTAATGTGGTGGTTGGAGCCTGGTTTCAGGAGTCCTGTGTGGAACCTACAGCCCAGTGGCTTCTGTGCTTTAGGGGATTAATTTCTCATTCGGTCACACAGGTAGTTGCGAACTGGAAAGTTTCCAAGGGAAGACACTACAATGCAAGGCACACAACTTACCCCTAGTTTCATAATTCTTGCAGCTTCCAACTGGGTGTTTTCCTCCTGACCACCACATGCTGAGAAATTTGGCATCTGCTGGCCCTCTGTCTGGCTAGGAGCTATGGAATCTAGCCTTGTATGTCTCTCTGTGTTATGTTTGGTGCTTTTGAATGATAGTGGGGGACAGGAGGACAGGCATGGGGACTCAGGCTCCCTTTTCTTTATGTATAAGCAATGCAGGCACAGGGTGGAGCTTCAGTCTTCATTCTGGGGGAAACCGCTGCACTGCTTGCTGTGCTTACTCAATTATGTACATCTTTTTGAAGTTTCAGCCCTAGACCTATGTCCTAGGAATGTGGAGATGGAATGACTCCAACCCTCCAGTGGGCAGAGGTCATGTCTGATTCACTTAGAATGGAAGGTCTGTTATCTAGCACAGCACCTGCAACATGATAACTGCTCAGTTAACATGTGTCCCACCGACTGAAGGTACGATCTCTGCTTTCAAGGACCTCACAGTTTAACGAGGAAATGCAGATAGATGCATCATCACAGTGACCTTGTGACAAGTGATCTGATGGAAATGTATTCTTGTCAACTTGAGAGGCATCAGTGTAACCTTTCCTTTCCCTGAGGTAAGATTACAGCTCCTTTTTGGAAGTCAGCATGCTGCTTCCACAGGTTGTCCAAAGATACATATTGCTTCCCACAAAGATGTATTGACTCTGTGGAAACAGTGTGAGTCTGTGGAAAGCAGTCAGGGGTAGGGGTAGGGAGACTTCACTTCCAGAACTCTCTTGCTGAGTGGCCATAGGCATAATCTTTCTTTGCCACAATTGTTTTCCTACAGAAAATCAGGAACTCCTCCTCTGCCTCCTTTCGTCAAGGCATCATTTAAAAGCCTCTGCTGGCTCCCTGTAACCAACAAAACTGAGTCCAAACTCTGAAAGGTAGAGTCAAGCATACTCAGGCTCTTCCAATGTTGATTCCTCTGTCTTTTCTTTGTACCTGGCATTATGGTCACATCAGTCTCCTGAATTCCCTCAAATATTTCTTATGTTTCTGTGTCCCCATGCATCTGTGTAGGATGCAGAATTGGGTTTCCCAGAGACCTTGCAAGTCAAGTGAAATGCCCTTCTCTGGGCTGTAAAGGTGCTACTCAACTTTGGCTGGTCCCGTGCCCCTTCAGGCGTCCTTTTAATGCAGCATTCATTCAGTTTCTCACTTCCTGTTACGCAGTTGTCCTCCCTGTGGATTCCCAAAGGCTTCGGCTCTCTTCCTACCCCAGCCTCTCTCCCTATTTCTGGCACATGGCAGGGTGTTAAAGAAGTGCTTGAGTGCAGCAGAATAAACTGAGCCCTGAATATTGGTCATGAGTGCATGGAAAAGAACCAAACACGGACATGAAAAAGAAACAGGTGTTAGCTGAGTGTTCAAAAGAATGTGAATCAGAGCTGGTCAGCAAATGCCTGGGTTTCCCTGCTATATCTCGGGACATATGTGCTGTCCCTATTTGCTGGGAAACCCTGCCTTGGGGAGGATCATGCCATCTCTGTAATAGCGTGCCTTCTCTTGTGGCTCTGTGAAAAGCATAGGGGTCTGTGCTTCTTTAGAACCACTTTCTAAAGGGTATCCATCTCTACTGATTAAATCTTTTCCTTTATTTCTTTGATTTCCTCATAGGTGTTCAATCATTATTTGTTGATTGAATGATCACATTTCCTAGTGTAATAGTGTCTTCTGCTCTGCAGAATGGAATAATCCAATCTAAAGCATGAAATTGCATTCTGTATTTGGGGTCCTTTACTTTGGCTAAGCAGCCTCATTGTGGGATTAGGGTTCCTTAAATTCAGTCTGTCCACCCTGCTACCTTCCTCACCAGGCAGGTCAAGTACTACTTCAGAAGTTACAATTCTCTGAGGGCAAATGTGTTTTGTCCTCTTCTTTGTCTTCCATAGCATCTACCAATATTTTTCATACAAATATTCTTCAATTTAGATTTGCCTTCTTTGCCTGGTGTGGTAGCAGATGACTGTGATCCCAGCACCTGGGAGGCTGAGTCAAAAGAATGGAAAATTGAAATCATATCTGGACAACTTAATGTCTTGGTTACTTTTCTCTCATTGCTGAGACAAAACACCTGGTGCCAAAAATTAAGGAAGGAAAGGTTTATTTAGCTCACAGTGTGTGCAGGTTTCAGTCCATAGTCGCTAGCGCTAAGGCAGAGTGGCATATGACAGAGGGCAGCAGTTCATGGTGGTGGAAGACAGCAAAAGCAGCAAGAGCACAAGGGAGGAGCGTCCTCTTTCCCTCCCTCACATTGTAGCACTCATACCCATGACTGCATGAGGCTTTGGGGGGACAGACACAAACCATAACATTCCACCCTGGCCCCCCAAAGACTCATGTACATCCCTTTGTACAAATAGCAGTTACTTCATCTGCAAGAGTTGCCAAAATCCTAACAGTTTCAGCATTGCTGAAAAGTCCAAGTCCCAAGTCTCCTCTGAGATGTAAGGCAAACTCTTAGCAGGGAACCCCTGTACAAATAAAAAATTAAACACTTCCAACATTCAATGGCACAGAATAAATTTTACCATTCCAAAAAGTACAAACGGGTACACAAAACATTGGGAGCACAGCAATTCCAACATTCAGTAGGCAAACGTTAAGTCCTGTGGTTCCACATCCAGCATCTGAAGCAATTTGTGGCACATTGTAAGCTCCAAAGAGCTTGGGTGACTCCACCCCATGGCATTTCTGGTAGTTGTAGCTCCTAGGGCTTCTCTCTTAGGCCCGCTTTGCTCCCTCCTTGCAGCTTTCCTTAGATGATCCATGTTCCAGGCTTTTCCAACCTTCTGAGGTCTCCTGTGTGCTTTAGGCTTCTTACTCGTAGCTTCACATACTACCCTCTCAGGGGCACACCGCCTGGCCTCCCAGGCCTTCTGAAATCTAGGTAAAAGCCTTCTTAACATCAGTACTCTTGCTTTCTGCATGTACCTAACACCAGCACCACATGAATGATGCCAAGATCTGCTGCCACCTGGAGCTGTAGCCAAGCTTTCCTCTCTCTTGGCCATAGAGGTTGAGTGCCTAGATTACTGGTCACTCTGAATCCAATTCTGAGGAATGAATTCTCTATGCTGCCACCATTCTGGAACCTGACACTCTGCGGCTTTCTCCTCATGGCAAGGTCTTTCTCCTTTGCAGTTCTGAGGCTGCAGAGGGTGAAAACTCGCTTCTTGTGATGCCTTCAGGCCATCTTTTCTATTCTGTTCCTTCTCAGCAATCAAGATCTCCTCAGCTCTATCTTTACAGTCTACAGCTTTACAGGAGCTTCCTTTCTGGCCAAGCTCACAATGTTTTAAATTATCCTGCTAGGCTCTTTGCTTTAGATTCTCAATGTAAATCTGGCTAAAAGCCCCCTACAATGGCCATGCCACTGCCTCAATATTCAACTGCCTTGAAATTTCTTCTGCCAGAAATGTGTGTGTATGTGTGTGTGTGTGTGTGTGTGTGTGTGTGTGTGTGTAATTTAAAGGACTAAGAACAGAATTCAGTGTGAAGGCCATGTGTTAAATCCCCAATAGTGCAACAAAAAAATGCTTTCCAAAAGTATTGAAAGTTGACATTTAGCCACTGACTAGGAAAGAAATTCCAATCAAAATGCTATGAAATAAAGAATGTTTACATTCTTTAGATATTCCCTAGAATTTCCTCTAAAATTCACCACCTTTCATAGGCAAGATATGTTGGTGACCAGCCTGAGAAGCTAGAGGGCAGTTTGAAACTCATTCTACTAACCCTCTTCAACGAGCCTCATTCTCCACCTGACCCCACTAAAAATATCATAGGTATCTTGAATTCTGAAAATGAATTGAGTTCAAACTTGCTTCCTATCATAGCCACCTGGAAAAGCAAGTCTTTATGGGCAGCACATGGCAGTGGCCAGTCCGGTGTTGGAAACCAAGGTCTCTGGTTGGGGTATCACCAAGTGCCTACTGTCCAGGTGCACATATGCATGAAGGCAAAAGGAGTCAACTGCAGTTGTTTCCTGTTTGGGTATAGAAATGAGAAAATTTACCTTTGCCTCATTCCTCATGAGTTATTCATTAGAATAGCTTACTGCCTACACAAAATATCAAGCAGAGTCTAAATCTTAGTGTATACATTGGTTATTGGAAGCTGTTAGCATTTAACAAGCTAAAAAGAAATAGATATCCCTGAGTTTGTTTTCTTACAGGTGTTATTAATGAAAAAAGATACCTGCTTCTATCCATCTGAAAGAAAACATCCAGCAAAACAAAACCCAATTATAGCTTCTTTCTCCCTGCTTTGGCAATAAGCAGTTACATTTCAAGAAGGTAAATAAATGAGAAACATACCTTTTATTCATCAGGACATAGATGGCATTTATTTTTTATGCCTAACTCTATTGTTTGGTGCTGAAAACATTTTCTGTGTTTGAGGGCTCACATTCTTCAAGCCTGTAAGCTGGGGCCTGAGATCCACACATGGATAAGGCATCTGGAACATGCAGCAGTGCTGCAGGACAGGAGTCAGGCTCAGGTCAAGGAACCACCAACCTGGCCTAAGAAAAAGTCTACTGCTTTTTAGAACAGGGGCTTTTGTGCAAAAGGAAATAGGAATAATCTTTATTAGGTAAAATGCCAAAATATCAAATCAGCAGAAAGGAAGGTAACATAAATATAAAAGCAACTGGGAAAGAAAGAAGGGGGTGGGAAAAGAAATAGGAAGAAAGAATAGAAAGGAATGCAAGGGGAAAGTAGTAGCCTAGGAAGCAGAGGAAGAAAGGGAGTAGATTTCTATAGGAAGTTTGTAAGGGGAAGGAATGCTGATGCAAGAAGATAAAAGGTACAAAGAAGAGTGCATGGCAGCTGTTCTTCTTCTGCAAATGTGGGAAAGCTTCTTCCTAACTCTTGTGCCAGGAGAGGAGTTGAACTCTCCAGCAGCACATGTTCCCCTCGCCCAGAGGTGGCGAACCTATGGCACACAGTGCAGAAGGCCACTGGGGTTAATGAAAGCTCTAAAAGATTCTCCATCACTGCCTTAGTCAGATAGAATTACTTCTTTCTTTCCCACCCAGGAACTTGCCCAGGTGAAGGCATTAAGGTAGTGCCTGCAGTAGCTGGACATGTATACTGGTTATTTGTATAGGAGCTATATTTTGCCTGTATTCAAAAGACTTCAGAGGTATAAAAACATAATACAAAATTCAGTGATGGGAAAAGCAAAGCAGATATCACCTAAAAGGGCTAGACACTGCCTGTCCCTTTTATAGCCCTATTCACTTATATCAAAACTAACTTGGGATTTAAATTTGCTGGAAGCGAGGAGGAGAGGGAATTATCATATATGACATATTTCTTCATTAAACAAAAGACATAGATTTGTCTAAAAACACCAGAATTTTTTTTCATCTAATAAAAGGCATAGAACTTTTCCAAAAGAATGTTTAGAAAGGTTTGTTGCAGACAATATTTGCAAGGACAGTTTTAGAAATGGCAAGAACACTAGTCCAACAGGTGGCTTTCAAACTGACCCTTTGCAACTATAGAGAGTACAAGGTTAAATTGGAAATTGCATTGTGTTCAAAGTAGAACATGGTGGGTCTCATCTACTCTGGGGCAGTTCCCATCAAACCCATCAATTTCAGGATACTCGTGAAGAGAAAGGAGAAAAATACATTCATGGATGATGCAGGCTTCTTGGTATGCACTAGCTAATGACACAAATTATAGTAGAGATAATACTAATTTGCTTGTGTCTGCTAGGAGCTCTTCATTCATTCTTTTATTTGGCAAAACTTATGGAAGCAGCACAGGACAGCAGAAAAGCTATGGTCCTTGGTATAGTAAGACCTGAATTCAGCTCACAGCACTGTTGCTCTCTAGTAAGGTGATCCAGGGTAAGGAAAATGATCCTTCTGTACCTTGGTTTCCTCTTCCACTGATAGAGTCACTACTTTGATATTTCAAGGCTTAAGTGGAATAATGTATGAGCACACAATTCAACACCCAGTAGATGCTAGTATTTATTAGTTGAATATTTTACACTACAAATATGATTGAAAATATGATCTCAGGAAGATCAAGGGAAGCTGATAAACTGAAAAACAAAATTCTTTCATTATGAAAGCAAAGTTTCATTGGTTCAAAATATCTGGTGCTCTGGACTCTCGATAGTTGCCTTCCTCACTGGGGCCAAGAGAATGGTGGTGGGATATGGACAGGCCCCTTGCCCCTTCCGGGCCTCCTCTGTCTCTCCGGCATGGCCAGTGCTTGGCATCCTGCGCACAAAGCCTCATTGCATTCGCCTCTCTGGTTGCTTTGTACCTGTTGGCCTGCCCCCGCCAAGGGCCCCTTTCGGCCTTTCTTTATTTTTACGCTCAAAAGACCCCAAGGGGTCCCAGGGCCCAGTGGCTGAGCTCCCAGGTTGCCTTACAGAGGAGGTGTTGTTCAGTAGAAAGGCATGTGGAGTCCCAGGGGGAGCGAGAGGAGGACATTATCAATCATGAGCTGTGAGAAGCCAGGAGAGAGAGGGGAGACTCGCAAGAGCAGCAAGGACTGAATTGAAGTGGAGGATTTTTTTTCCTGTTCCTGTTGTTGTGTTGTTGAAGAGAGCGTTCTTGGACATCTGCCCAGACACATGCTGAGTTAAAGAAGCAGCAGGATACATTCTTAAAGAATGAATTGGGAGAGGGGAAGGAGCCGGGGGTGGGGAGGAGGAGTGAAAAGGAACCAAGGAATGAGTCCAACCCCCAGACAAAGGAGGCCTCTGCTGACCAGACCAGCCCCAGCCTGGCCCTTCTGGGGTTCAAATGCTGGTTTGTTTAGCACATAATCAAGGAACACCAAGGCTCCCTAATACTTGCTTTGGCCCCACAAAGGGGCCACAGAGAGTAATTACAATTTCTTAAACTGTCTTCTGTGTCTAAGAATGCTATGGAAACCTCTCCTTCTCACCACCAGTCCTTGAGCCACTCACCTAGGATCCCAGTTCATGATGCAGCCAGAGTGGAAACATGGGCCTGAGCTCATGGAAAATAACATCATGTTCTACCCGGTGACAAATGTCTGTTTCCTTTCAAAGAGAAGAAACCTATACAATTAACAAAATATCTCCTGGATTCTCAGGGAACTTCTAATACATATCCCAATATCTCACCATAAATGAGGAAAAACATATAAGCCCTTGTGATGATGGGGGGGGCAGCAGGATCCTAATCCATTCCTTTCTCACTAGATGAGGCCAAAAGGCCTTCACTGTGCATACTGATGAGACCAGGTTCTGGACTAGATTGGCTGTTGAGTGTCTGAAAGCCAGGGAACATCCAGAAGCATCCATCAAAGTTCATTCACTTGTTCCGTTTTGGTTATTTACTTACATCATATATGTAGGTGGGAACCACCACATGGAAATTCACTGAAAGCCTCTTGTGAGTGGGTTCTATGCTATGCTTTGGGTGTAGGGTAGTTGGATCTTAGCATGGCCAACCATATCATAGATGGCTAGGACTTTCGGCAAAAATGGACAGATCTTTCTCTTCCTGGGTGAGAGTTCATGCCATAAAAGGTACGATTATAATCATAGAGCCTTTGGGGGAGCCTAGGAATGTAGTCAAAAGGTAGCGGGTGGGAATGGCACCCCCTGGAGGTCACATTATGTACTCTGTGGGCCGCATTTGTTTGCCTTGCTAAGATTGCACCTAGGCTCTTCAGGACGTGCAAACACTGCCTCTAGTTCCATTGGGGGGTAAGGGAGAAAAGGGAAAATACAGTAAAATGACAAAGTAGTGCCAATTCAACTGTAGCCATGCTTGGAACCTTTTGTCAAGGACCTGAAATAAGGAGGGCTGGGCATAGTTGTGTTCGAAACATGAGAGATTAAAAGGTTAAGTTTTCAAAACACAAGCTACGCCTTATTATACTCCCAAGTAACACTATTTTCTTATTTCAAGACTATGCTCTTCATGTTACCATTGTTCAAAATTTTATAAAAATATCCTTTTATTTTCTTCTTTTCTCTAAGTCGTGAGAGACAGGGGCAGATATATATAGGTATATATATGACATATTATATATGATATCATATATATATGTGTGTGTGTGTGTGTGTGTGTGTGTGTGACAGAGACACAGACAGACAGACACCAGCTAATCATTATTATGTAGCTGATTCTTCCCACAAAGCCTGAGGAATCAGCACTTAGGAAGTCCCTATAGTAAAATGTGGAAGAGCAGGTTACCCATGTCCTTGTCACATGGCAGTAAGAACAGTGATTCTCAGGACCTGTGAGCTATGCATGTCCTGTCTTGTCAAATCTGGCAATAACGTTCTTGAGCCAGTAGTCGTCTTTAAAGGTAGTAGGTAAAGATGCAGAGAGCACAGTTTCTTTGATTGTGGTGACTTTAGGCACTGCTGTAGACAATGACATATTATTGATTCATTCTAACTTATTTGATACCATTTTGAGGATTGCTTCTTGAGCACTGATTGTTTTTTCTCTCCTGTATAATGTTAAGGGTTGCACAGAGAAAGAATACACAGAAGGAGCAGCGCAGGAACTGACAAAAAGAGAGGAAGTCTTCAGTGACTTGTGATACTACAGGTTGAGACATGCAAAGGACTGAATTGTGCTCATCTTAAATTTGCATGAAAAAGCTCTACCATTCAGTATGATTATATTAGAAGTGAAGGAGTAGTTGAGGTTAAAAGAGGTTTTAAGCGTGCACCCCTAAGCTCATAGCATTAGTGCCCTTGTTAGAAGAAACATGTAGAGCATGCTTCTTACCTCTGCTGTGTGATCATGGCCGTCTCCAAGCCAGGATGAGATCCTGCTCCAGAAACTGAATGCTGCATGTTGAGTCTATTTTATTGGAAACTAGGACCAAAAGTATTTTGGAGTTCAGGTTTTTTCTGATCTGGGAATATTTGCATATACATAGTGAAATGTATCAGAGATGAGACCCAAGAGTAAGCATGAAATTTAGTTTTGTTTCATATACATTTTTTACATAGCCTGAAGGTAATTTTATTTTTAGTATGCCTGTATTTTGACTACAACAAGTTACATAAACTCAAGTGTGGGATTTTTTACTGCAGCACCATATTGGTACTCAAAAAGTTTCAGATTTTGGAACATGTTAGATTTCATATTTTCATATTAGGGCTACTCAGCCTGTGTAAACTTGCTCTTATACTTCCCAGCCTTTAGAATTATGAGAAAACTAACTTTTGTTGTTTAAACCACTCTGCCTGTGATATTTTGTTATGCTAGCCCAATGAAAGCTAAGAACCTTTCTCTATTTACATTTGCCACACAACTGAAAAAGAGTGAAAAGCAGTAAAAGTTTCTTCCCTCAGTCCTCTAAAGAGGCTGACCTCATATAATAGTGGAATATAAACTTAGGGTGTAAAAAGAAATGGTTCTCAGGACAAGGCCTGTTTGGATCCTTTTGAGGTTTTTTTTTTACTTTTATTTAAAAGTGAATAAAAAAAAAACCCAACATAGACAAAAGTAAAAAACAGTAAAAATGATACAAGGTTTTAGCACAAAATGATAGGAATTAACAGTGGCCGTTATTACATATGGTTATTTTCAACAAAGTTGCTCAGATTATCAGATATAAGAATGCAAGATTGATCAAACCATTAAAGAGAATAATTTTGAAGCCATGGATGAAATTTTAAGAAGTTACGATCCACTTGAATTCCCAGTGTACTTTCCAGTTTTTCAAGGTTGTAAGCTCAGCATATCAGGTACCTGTTACTGATTTGTTTTACTACGTTGGTTAGTATAGGTACAGGTATAATTGATCAGACTGACTTCTGCTAATAAAATGGGTCTAAACTGAGTTTATTTAAACTTGTTAACAGTTGAAAAGGTTGAACATTTAAACATACACACACACACACACACACACACACACACACATACACATGAAGAGTATGAGTAAGTAAAGTGAAATCCTGGGGCCAACCTTATTCCAGTTCCAATTCTGATGAAAGAAGAATAACTGTGATCAGGTTTCTGTCTTGGAGACATTTTAAATTTCAAGTCATAAGTAGGCACCTACTTTCTATCTATTACCCTGTTTAAAATTTGAGAGCACCCTCAAAACACTGGGGAAACGGGCTTGTAGTATAAGTAGCCGTGTCCTACAATAGAGTTCAAAAGACCACACCAGGTGACTTTCTGTAACAGAAGAACAAAGTGGTTCATTGATTGGGTCCTTGTTTTTAACTCCTGTGCCTTGGCACGTTCTCACTTCTAAAATTTGGCCATGTGTAAGGCCACATTATCAACCAACTTTGTTTTGCAAGTTTCACATTCTCCTATACATTCACATTCCATACCACTGCTTAACCTTTCCTGTCATTGAATAAATGCTAAATAACTCAATAAAATGTTACTCTTGAATTATTTTTCTCCCAAATGAAAGAGCACAGTATTGTACTGTGCAGTGTTTTTCAAGAACCTTACACAGGGATACTCATTTCTTTTCATGTTGGTAGGAATTATAATTTTAATAACTTAAGTAGTTAAGTACATTTTGTGGGAGATGCTCAGATTCTTCATGATAGAATTTCCTGTTTTCTTTGATATAGTACTGAAATCCATACTGTGAGTATTGCAGTCTGGGATTTACAAGGGAAAAGATTATATACAGGATGCATAATTTACAGTATTATTTTATAATAGTAACTCAGAGAGTCAAAAGAAGAGTGCTGGAGGTTTGTGCATGCACTTGAGACCCAGAGAATCTAGCTGAGAGCCTGGATCCCACGGGAATGTCCTGCATAAGTCCAGCTGAAGACCTAGAGCCTGTAACATAGCCCAAGTCCAACCGGAGGCTAAGAACCCACAACAGTGTCTCATGTGGGCCTCTTTCAAGGATCTGCATTGGGACAGCCCAAAGGTCAGTGGTGGAATCTAAAAAGTCAAGGCCAGCTGCATGAAGGATTTGTACTGGCAGGCTGAGGGATCTGTACTGGAGCCAGGAAGCAACACTCAGTAAGAACCAGAGCTCCCAGGAAAAGTACTACAGCCATCCTCAGCAACAATCAGCTCCTCCTCAGGACAACAGCCACATTCATATCAAGAAAGCCAGCATGACAGGCTCCTTCAGAAGAACCAACAGCTCCCCAACAGCATCTGTCCAGTTCTCATCTTTATGTTATTGGCAACAATCCTCAGGTGGGCCTCCCACACCCAGCACCGCACTGGTTCAGTTCAGCTGGGTGTTACAAGTTGAACAACAGTGTCAATCCATGACACTTAAAAAGAGAAGAGATGGCGTGAGATAATGTACACATTTACCCCATCTTATATGACCAGTGAACACTTTTTAAGATACAAGATCAGGAAAAAAACAAAATAAAACAAACAGAACAAACTGCATTATGCAGAACACATCAACTTTGAAAAGTGCTGCTCCAGTTTCAAAAGTAAACCTCCCTCCTCTTCTTCCTCCTCCTTTTTTTTACAATCCAGTGTCATTGATCTATCTACATTGCCAGCCTCAAAACTGAGTTCTTACACAACCCAGCAACTTAACGTTGGTTGCATTTAACCCAACTGTAACATTTGTGAACCGGCCACAATGATATCAAATTATCTGTACAATTGTAGTTTTATTTGTGTTTTAGTATGAAACTTTAGAAGTACCTTTCAAAGGAGAATTTCAGAAAAAAAATAAAAGAGTATGTGGAAGGGAAATGACGAGAGCTTCTCCAGCCTCACTGAAGGGTTTCCCACCTCATTTTTGCCCATACACAGGGCATTTCTGCTTATTATTTTGTGCAGTGCACAGTTTTTGGACTTGACTGCTGGGTGGAGCAGCCCGTAGACAGCGGAGATATTGGAGATATGTTTTGGTTCTTTGGCCAGGGTATACTTTTATTTCCATCCCCTATAAACAGTGAATTCAGGAAAACCACACACAAGTTTTAAAACATAACTGTTGCATGACTACAGGTTACTGTGTACAATGGAGAGGAGGGGAGGGGGAGAAACTCTATACATTGGGAACTTGAATTGATTCCAAAAGTCTGGATTCACAAAATAGTACATTGTGTTTTCTCCAGTTTGAATTGTTTCCTTGGTTTCATGACTTCCTCGTAGAGGGAGTGGATCCTTCTACAAAGCAGTGGGAGAATAGGGAATATGTATCATTTGGAGAAACTTAAATTCAATTTTCTGCTCAGTGACTTTCCAGAGTGCTCATTTGGTGAGGACGGGTAGAGAGCTGTCTTTTCGTTCTTGTTTTTATTCCCAACCCTGCTTTAAAAAACTGAAGAACAAGCTCAGTTATACATTTGGAGAATGCAGTAGAGGCTGTTTTTGAGCATTGCCAGTGATGAACTGTTCACATCCTAGCCTTACCCATGCAGAGAAGCGAAGAGTGGAGTATAAGCTTGATTTGCTGTGCTTTCCGGGACAATTTTAGACGGAAAGCTCTACTTGGGGATCCCCGTAGCTTTTCTACTTCTGTTCTCTAGGAACAAAGACATGTGGTCAAGGGGTACCTGATGTGAGAAAGTTTCCATTTCTCTTCTAAGCCTTCTTTTCTCCTGATGCTTATTCCTCATACTTTCAACCTTCTCCGATTATTTTGCCCTTCTGCTACCCTTAATGCCTTTTAGCTCTCTCCCAGTTGTAATATTTAATTTCGTTTTCCCTAGGTTATTCACAATTGTGCTACACCATACTGACACTGAAAATACATGGGTTTTGAATGAGGTTAGAACTTATGTTCTAACTCCATTTCTTACCAGCTATGTGACTTGTACAAGAAGTTAATAGCCCTAAAGGCTTAGAGGTCTCACTTATAATTGAAAGTAATTGTGTCTTCCTCATCAGGTGATAGAGAGGATTAAGTGAGGTATGCCATATTAACACTTTCATACCATGTTCGCCCATATGAATATTCCATAAATGAAGGCTTTCACAGTCATTGGTTTTGAGTTGCATGAGGCATACATATATACACCTCCTGAATCATCACATTTAGGTGATTGTGACATTGACTGCACTACAACTCCACTCTCTACCATGTTCTACCCACTAGATCCCACGTGTAAGCCTTGCGCCTTCGTCTTCAGAGTGCCTAGGACTTTGCGTGGATCTCACTTCTGTTTATCCTGTGATGTTCTTGTGCTTTTATTCACAAGGCTCTGGACCTTGGCTCCTCGTTGTTTTGTTTCCTTAGGGTGGTAAGTGCAAAATTGGTCTTGAATACATATTTGTTGGTTATTCAATGGGTTGATTTAGAAAATGCTAAAAATGATAAGCAAAATGCTAGCCTTAGTGTGGAATAATGTGTGACTTTTAGGATTGAGGGTTAAGGTGTGAGCTTCCTTTAGGGCCTAGGGGTCCCTTGATTGGCAGACTAGGTTAAATAGCATTTATTGATTAAAAACAAATAATTCTAAAGATCCTAAACTTCTAGCAGAGGAGAAACTCAAGCCAGTCTTCCTGTGGGCAAACATCAGAGAGCATAATCATAACTCCAGTGCATTTTGTAAGATGCAGATTTTCAGGCCAGGCCCTGGCTACTCCAGGGTTTGACTGGATACCTGACAAGCCTGATAATCTAATTCCCCTAGGTCTCTGAGCACTCTCTGAGAAACACCTGATCCAAGAGACACAACCACCAGAGTAACTTTCTCTAGCCCTTTCTTTGAGTTTCCTCAGAATCCTAATGTGCCGATTAGCTGTGCCTGCGTAGATATCAGTAACTCTTTGCTAGGTACAGCTCTGTCCTCAAACTCAGTGTCCTTTTGATCCCCTCCTCAGCCTCACTCCCCTTGCCCTGCCTCTCTGAGGAACAGCTGATGCACCCTCTGGCTTGAGATTATAGGGGCTTGGCCAGGGGCACTGTGCTTAGCTGGGCTCCTCTGGCCCCTGAATAAGAAGCAGCTGCCTGCCAGCCCCTCCTCTGCTCCCTTCAGGCTGGCTGCATAAAACTCATGCTGTTCTGCAGGCCAGCCTCAGCTCTCCCAGCAGCCTGGCCCCTGGAGCATTTCATATTTGGTTTTTAATCACACTGGACAAAGGGCCCCAGCAGCCCCACCCAGCCCAGTCTCACTCCAGGGCCCTGTCCCTGGATCAACTCCTGCCACTGTGACACTGATTGTGTGTATTGGGGCAGGAGGGTCGTAAATGCCTGCCCTAACTAGAAGACAAATACAGGCGGTGTGTCTAAAAACCACAAGCTGGGCATGATGGAAGCTCTGTGCCAACATGAGGACTTAAACATCTCCATCATCTGGAATTTGTGAGAAAGGCAAACCTCACAGTCCTCACCAGAATCTTCTCATTTGCTCTGGAGGTGCTGCTTAGCCATCCAAGTGTTTCGATACAGGTGCACCTTGGAGGATCTTTACTTTTATCACGTTTGATGTTCAGCAGTAGTTTTGTGGGGATTGGAAACTTCTTTCTGGAGAAGGGAAAACTGCCCAGGACTTCACAAACCCAACCTCCCCCCACATCCGCACAGTGTTTCTGGGAAGGAACGTGGTGCTTTGGTGAGGCCTGAAGTCTGGGACAATGAGCAGAGTCCCTGGAGGTGATACAGGAAAATAAATCTCCCAACCTGAATGATATCAGATGAGTTCATGTTCTCTAAAACCAAAGAATGAATTTTAGAACAACGGAGGTTAAGAGCAGAATACATTTATTGAGAGAAAGAAAGCTTCTGTCCAAGAGAGTGACAGAAGGGGGGCCCGAGTGGGTTCCCCTTGACTGTCTTTTCCAGGGACTTTTATAGAGAAAAACCATGAGGTGAGGCAGGTCCAAGGTAGGGGAGATGGACAAAACTATGGTCAGCCAGTAAGATTACAGGTATAATTTCCCAGGTAAGACTGAGTGGACTGGGATCAAATGGGGAAGCAAGCGGGCCTGAATACAGATCAGGAGCTTTTCCTGTGGGGGTTGGGCTAGCGACTCTTCCTGGCTTTTTAGAAGGTGGTTGTTACTTATTTAGAATATCAATCCCTGATGTTTACACCTAGGGAAGTGAGTGGGTGCATTTGTATAGCACCCTTTGTCTTGAGGTCTGGCCCACAGGTCTGCTGGCTCCTTCAGGTCTGTTGGTTCCTTCGAGGGCCTGGCCCTGTCTGACTGCCTGTAATATTTCTATCTAACTCAGCTGCCTATAACAGAGGGACCGGGATGCACAAAGGTGGGTGATGAAGCCCAAGTCTGTGCCTTGGCCTTCCTGCATCTCATGGGCCTGGGAACTGCACCAGGTGTGGTGGGAGAACGGGGCTCCATGTTTAGAGGCCAGGGAACAATGGGCAAGTGACACAGCAGTGCCTGAGTGGGGAGGGCTCGAAGTGGTTCCTGTACGCAAAACAGATGTGCAAAGATGGGTTAATCGTATCAAATCCAGGGAACACAGTGTGCAAATGTTCTTTTCCTGGCTCAAGAATGCTCACATTTAATTCTAAAATTCCCTAGCTGGTAGCATCTACTCCAAGTAATAGCTATTTTAGCTAGAAAAGAGAGAAGATAAAGGATCTTTCAAATTACCAGATTTGCTTTTGATTCTGCCTCTAGGACAAAGTGTGGTCTTTTGTTAAACAAATAACTCGTTTTGGTTATGAAAGGTGAGGCCTGCAAGGCACAGCATGAAAGGAAATAAATTGTTCTGCGTAAGAAATGATTGGAAATTTTGATATAAGTGACAGCAGAGTTGCTTGAAGGAAGGACCCTGGGAGGGAAAAACAACTTTGCTTGCTATCAGGGTAGAAAACTCAACATAAGAATGCAGGATTGGATTCCAAGAATGAGCAGAAGAAGTTCTGGCATCATATTTCCCATTCCTCAGCAGGTAAAAAGTGTGATCCATTGTACAGACAGCCCTGGACATAAGAGGATGAAGCCTACAATTTTTCTATGTTGCTATGGTGCATAAGCTATACACATTCAATAGAGACCGTACTTCAGACTCTGATGTTTTATTGTTTCCCAGGCTAGCCTGGTGTTGTGCTTTAATAGACCCTGGTGAGCTGAGCAGTGGCAACAAGTCACCGCTCCCCTCAGCCACACCATCATCGGGGGCACAACTGACTCCGCACTGTACTGCACTGCTGAACTATAAGCTTCCACAGGTTAAGCGGGTTAATTGAGTTTTTGACTTGTCATGGGTTTACATATCTCTATCCCAAGTTGAGGAGCACCTGTGTCTAGATCTCCAAGGCTGCTAAAACTGAAATATCATTGGCTAACATGGATCCTTGTTTAAGTGCCAGTAGAAATTAAAGCTGAGGTGAGGCACACATTTGCACAGAAAATAGTTTTTATTGGCAACTAAGAAAAAGTGGTAAGGAATAGTAACTAGTTTGAGGAGTTGACAAAGATTAAGCTGGCCCCTTAGCAAAGAAATAAAAGGAAATAAAGGACAACAGCTTGAGCAGGTGGAGGGGGCATATGCTGATCCAGTTCAGACTGGCCTCTAACAGAGGACCAGAGGCCAACTTTACAGGACACTCTGGTGGGCTGGAGTCTACTTGATCATTATCTCAGTCATTGTTGTGTAGCTGCAGAAGATTCCTTATGGATTGAGCGATAATTCAGTGCCCAAGAGATGGTTGTTCTTGGGGAGGAGAGTGATCTCATCATGGCCTGCAAGGCTCAGCCTTTCCTAGAAGCCCGGGGAATACAGGGTTAGGGCCACATTTGGAGACTTATAGGCATTGCTCAAGGAGGATCTGGAGCTCAGTGTTGTAAAGCTGGTGAGTGGATGTCCCGGTAAATCCTGAAAATTACTTTAATCACTCTTCCCTAGGTGTTCTCCATCCTGAAGCGAGAAGAGATAGAGTAGGTACATGTAGACCTAGCAACTCTTGTAGTACGCAGAACTTGCGGAGTGTTACATGCAGAGTGGGGTATGTCCAAAGCTTTAAGGTAATCAAGCAGGCATAAAATGAGGGCAGAGATGCCAGGCTTTATCCTGCTTTTGCTTCCCATTAGACATTTGCAAGTTCGGCTTCCAAGTCCCTGACTGCTTTGGAAGAAAACACAAGCCATGCTTTTAGTAAGTAATAGGTTAAGGGCACAGGAGTTTGTTTCTGTCCCTAAGGTGGTCTCTGACTGTCAGAACTGTTGGTTACCTTCAGTTTTACTTTATATGAATAAGCTGCCAGAAGCCTAGGGCCTTGATTCCTGGCTTTTATACTTTGCAAGAACTTGGTAGTAGGCATTGATAAGGAAAGCATTAATGAGATACTTATTGGTGGGAATGACAATACAATAACATGGGAATATATGGTTAATTATTAAGCAAGTATGACTTAAACTGACAATATAGATTGTAAAATGGTAAATGCCAACCCAGAACTGTGAGTTCAAAGGAGGATATTTCAGTGTCAGAACAGGAAGGTGCCTGTGGATGTGTAGAAGGCAGCTAGTCCTATAGATAATTAGTGACCCTCAGAATATATAGAAGAAGTGCAGAAATAGTAATGGCTTTATCAAACCCTCTGCAAGTGTCCTCAGTCAACAAGGAGCAGTAAACATAATAGCTAATCAATCAAATAGTTACTGCACACTCAGCCAGTGCCAAGAGATATAGAGAGACTAGAGACTCAGAGATGAATTAAGACAGAATGACTTGCCCTGGAGGAGTTGTACAGAAAGTGACCAACAGGGGGAATGCACAACCTGGAATATGGTCTGACACCTTGCTCACCAGGGTTTGCAGGGAGAGAGCAGAGATTAGAGTTTAGAGAAGTGAAACCAAAAAGGGAGGGAGGGAGGACACCAAGAAATTTCCCTAGAGAGAATGCAACCTTGGGCTCTTCAAAAAAGGTGAAGTTTTGTAAGCAGACGAGGGAGGCAAGGGTATGGCTGACTTATGAAGTAGAATTTTGGAGGAGCAGGAGACCAGGTTGGGAGAGGACCTGCATCAGATCAGATGGGCTTTCTACTAGCTTCCAGGATGCTTGGGTTTCAGAGAGCAGGTGCTTGAGGCCCTTGAAGAGTATGAAGAGGGAGGAAGGTACTGAAGGTAGTGTTTAGGAAGGACACTGCATTCCGAGGACAGCAGAGGGTCAGGCCAAAGGCAGCGAAGTGGCCACTCGGTGTTCAAAACAGCTTTTCCTGGGGCCTTCATCAAGGGAGGGCTCTAAGAACCTTTGTACTCTCCTGAGGTCTTGGGTGATATGTGGCTTATCCATGCCCGTGCACCCAGCTGGCCCTCCCAAACTGCCGAGTAGCAGCAGCATGCTGACAAACTTCCTGCTGCCTCGTTTCTTGCTGTCAGCTTTTCCCCTCCACTGCCTTCATTCGTAGAACCTTCCCTCTCAAGGATGCAGCCCATCCGATTAACCACTTAACAGCTTATCCAGAGCATCACTTGGGCAGTGCATTTGTTTCTGTAGTGACTATACCGAGTATCACTCAGATAGGTGTCATTTCAACCAGTTGATTCTTGTATTGAATAAATTTGATGAAATTGTTGTTTCAAGTTATAGTATCATATAGAAATTAACAAAAAATGCAATTTTTGGTCATTCTGTGTTTAAATAATTAAACTGTTAAGTGATTAAGGTGCAGATTTACCAAGTAAAGACAGAGGACTCCCAGGCATTTTTATTTTGGTCCCATGAATACTTAATCCAAAGAAGCATTGTTTGTGTATCTGAAATTCAAATTTATATGATAGGCTTGTATTTTATCTGGCAACTCTGTATCTGATATATCAAGTAATCTCACTTTAGAATTATAGGTTCATCTTCTACAATTCTCCAGTGTCACTTTCCCCTGTGAAGGTGCTTAAGCCCCTAAGGTTCAGCCAGCCCAGCTAGAGCAAATTTGGAACTTCCACATCACTTTGGTGTCCATTTGGCAACCTCTTCTCTGTAACATGGGATGCATTTAATTGAGTGCATCAGATTCCTGAAAGTCTAAGGGTAAAATCTCTTAGTGCAAAAGTGTATAAGAATGAGAAGTCCAGTGCTATTCAAGTGAGAATTTATTCTGGGCCAGGAGCCTTCTTGGAATTGGGCAAATCTCTCATGGCCTGCTTTGGTAGCCAGGGAAGTCCATGTGGCTCTCTGACCCAACCCATGATTGCATGAAAATAATCCTTTCTGTTGGAGTAATACCTTGTACTTTTCAGAGCACATCCGCAGACATGGTTTCCTACATCTTTGTGCGCTTTTTCCTTTTAATTGTAAATGATATTTATATACTTCACATGCTTCCAATTTGGTTTCTGCCACCAAACAAAACAGAAAAGTTTCTACAAACACTGAATTATATATCAGCTCTGTATAAACACACTGCAGTTACATTTTTGTCCTTCTCTTTTTTTCCTTCTGCTCTCCTTCATGTTTTTAGAGTGCCATACCTTCTCCTCGGTTTTGTTAGTCTGGGACGCATCTGTTTCGGCATCACTGTTGTCAAGGAAAGGGCATTTGATCATTAAAACCATGAAAGGGGAGTGCTGGAAATTCCTACAGGTCCAACCAGACACTCTTTTTGTTGGAGCTCGGGTTGTTTAATCCAGGATCTTCTCTATCACCCTCATCCCTGCCTCCCAGTGTCCTTAGGAGTCTTTATTTCTCCTCTTTTGGTTCTAGGTGCTCTGAAGACTGCCAACAGCCATGGCTTGCCCAGTATTTCAAGTGATTTCATTGTCCTAGTTCTTGTTGCTTCCCAATAGTAATCTGAGAAATTCTAGGTGAACATAGGTACATGATTATCTATTTGACAGGTGAGTAAAAGAAAGGCAGAACAATGAACTTACCAACTCCTAGGGCAGGATGTGACACGTACCTGTCTTCAGTTCTTACAGTTCCTACCCTACGCTGGTGTTACCGTGTTATGTTGATAGCAGGTCCTCTAGTCAGGCCTAGCTAATGAGATCTAAGGAGTATGTTACTATCCGAGCCACTGAAATTATTGGGTCCTATCACTTGCATTCTTAATTTTTTGCGGCTATATGTGGCCATGATTTTCTTAGCACCCATTTTCATTTAATTTATAAGAATGTACTTTCCAGTCCCCATGAAGGATCACCAGAAGGCAAGATATGTTCCACTCCACAGGCCTGTGGGTGTGTCGGAAACCAGCAGCACCGTGGGGTCACTACACAACAGCTGAGGATATAGGCCCTTGTGCAACCCAGTCAGACTTTGATATGTACTTCCTCCTCCAGTGAACACTGACTGTATGAGGAAAATAGTATGATCTAAGTACAGAGCATGAGCTTTTCCTTTTTTGACTAGTGAAAGATGAACTAGCCTTTCTGGGGGAGGTCAGCCTTTCTCTTAGCCGTGGGAACTCTGTGAGCTTCTGATGAATTCTCAGCATTGTGATTTCATCCACTGTGAATAATTTTGTTCTGTCCTCTATAAAGTGCATAGATTTTATTTCATGGTGAATATGACATTATTGTATATTTTAGTCCTACCAAAGTGAAGAAAACTCTGCCTTTTGTGTGTAGCCTTCACTAAACTGCCTTTCTTGCATGGGTCAGGGAAGCCTGGTCTCACCACAGTGGACAGTGCAGGTGTTTTGCCTCAAGCTTCGCAATGATGATGGCCATTTGGGCAGGCAGGAACAGCGAGGCCAGATGCAGTCCCGGGATCAGTGTGACAGCTGGCCATGCTGCCAGACTCGGGTCTTTAAAGGCATTGTGTTATTTCTTAGAAAGTATTGCGAGGTTTACATATTGTGAGCTATCCACATCAATTCCAAGACACAGATATATGCTAAGTGATGTTTTGATTATCTGTCATTTCAGATTATCTGCCATGGAGTCATCGATGTATGCAGAGACATGTGCAGACACATGTCTCTCCCTAGGCGTAGCTATAGAAGCCTTACTAATTTAACCCCATGCTCTTAGACAGGCTGTGTGTGACATGTTTCCGGTATTTGCAAGCCCAGTTCCTATGATTGCTTGCGTTCTGTGCTGCCATGTCTCCTGGACACCCTTTCCTCTCTTTTCCAAAACGTTTCTTTTTGTAATGAAGCTGTTTCAGTCTTAAAAATTCTTCCAGGTCTGATCTACAGGAGACTCCCTTGCCTGGCCCTGCATTTTAGTTCTTTGGTCATCCCTAAAATACCTTTGGTGAGACACACTTGAGACCCAGCTATGTTCAATTTTATACTGCAGTGTATTTATACCTGCAGTGTATTATCCACTTCCGGATTCAGTGTGCAAGCCTCTCCCCACTCATCACCTCACATTTGTACTGACGTTTATATTATACTATTCTTGCTCCAAACACTGTAGAGTGTCTTCCATTGATATGAATGACAGGTTCCAATGTAGGGCAAAGCAGTAGAAAGTTCTACGTTTTCTTTTATCTAATGCTTCAGTTCAGCTTTGGCCTTCATTCAGGAAAGAGTGGGAAGAAGTCTGGGAACCATGAAACAGGTCTTTACACAGGCCCTGGGAACATCTGAAACCCTATTGCAAAGGTGCATAGGTTACCTGGCCAAAGCTAAGCAACGCTTGCGATGTGAGGTAGAAAAATATTTGTGGTAGTTTTACCGTCTTCACTGCACTGCTCCGTGAGGAAACTTACTCCATGACCTTGCTTATTGCTGCTTAGAGAAGAGGTTCTTGGTATTGTTCTTCTGTTCTCAAGCCAGTGTCGGGTGGGTGAAAAAGAATTGTCTTTCTGTACTTTCCTGACCACAAATAAGCAAATGAGTCCCAATTGTCATCCCCTACTCAAAATCTCATTGTTTGTTCCTTTGGAACACATGCACACTCAGACACACACATGCATGCGCGCGCGCGCACACACACACACACACACAGTCGCAATCCACACCTTAATAACATAATGCTTGGAGGCGACAGTTGTTGTGGCATGTAAGAGCCACACAGAGACAGATGTGATGGAGATGAACTGATCCCATTTTTAAGAGAATAAAATAAGCTCTTTAAAACTAATAATCAGGCTCTCTTTTAGGCTGATACATACTCAACTGTCTGTTTGAAGGATGAGACCCTGATGTGAATTTTCAGCAATAAATGATTCTCTTAACATCCTAAAAAGAAACCCAGCCTTCTCATTGTTACTTTGCAAGGAGTTAAGTAATGGAGAACACACAAATGAGGGACCTAGAAAGGGCTGGTACTGTAGAACCCACAAGTGTCATCTCACAGAGTCTTAAATAGTTCAAGCGTGTGGATGATCCGCAGAAACTGTGCTCTCTGGAGTAGGGATGCAAGGCAAGGAGGAAGCAGTCTCTCCATTGGCACCTGCAGAGGGTGGATTGGCTGATGTGGAGATACAGAAAGAAACTGGCTTCAAAATATGGGACAAACCCTGATGCTGACGCTGTGGTGCTACCGTTCAGTCCACACTGGCAATTGCACATCTTCTGAACTTTCAGCTCCTGTGGCAGGGGATGTGCCAGCATGGCCTTGCTGTTAGGAATCTTTTATTCTCCTGGGAGTCCAGTCCTAAACTGGGTAGAATGAGCTTCCAGCCCTGGGGATGATGTCAAGGTTGAGAGAAATGTTGAGTATAATAGGCTGTGCATTCTGCCTGAGGTTATAAGAAGAGCTGGAGGCACAAAGATGATGCTGAACAGAGTGGAGATTTGCGATTAGAGGTTGTGGTAAGCACTCTTTCCACTATGGCTTTGAAGGGACCCTGTGAAGGAAGCATAGGAGGAATACTTGTTGAATGACATAATTGGTGAATGAAGGAAGGCTCAGATCAAACATTTGCTACTTACTCAGGAGTGGCACAGAAGCGTGTGTATTAAACTTCCTTTGAAAGAGTGGGAGAAACTTGGTAGGGTGGTACATGCCTGTAATCCCAGCACTCCAGAGGCTGAGGCAGGAGGATCACTGTGAGTATGAGGCCAGCCTAGGCTATATAGTTAGTTCGAGCCTAGTCTGAACTACATAGCTACCCTACCTCACACACACACAAAAAAAGGGTGAAGAACATAATAATGACACATGGCTTTTGATAGCAGTGAAGTAAGGAAGCTCACTCTCTGGGGACGAGTTGGCTTCTTAATCCACATTACCTTTTTTCTACTTTATCTACTGAGTTTGTGTTTTGTTAGAGGAGCCCTGTGCTGGTAGTCTTATTTTCTCCACAGGCATCTGTGGTTTGAGGGTCTAGTGTCCTATCCCACTTTGTGTGTGCTGCTCTTCTAAGGTTTTAAACCTCTGTTGTCTCCTTACCCCATAGGACATGATCAACCTGACAGACAGACCATTTCCAGTTTTATAGTCGTGGATGGTGAGTCCATGTGAACTAACTTGTCCAGCTTCTCATAAGACACTGAAAAGCAACTCTTTGGGCTCCAATTCCATTGTGTCATCAAGCATGATGACCACCTGACTAGACCACATGAGTGCACAGTGCTACTTCTGCAGGAGAATCCAAGCTGGACAGCATGTGTCTTTTGCAAAAGGACTCTGCAAAGCCAAATATGGCCCACATTTAACCCCCTTTCTGCGGTGGCTTAAGGGAATTCATCATTCTCTTCTCTTCTTGGGTCTGAGTAGGTTTCTTGCTCTCCAGGATTCCTCTTTATGTCTTAAAATATACTTCCTTGTTTTGAGCCAGGTTTCACAAGCTAGAACAAAGGGACTGTCTTTGGTTCTCCTGGACGGTGTCCAGGCATCCGGAGCAATGAGCAAGAAAGACAGGGGTGAAGAAAGAGCGCAGCGCTCACGTTCCCAGCTCCCAAACCTGCCAAGGGTTTTGCAGAATTGTGAAGTGTGTTTTATAACAGAGAACGCATCTAGGTCAGTGGTACTTCATCTTGGCAGTGCATTTAGGGTCACCTAGAGAGCCTTTAAAATGCCAGTGTCGGAGCCTCATCACGCTCCAGAACTCAGTTTCTGTTGGTCTGAAATAGGTCCTGAGGATCCGGTGCTTTTAAATAGCATCTGACTGATTGTAACTTACATCCCTGGTTTGCTGCTTCTGACTTGTCCATCTCTAATATAAAAATAATGACATGGATACCTGCAGAGTTGAAATGCATTGCCTTGTATTAGTTATATATCACTGTTTTAAAGACTTCCTTAAAAGTTTGAATTTTACTATGATAAAAATGTATTACCTTTTAGGTATTCTTTGGGTCAGGAATGTATAGGAAGCCTAACTGAGTCCCTCTGCCTCGTGGTCTTGTGAGTTTACAGTCAAGGAGGATGTTGGCCAGGGCTATAGTCACATGGTAGCTTGATGTGTCTGTTGGATCCCCTTCCAGAGTGGCTCGTTTTCACACTGGCAAGCTGAAATTGACTTTCGGCAGAAAGTCTCAGTTCTTTACCATGAGAATCTCTTCATGGACTGCTTGAGTCTTCACAACATGGCGTCTGCATTTTCTTAGAACAAGTGATCAAATAAAGCCACATGTCTGATGATCTTGTCTCAGAAATTGTACATATCTCTACTGCCACAGTCTGGCCACTTTAAAAGGGAGTCACTAAAGCTGCCCCTACTCAAGGGCAGATGGACACGCCTCCACCTTTTAAGAGGAGCAGTGCCAAAGAATTTGTAGACATATTTTAAAGCCACTCATGACCTAAGTCATGTAACTATATTTATTGCTAGAGCTACAAGTCTCTTGACTGCTAGTTCAGCACCCATCAACTAGTCTCATCATTAATTGATTGACTCTAAATAAGGAAATTCCCATTAATATTTAAGATCTCATCAATTACCCTCTTCCAATGAACAGGCTGGTTCATCAGCATCCTGAGAAAGGTCCCTCGTTTGTTAGGCATGTGACCATCTCACTGTGATTCAATTCAATTTAAGTGCCTCTTTTCACCTATTAGAGTCCTCTGAAGGATTGGATTACCTTGCCAGTGGAAATATATGAGCTCCTTGTGTGATATACCATAACTGCAACAGCATATCATATAATTTCCCCCGAAGGCTTGTTGCAGCCTATGTTGAGTCATTTGTATTTATGACAGCTTGGGTGTGATTTAGTGAGACCTCACTTTGATAAAAGCCATTTAAAGCTCATAAATATGGGTGACATGCTGCCTTCCTGGCTGGGGGTTTTAAGGAGAGACTGAGATTTGCATTGCCACTTATCTTTCATTGTTCAAGGAAAGAAAAACCAAAGGAAAGAGCAAAAAGGAAAGAAAGAGTCGGGGAGGAAAGAGTCCGAGAAGGACAGAAATGGATGCGGACAGATGAAGGCCGTTGCGGGGTCCCCCTTGAGCTGTGGGCATCAGGCTTCCTGCATATGCAAGTGCTTATCTCTGGTCTTCTGCTGGCTGCAAGGGCCAGGATCTGTGAAGGGTGGCAGCTCAGAGGGAGGGTCTGGGAAAGAACACAGGAGTGAAGAGGTCACCAGACTTCAAGGGCCATTTACTTCCTCCTTTAAAAGCATTGTTAAATCACCACCAAATTACAGTAAAGCGTCGATTTTCATTGGAGAGGAAAGCCCTATTGCTTTGCTCCTAACAACACAGCCCTCCAGGCACAGATTTTCCACAAGGCGGAAGAGGTGACTGCCCTGTCTGTGGGCTCTGAGGACACCAAAGTGGGGCTTCTTAAGCAGTGTCTCACAGTGACCCCAGGGTACCTATCACTCCATCCTTACGAGCTACCTTTGATTTTTTTTAGATGAGAAATTTGCCTCAACCGCAGATTCCAGAGGGGTATTGTCTCCATATCACAGCTACACAGATGGATTGTTGGGGTTACACCCAGGGGTGACAGAGACAGGAGGAGTACGACAGGAAGCTGAAAAGGGACACAGAAGACAGACCCTTCCCCAGCTCTGTGAGCGGGCTTTCATCTGACTGCTCCGCTTATTTTGTGCCCTTACGTCCCATCTGAGTAAAGATACCATTATAAATATGGCTTCTAATCTCTTACATGGATTCCCATTGGCTATTTAATCAAAACCTCTGGGAAATGCTGATGTGTTGAACAATGACCTGTGAGCTGCGGGGGCTTGCAAAAGCTCCTTCTCCATTCTAAACATGATGAAACCAGAATCAGCCGGAGAAACAGGCTGAGGTCAGGTGACTCAGCCTACAGCCAACCCACACCTGAGGAGGCCCTGGGGCGCTAGACCTTTAGTTGGTTTCTTCTTTCTCCAGGACCTTGTGTGCACTAGAGTACCTGGAGCTGAGGGTGCTGAAGGGACAGGTCACTAGGCAGTCCTGCAGTGGGAGAGATACCCAGATGCCTCACTCTGGGAGCCTGGAAGTAGCTTTCATTCCACACACACCTCCTTTTATGACCCATGCAGTATTTTATCAAACACATACACAAACACACAGAATAGCCCATCAGAGTTAGATTTTTGGTTTCTATTAAAATGAGCTGAGGGCTGGGGATATAGCTCAGTGGAATAAGCGCTTGCCTAGCAAGCGCAGGGTCCTGAGTTCGATCCCCAGTACCGCAAAAAAAATAAATAAATAAAAAATAAAAAATAAAATGAGCTGAAAAGGGTCCTCTGGCTCCCCAAGTGCACTCCAATTTCATTTCACAGATGGGGAAACTGAGTCTCGGGAGTGATGTGCGCATCCAAGAGGAACACATAAGGCTAATGGCTGAGCAGAGGTCACAGTAGGATTCCTCTGACACCTGTCTTTCAAGATCCTTCCTGACAACCATGCCCACCCAGGCCAGCCACAGTCCCCTGTGTCCACACATCTCCTGTGGTTGCGTGCCTCTCCCAGAGGGCTCTTTGTGAGCTGTATCTCTTTAGCCAGAGGGGATGCCCTTCAAGGGCAAGCACATGGAATCAGTAGGTACTGCAGTTTCATGGGAGCGGAAGGGGGGTCATTCTTCACCCACCACTGTGCCCCACCTGAGCCTGTGCACAAGGACAGATGGAGGATACTGGTGTACCTGCCCTCATGGAGGCCCAGGAGTCCAGGATCAGCTGACACAACCAGTCCCTACAGCACCTTCGTCAGAGTATTGTTGACAGAAGAGAGGATGGTATTTTGTCACAAATTAAATCTCCATTTAGGTCCTGTTATCTCTCAAGTTCACAAACTGCTTTCGTCTTTGATCTGGATTTCTTTTTCCTTTTCCCAAAGGCTCAGTTTTCGCTCCTGTCGTTTTTGTTGTGGGGCTTTGGCATGTGTGTGGGTGAGGGTGGGGCAGTGCTTTATTGTTTTATAATGCATGTATTTGGGAAAGGGAAATTTATCTTCTCCTCCAAATAAATTGGTTGTTAACCGAAGTTTCTTGATATGCAAGAAATGCTATGCTTGGTATGTGCAGCTCTGTGCCATTTTGATTTATAGGTTCTCCAAGTGCTGTCAGAGACTAGTCCCCGGAAGCCTCGACCGTCCTCCCCAGTTCCCTTCTTCCCTCTCCCCTCTCTTCTTCCTGTCTCCTCTCTTTCTCTCTTCCTCACTCTCTTTCTCTTCCAAAACTACTAAAGATCCTACTCTGACTTAAGGAGAGACCTTCCTGTTTCTCACGTTCTCACTCAGCCCACCCTCCTAGAAGTCGTCTTGTGCACGGACATGAGTGGAACATGAGTCTGTGTGGGAGAGGATAAGATAGCGGTTAAGTGAAGCTTTGCAGCTTGCCCAAAGGGGCACAGGTCACAAAGCCAGAGCCCCAGGGATTTGAAGCCAGGCTGGGGACTCCCCAAGGCCTCCAGTCACCGGGCTACAAGGGAGGAGCAAACATGAACTTGGGCCTATAGGTTCTTCCCATCAATAGGAGCAGCAGGTTAAAAATACCAGTTAGCTGGCCGGCTCAGCAAAGCAGTGTGTGCTAAGTGTCTCCTGAAGGGTTCTAGGTAATCGATGTTTCCAGGTTCAGAAGAAGAGATTGCTGGAAAGTATTGCTGTCCAGGGAGGCTTTGCAAGCACATACAAACTTCCTACCCTAGACCAGCGGGAGGGCTAAACTGACCCAGGGCTGGTGAAGACAACCTAGAAACCTTTTGCAAGTGGATTATAATGCATTCACAGATGGTGAATATCCACGCTCGTCCCAAAGCCATGAGAGACTGACTTGGTGGAGAGATGGGTCTTGGTGGGGGTTAGTGAGAACTAAGTTTGGATCATATGAGCAAGAACTGTTGTTCCTTGGCATACAAGAGTTACTGCCTGTACATGGCTCTTCTCTTATAGGACATGGCTGAAAAGTTCCTTGTAAGGATTAGAGAAATGACAGATATTCTTTTTTCTTCAAAACTTAGAAAAAGGCTTGTCTGAGTGTGGTTATGCTATTAAGTGGTGCTGTTGCTAAGTTGGTTTCCACCCCCAGGGTTAAATGCCAACCCCAAACTCCCGCTCCCGGGTTCTTCCAAAGCCTGGAATTCCTGCAGAGGTCTCAGGCAACCAACCAGCTTTCTCACACTCTCTTCATTACCCTCAGCCTCTTCAGAAATGGCTGACTGTAGTCATTTATACACACAACTTTCCAGGAAGTAGGAGGCTTCACACTTCATCTCATTAACCTGTGTGGTGCCAGGAGCTGAATCCCCATGCAGGGCGCTGAGGTGTTCTGAGTGATGCCCTTCAGCAATCAGTTTCCAGGCTCTGGAGGATTAATTTCCCTATCGTTTGCATAGTACATTGAATTTGCAGGAGGAAGACTGTGGCTCAGTGTCTCCGGGGCCGTAGGGCCCCATAGGGATGGCCCATTTCCACACATCCAGCACTGCCAGAAGCGAGGTGCTTTCTGTCCATAGCTCTAGGGACTTCCCCCTGTGCAGCTGGCACATTGCTCTCTCTGAGGTTTGTTCCAAGCAAAGCCAGCCCCCCAACTGTTTCTTCCTCATATCTAAATTCTCCAGTGAGCCCAGTTTTAATTAATTACCATCTACTCTATACTCAAGAGGGAAACCTGCTTGGGAAAATATGGGAGGGGATAGATGGAGAAATTCAACCGAAATTCTCAGGTTGCAAAGCCTGTTGTCAGCAGGAATGCTTTTTCCTGTGGTACAGGAGATGCAGGCATACAGCATGCTACAAAGCTGCATGTGCATCTGTCTTTTGTAATACTCTCTGTGCCTAGAAGGGGGCGAGCCTAATTGTATCCTACACCTGTGCTTGGGAATTCAGGTCTCCTGATTTTTGAATTATAAGAATCATGTCATACCTGCTACCAGAACTTCACTTTAATCTGCCTCAGTCTTTTCTCTCAAGGAGGCTGTGAGGTGATTCAGTAGGTAAGAAGTGGTTATTAATCCAGACCGCACTTCTCAACCACCTGTGGAGTTTGTAACAATATACAATTCCAGTTCTAATGTTTTAATTTAATGCTTCTATATCATCAGTTTTATATATAATTCACATGCTATAGAATTTACCCTTTTAACGTATACAATTCAGTAGATTTTTAGTGTATTGCAAAATGTATAACCATCACCATTATCTAATTCCAGGAAGTTTCCAACCTCCCAAAAGCAATCCCATTAGCAGTCCTTCCCTATTTCCCATCACCCTGGCCTTGGGACAGTATTTTCTGTCTCTATGGACTTGCCTATGCTAGATTTTTTTCCTATAAAAGGAATCAGAAATATATCCTCAGCTCCTTTCTGCACTGTTATTTGAAGTACCTAGGACTGATTTTATTTGTTTTATTTTATTTTATTTAAAGTCTCTTGTGGTTAGGTGGAGCCAGGGTTTGAACACCTTGGGCAAGACATGGGGTGTCTTCACATGGACCCTATTTTCTCTGATAAACAGTGTTTGCCCAGGAAATACTTGTTGAACGATCAAGCTTACGTTCTAGAAGAATCTCAAAGTCTAGTGTAATTAGGGTACACACCCTCCCACGGCTAATGATTAGCCCTAACTTCTCCAATTATCTGTTTCATCAATACTTTATGGAAATCTCACTCAAAATCTATTTTAGTCTCTCCTTGCTCAAATCAATAAATTGAATGAGTCTCAAGGACCTTTACTATCTCCCAGTAGGTACAGAACTTTTCCACATAGGGCTGTGACTGGAAGCTCAGGAAAGAAGATGCCCTTTCCAGAGAATTCCATCATAACAGGGATAGTCCTGGTCACTCAGGACAGTTTAACTGAATGGCCAGACTGGGGTCTCATGCATGTACCAGGGCCAAAAATGTAACAGTGTTAGAGTTGGGGCATTGTGTGTGAGTTAAAGAACAGGCATAACACTGCAGTGATTAGAAAGACACAGTGGAGGGTTAATCCACATGCTGTTTGTAAGGTCTGCTCAGTAGTCCAAGCCTGCTTCTCTACTCCCCAGGTGTCCTGTTTTCAAACCAGCCAGTCCTAGTCAAGGACTGCTCAGGCAACACCTATCTGCCTAATGCCTTAAACCATGATGGCAAATCTATGGCACCTGTGGTATCTGTTTTTCTGTTAAAACAAAAATGTTAATGTATGAGTTGTTTTTTCTAGACTAAAACCTCAGTATTCAGGTTTAGTCGCATTGTTGGCACATTGTAGTAAGTAAGTAGGTTTTGGGCTGTAGTTTGGGCACTCGCCTCTAAAAGGTTCAGCATCACTGCCCTATACATCTCTGCACTGTGCCTGGATGGCCATGTACCACATTGCTGTCTGTCCTGTTCCTCTGTGCCTTCCTGGATGGATTGAGTCAAGAAGTTACACCAAAAAAAAAAAACACTCAGAAAGTACACAGGGCCACCAGATGAACACGCAACCCAAGTCTGTGGTTGTGTGTGCAAGTGGGTATGGCTGAATGCAAACCCATCTCCAGGGCTGGGGAGATGAAGCACAGCTCTCCCAATGGTGAATCAGATATTTATGCATTGCTGTGTTTAACAATTCTATTTTGAGCCCCTAAAGTGCATCAGATGCTGTTGGGATAGAGCAGTGCCCAACATGTAGTTCAGTCCTTGCACTTTGGGGTTTACACTGAAGTGGTGACAAAAGCAACATGGACAATAAAAGAGTTACAAATATATAGCAAAGGTCCAGAGGAGAGGGCCACAGAGCCACGTGGAGCTTCTAGCCAGGGGAGGCCTCTCCAATACATGTCATGACCCACAGGAAGTTAAGGTGGGAGCAGGCAGTATTGCAGGCAGGAGCATTCCAGGCAGGGTGAGCAACAAAAGCAAAAGCCCCAGTGTTCAACTCTGGCTCAATAAAATAATCACCTTGACTGTACTTAAAAACTCAGGGTCACCCCCTACCCCTAGCTAAATTAAATCTTGACTGTATTAAAAGAAAACCATGAAAACCGTGAACCAGTGATCCAAGGATGGGGTGATCAGTGTGCCGAGGTGGTCAGGACTCACCCAGTGCGTGTGTGAGTTTTGAAGCCCCCCCCAGGGTGGCAGATGTTGTTTTAAATGTTGGAAAGGTACTAGGCAGTTTTGCAGGAACAGACAAGATGAGCCGATTAGCACCAATAGGTCTGTGTCCTCTCTGAACATATCAACAGAGGCTGGGCATAGCCTGCAGGCGCACAGGGAAGCTGTCTCACTTATCTAGAAACACTCAGAGCTAATCCCTATGTGGTTATATATGTCGAGAGGAGATATGGAGATACAGGGTCTAGTACTCAAACTAGAAGGCCTCTCAACTCAGCATGTTCTATATTTTCCCCTGGCCTTTGAGATGGAGAATATAAATGCATCTCTAGGTAGAACTACAGGAGGGGTTCCAACTGCCTCCTTTCTTCTTGAAAAGGTGGTTTTCAAAATGCAAATGCAACGAAGAAGATGAGAAGAGTTGCAGATTACATTTCCGACAGTGCGTAATATCTGCTTGTTTGAGCATTGTCATTAGGAGCGCTTCTGATTATCCCGGCAGCTCTGCTTCCTAACTCCCTCAGGATAGGGAAAGGCATGAAGAGAATTACACTTCTCCAAGGATGGGGTCAAATGTCATTTCGTGCGCTGGACAGCTGGCTGTAGGCATATTGAAGTGCTGAGGCCTCAAGTGTTACTAACAGAATAGCTGATGGCCCTGTTGTCAGTGTACACTCACTATCTATTATAAATGAAGCTGAACATGTGGACTTTCCAAATCAGGGAAGGACACTTCCACCTGCTCTCCCCAATCTCTTGCATTCATTCCAAGCTGCTGATACTGTAGCTTCATGAAAGCCGCAGGGATGCAACATGCTGTATCCTGAGCAGGCACATGTGCCTCATCCACCCCAATCTGCTGCCGAAAGGAGGAACTCAGCACAGGGCGCACATGCCCCTGTTGGCAATGCATTAGTAAAAAACCTCTGGTCATTTTAGGCAGTCTCATCTATGTGATGAAACTGTCAAAAAGGCAGACATGTCTATGCCTTCTCTTCACAGCCTCTGTTCTGCTCCCAGATCCTCCGACTCAGTACCAGTGGCAGTGGACTGGAAGTTGGAGACCTGAGTTTGAAGCCTGGGTTGACCACTAATGAGCGCTGTGGTCTTGAGCAGGTGATTAACCTTTTCGAACTTCAGTTCACTAATCTGTAAAATGAGAAGATTTGATTTGAAAATGCGCTAATGTTTCTTCTGGCAGCTCAAACTGGGGTGGGGTCGCCTGGCTGGCAGGCCGCTGAAGTGAGTGAACTGGAGGGAGAGTGCTTGTAACACTGCAGTGGCTTTGCCAGGGCTGCAGGTTGGCAAAGCCTCTGTGAAGGTGTCTCTGAGCTGAGGTGGGCAGGAGGAGGTGCAGGTCATAGGGCAGCGTATACAGACTCCTGGGTCAGAGAGGTGCGTCCAGCCTTCATCTCCATCACCTTCTGACTGTATGATCTCAGAAAGACAATTTGACCTCAGTGAGCCTCAAATTGTTTTGCTTTGAGGTGAGATTACTATGCTACTCAGAAAGATTATTGTACAACATCAGTGAGATTTGTGTAAAGCACCAGCACAAGGAAGAGTGTATGAAAAGCTGATTATTATCATCAGTCACCCATTCAACATTGGGTAATTATTATTTACACCTTTAAAGTTATTGGTTGGTAATCTTCCAACATCACAGAGAACTCAGCAAGAAAAAAGATTAGTCCCCTTAGTATCATTTTCTACTGCAAATGTTTCTAAACTGTCCCAGATCCTCCCGCTGGGATCTCACCTGCAACAGGGTGTTATTATTGATGTGAAGGACCCAACCATATTGTCTACAGACTGGATCTCAAATGTCCCTCTATTCCTGAATTATTAGTGAAAGTTCTATCATAAACTTCTGATATACCACGAAATGTGCATTCTAGGCTCTTAAAGAAAATTTAAAAATACACAAAGGACTCTTCTTCATATAGGGTATAAAAGTCTGCTGTCACTCAAGGCAGCCAGACCGACCCAGCATTGTCCCAGGTGCCTCACTGCATGTCAGAATTAAACCACACCAGGTGTCCACACCACAGTCTCTGTATATTTTGTTCACCATTCAGCAGACATCTGTTGCAGGTCTGTTACATTTGAGGGCTATACTTGGTCTTAGAGACAAACAGAAACTTAGGAAAACCTAGCCCCTACCCTCACAGAGCTCCCAGTCCCTGGCAAAGGCTCAGAGCCTGGCCTCAGCCCAGAGGAGGTACAGAGGGTGTCCTGGCAGGCACGATGCAAGCTGGCTTCCAAAGCAAGGCTCATATGCTCATATCCCCATTCCCATGATCATGTGAGAGTGCAAGGAATTACCCAGTGGTCCGACATCAAAAGGACAGCACATGCAGTGTATTAAATGAGTGGCATGGAGTGTGGTACAACTGTTTAGAAAAGAAGGATCTTCAAAAGCCTCCTGAAAAAGTTGAGTCTTCACGTGGGTTGTGATGGTTTTCATAATCTGGATTGGCAGAAACAAGTAGGGTGTCAAGCTTTACTCAGGCAGAATGTATAAATAAAGAATGAGATCTAGGCTGGGATCTTGCTATTTTAGGGAGAAGCAACTCAGAAAGCTACAGGGGCTGGTGTGTAGGATGGAAGACATGAACTGTTAAAGGCCCTGGAATCTCTTGCCTTTCCTTCTTTCCCTGCAGCGGTCTTTCTTCTCTGAGCATTAGCCTGCAAGGTCTTTTGACCTGGTGTGTTCACTTCAGGCAGCTTCGTTTGTCCTTCTCACGGCCTGTTCCCTTTTGTACTCTCACTTCCTTTCCTTCCACTCACACAGCACCTGCCGGGTTTATGCTATGCTTCTTCTCAGTCACTGTCTTCTCTGAGATGAGGACATTTATGAATCCTTCACGCATCCAACACTGAATGAATCCAACTTGACCTTAGTCTGCGCCTCCCCCACCTGCTCCACTCCCTGGGCTGGGATGCCAGCCTCCCAAAGTGAAGCCCTGGGCGTGGCCTCCCCAGGGCCCTCCCAAGGCTGCTGAGCCTCATGCAGGCAAAGCTGTACTTGCTGTTCCCAGGCTTTGCTCAGGGAGCCCATCCTCCTCCTGACTGCCAACGGCTGCCTGCCCCATGGCCCAGGTTCACGGCTCTCCACGCCCTCCCAGGTGCAGGCTGCTCTGGGAAGCTGGCAAGAGCCCCGCTTTGATCACATACACAATAACCTCAGTGCCAAGGCATCCATGCTAATCACTTTTGATTACGAATGGATTAAAAAGGACAGCAGCTGCGCAGGGCTGCTTTGATTCAGGCCCGCTCAATAATGAGATGCGCAGGCACAGGCTAGGAGGCTGCAGCCCTCAGGCCTGCCCAGATCCCGTGCGTCCTCCTTCATAACCCTCTCCGGGGGTGGGTTCTGCTCAGAGGCACAGGGAAACAAAGACAACTCGCAACTTTATGTTCGCACCCTTGTTCGAGATACTCCTATGGTCCAGCTGCACACTGTGCCCTTTACCAATGGGTCAGCCTAGTTTTGCACCATGAAATAGGAAATGCAGCTGGCCCCTGCCATGTTCCTAGGTGGCAAGGTGTGAAGCCATGGGTTTCATGGTAGCTGCTCTGCAGAGATGAGTCCCCAGCCCAGCTTAAGTACAGCCAATCCACAGAGAGACGAGAGGCCAGTGGTGCCTTTCCTCCTCAAAAGCATATCTTTATGTGTTCACTGCGTTTATCAAGGAAGGAAAGATGATAGCGTCTGCGTTGAGATTCTTCCTTCATATGTATGTGTTCATCTGTGGCCTCCATCCTGTGTCATTTTCCCCAAGTCTTGTGAGGTAGCCAGGATTTGGGGACTTTTAAAAATAAGGGAGCTAAAGTATAGACAGGCAAAGGCTTTTCCCAAGTTGCATGTGGTCCCTTGTGTGATTCTATGGGAACCAGCCAAACCTCGGTCATTGCCAGCTTTTCTTGCCCAATATTAGAGAATTTCCCGAGTCTCTAGTTTCTGACTATGGACCCATGAAGCCAATCACTGCTGTGTGTGTCCATTTTTGTATACATACTGAACTGCTCGTGGCTCGGTGGGATATGAGCAGCTGTGTTGGCCAAGGTGCAAGATTTAAGGGAGGGAAGGGAGATAAGAAGGATTTAGTACCAAAGCCAAGAGTTCTCTGGGATGCTAGATCCACTAATAAATTTGACCTTGGGATATTTAATGTTTGGCTAAAAGAATTTGAAAGAGCAATGGGGAATTCCCTGTTGTAATAAAAACCTCCACAAAAGAGCCAATATTTCCAGCTACCTCCTGCCCACCTTTCCCGAAGTCTAGGTAGGCAAGTTGTGTCCACTTTATGCTGGAGTTACCACTTAAAAACTGACCGCATGGCGGAAGGCCTTCCACAATGCCCGTAATCATCTCACGTCAAAAGACTTCCAAAGGTCCTGAGCTTCGAGCGCAGGTAAGGGAGATGAAGAAGTACGAAGTTTAACACCAATCATCCCATTTGTTAGTGCAATGCAGAATGCTCTGCCTGACATCCAGTTTAAGTGGTCTACCTTGAGTAGATCTTAGGCAGACAGGTTCACTGATACACCAGTGCTATGCAAAACCAGCTCATACTGGTTGGACCCACAGAGCCCATCTATTTCAACTCTGTAGTCAGTAACTTCAGCCTGGTAACTTGAAACTATGAGTGATTCTACTATGAAAATTGGCCAGTGCTTCACACCAGGGCCTTGTTTTTTTTCCATAGAGAGCCAGTTATTAAAGATTGTCCACAACATGACGTTTTGGTAACAGTTTTTCCTCCCACTGTCACTGTGGACTCAGATCTGAGAGCCATGTTTTAAAGAGAGCTTTTATAAGCTAAATGGTGATGACAGTGAGAACCAGGTCTGGGGAGGAAGAGTTGGACACACATGGGAAATTCTGCCTGGGAAGGCCTGGAGACAGCGCATATTCTCAACTCTTTCAGAGGCTTCCCACCAGCAGGAGGACTAGCAGGCTGTCCTGTGTGCCCGCGGGCAGGACTGGAGATGTGGGTAAATCAGAAAGCCCCTTGTCTTGGGGTTTGAATCAGACTATAGATCTGAGGCTTCAAGTGAGTTGCTCTGTCGGTTTCCCCTCATCTGTAAAATGGGACTTCACATCATTTATTTCACAGGAAGATCTCAAAGTAGGAAAAAAAAAAGAAAGCAGTTAATTCTTGTTCCTCAGAACTAGGGGACAAGTTTCAGTGAGGTATATTCCACTGATTCAAGGTGGAACTTGCTGAAAACTAATGGTGTGCCTCTGAAGTAGTGAGTGCCACTTCCCCAAAAGGCTCAAGCTGGGTCCCATCTGTCAGAGAAGTTGGAGAAGGGGATTCCTGCACCCAGGGAGGCTGGGCTGGCGAATCCCTTCCATGTGAAGGCTTCTGAAGCCAAGAGAATGTCCCTGGGCAAGTCACTGACCGATTTTTTGCCTCATTTCCTCCATCTGTCAAACACTCAGCATAGTTTCTGCCCTTCTTGTTTCTCACTGCTGTTAGCAGAGTTAGTGTGATCGTTTGAATATTTTTATGTCTAGAGAGTAGAGTTTTTTTTTTTTATCAAATTCATATTTCACCTTTCTTAATAAAATAAAGGTAATTTATAACTTCAAATAAGGCAACGTTAACTTGGTTGTGGAGAACACTTGCCATTAACCATCCAGCGGGTTAAAGGAGATAATAACCAAAAGATAGCTCTATTGCCAGTCTCTTTTCAACTTAATGTGGAAATTAGTTTGTGTGATTTGAATTAGAATGCTTACGATTCTGTGGGACAGAGGATAATCTTAGGGTAGTGGGAAGCAAGGCTGTTGTTCTTGATACTCATATGCCTTCCATCTAGATATGGTAAGGCGAACACACAGACACAGCTTGATGCTACCTCCCAGCTCTGCTGCCCCTCTTCTACGCCAGAGCCAGCCTTGCTCGACATAGCTTCCCTTGTTAGGGGTCTTCTGCCTCTCTCACCTGTACCCTTTCTGAAGAGCTGGAATTTCTTTTTATTGAAGTGCAGAGCAACATCAGTTGTCCTTGTATACTTAGAAATAAAGCACAGAAAACAGTTCTGGGAATTCTTTTGCAATGATTATGGTATAAGTGATCGATGGTGGATACTTTTGTAAAGGCAGTCACGTAGGGAGGGATGTGGAAAGAAAAAGTAGAACTTTTAGTCTCTGCAGAGCAGTGAGAGATGAAGGCATGGCTCCTTGTAAACACACACTTATGCTCTGGCAACTCAGTTGTGCCGAGAGCACTACCGTGCCACCATTTTTGCTATGATATCACACCCTCCAGTACCAGTGGGCTGTAGGTGATCCCCACCTTTTGTAATCAACAATTTGTGTGAAGCCTGGCAATGCACTAGATGAGTGGAAGACCGCTTATCACTTTATCCAGATTCAGAGGTGGTCAGGTACTGAGGGGATCTTCCAGATTTCCTCATGGTAGAGGTGGGAAGTACTAAGGGTCAGTCAAGAATATGACTTTCCCAAGGTCACACTACTGCTGAATTGCTGCAGAAGAGCATGTTAACAGCCCCTGTGGTGAGCTCTTCCCTTGGTCTATCAATAAAGGGCTAGGCATGTGATTACTAAAGGGGTCTCAGACTGAGTTAGCAACTACTTCTAGTCCTGCTGATGTAGCATCTGTGTGTTACATTCACTGTGCTCCGTCTCAGTGGGTAAAGTACGCAGACATTCCCCATCTGAGTCAGCCAGAAATTCTGGGCAGGTTTATCCAAATATGGGTGGGCTGTGAGACAGACACATGTGATTTCAGGAAAACAATTAAAGTATTGTCTTATTTGTGGAAGAGATCTATGGAGATACAATCTACTGAGTTTGTATGGTGAAAAGAGAACCTCTATTTCCAGAGACCTCCGTATATGATTACAGAGTCTTTGTGAGTGAAATCACAAATAGCACTGCATTTTTAGCAAACTGTGGTTGCTTGAGTCAGGATTGTGTGAGACGAAAACACACACACATGTGCACCCCAGCCAAGAAGTATTGTTGGTGAACCAGCTGTTTTCCAAAGACCCCATGAAATATGAGGGACAAATTTTTAACAAAGTAGCAGGATAAGTGTGTATTCCAAGAGGGCAGGACTACTTCAGAGATGTTGTTCTGGGAATCATGTCTTTTTTTCCCAGCATATTTTGTTTATTTATCTACTAAGAGCATCTGTAGAAGCTCTGGCAGACCCTGTAGAATATTCTCAGTGACTAAAAACCTGCCAGGTATCTAAGTCCTTAAGGAATCCTAAGCCACAGAGAAAGCCAGGACCCAGTCCTTAGAATTTACAGTGCCTAGGACAGTAATTCAAGAGCAGGCTTCTGCAGATAGATTTCAAATAACAATTCAAAGAGATTATTCATTTCAAGCAATAGCAAAACACATAAGCAAGTACATTGTACTTGGTTCATTGAAATAAGTTAGCAGCTAACCTGTTCTGATGTCTTAAAAAATACTTAGGTTGATGAAAAATTTAAGCAGAGATATTTGGTAGACAAACACTGACTTTTAACTTTTTTGTATGATTAAGGCTGTTTTTTGCCAACTAAATAGAGTTCTCACTTTCAGCTCCCTTTACTGAGAATAGTTGTCTATTGTTCCCAGGGGTCCTGCCTCCTGCTGTCTAGCTCCTTCATTCTGTCAGAGGCAACCCTGTCCTTCAATACTTGTCCTCCTTGTAAATCTCATGCTATGAAAGATTCTCAGGTAATAAAACAGCATTTTCTATGCCAGTAGTAACAAAGATAGCTTATTTAGGTTTCTTATTTTTCTATATCATTAAAAGTGCTCATTTTATGACTATAATAATGTTACTCTTTCAAAGGATGCAATTATCTCCTCCCATTATTGATTACTCTTTTTAATAAACATTTACCTATTTGTCTTAGCTTGTGTCTCTGAAAGCTGAAGAACATTTTTCTTATATAGGATGTTGAGGCCCATGACAGTACTCAGGTAACTGGGTGAGGAGCGAGAATGAACATAGATTTTTGTTTCAAATGGAATTGAGAATATGTCAATTACAGCTGAGTAACTTTGAATAAATTATTTAATGTTGCCGAGTTTTTGTTTCCTCATTTGCTAAATGGCATAATTATAGTACTGTCTTAGGAAATTCTTGAGAGAATTTAATGCCATGTGCTGATCCCTGAAAAGCATTTGAAAATGCATGGGGATTTCCTGCCTCTGGGATGGTGCCTAGGACTTGGCATGGCCTCATTCGCTGTCAGGGAGAAAGGAAGGAAAGAAGGAAGGAAGGAAGGGAGGAAGGGAGGAAGGGAGGAAGGGAGGGAGGAAGGAAGGAGGAAGGAAGGAAGGAAGGAAGGAAGGAAGGAAGGAAGGAAGGAAGGAAGGAAGGAAGGAAAGGTGGACAGGTAGGCAGGGCTGGGGAAAAAGGAAGAGGAAAAAACCCAGTAGTCCTAATATTTACAACAAGGCACAGTAGAGACTGGGGATTCTGCGGTCAGTCAGATTCAGGAGCAAAGAGGTTACATTTGGCCAAAGTCAGCTTGACTTCATAAAAATTTGAGGGAAACATTGTCTTAGATCCCTACCCAGTGAGGTTGCCTAAGGCTTATAGGAACAATGACTCCTGTCTTCAAGATGGCTGGCTGTAGTTCCAGTACGCTTGGGGGCCAGGGATGCCTCCCTAACAGGCCTCCCTGACAGAAGAGAGCAGGAGAAACAGCAGCCTGTGAAGGGGTTACCAGACAGGTCATGGACTGCTTGGACTGAAGGCTCGATTGACTGTGATTCTAATCTATGTTCTACTACCATTTCTCCTGATTTTTTGCCACTTCAATCTTGGGTGCATAATTTAATAAGGTTTAAGCTCAGTTTGCTCAGTGGTACACTGCAGTAAATAATACTGTCCTGCACTGTCGCTGTGATGATAAATAAGGCTGTTAGAACAAAGCATGTACCTGAGACAAGAACAGGCAATGGGATGTCCTGAAAAATCATCTTTTTCACATTACAATTACATGGAGGACACCTTGCCACTGTACTAAGGCTTATAAAAGTGTGACTACCTGCAGCTATAAGGTTCAGCTATCACTGGGTCCAACTTGGCTTTTTCCTTTTTCAATATCCACCTGTAGTTGTGATTAATTGCTCCAGATTTGGCTCCAGGGGACCCAGATTCTCTGCCAAATTGGCTATACTTAGCAGAGCTTTTGACTCCAGTACTCCGATACTCTCTGAAACAAGTACCTTTTGACTTTTCTATTCTCTGCAACTGAGTGAGCCTTGGGGTGTAAATCAGTTTCCTGGGATTCACCAAGGGGATGATTAGAAAGATTTGATACTCGTCTAGAGCCAAGAGAGCAGATCATCTGGTCAGTTCTAAGCAGAATTCAGCAGATGAGAAGAGGAAGGTGAGTGTGGGTATTTCCCCAGCATCCAGTTTTATGCAGCATGTGTTTAAGGAAGGGAACTTCCTTCATTGGATTTTTATGGACTTTGGAAACAGCCTGTTGATGCTTGCAAAGTTGATACCCCAATTTCATTTGCAAGAAAAGACCTACAACTCAGATTGTGCTCCTGAGACGTGACATGTCTCTAGCCCTTTTCTTTCTTGGTGCATTAGTTGCATTTCCTGAACTTCATATGCAGACAGCAGACAAGATTGTCTGCAAAAAGGGTAAAGAAAGGGAAAAAAAGGCATTTTCCCCATGAGTGACTCATGGCAAGTATTAACGGTTGTGTTCTTGCAATGAGGTCTTGACACATTCACAGTTCCCTCCTCTGGGAGTGACTGACTACCTTAGCATCTCTAAGTAGTGTGCTGGTGAGCTATCTTGCCCACTAAAAGACTGTTAGCACTGGGAGTGGCTTCCTTACATAAGGAAAGGCCTTTTCTCAAGTTATAAGTTTTCAAACTTGCATTTTCATAAAACTTTTAGTTAAGTGGATCTTAACGTGGAAGTCCAGTATGAAAGTACCAATAAAAGTTGTGTTGCTCTGGATGAAGTGGGATTGGGGTCTGCAACTCCCTTCCTCATCTCCTGTCACCTGCTTTACAGTCTCCAAGTCCCTTTTATGGAATCCAGGGCTCCATGAAAGATGGTCTGAAAGTCATTGTTTCATGGGTTTCCTTTGGATAATTCATTTCAAAATGTTGGAAGCATCTTGAGGAACCTGATAAGCTGGCAAATACTCATTCTAAAACAGCTATGGCCTTGGAGAATATTATGATACTGTGAAAAAAACATGACTTAGTCAAACTGTGCTGGCATGCCATTCTACAAGTAATGAATCTCAGATTCTACTTAACACTTACTAGCCAGTTTTTATTGAAATGTTTAAAAAGATGATATTCACATCCACATCACCTGTTTATACCAGGTCTACCTGTGTAAACTTCCCACCCATCACTGTACAATATTCCCTGCATGAATTTTAGTTTTCTTAGTCTGAAGAACAGGGCACTTGAAAAAGAATTCTACTGGGAAGTTCAAAAAAGGCCAAGATGCATTTCTATAGGTTCATCAAGTTCAAATAACATGAAACAAGACTCATCATTTCAGTGAGTTCTATATTAGGGCATTCAGAGCCTCTTCTTTCATTATGTCTTAGTAGTTACAGCTCTAATCTGCAAAGTGGAGGATTAAAGACATTCCCACCCAGAAGATGAAACAGCTGTGACTTGGATAGTAACCAAATGTGCACACCACTCTAAGAGTGTATATTATATATGCAGGGCTACTCATGGATCTTAAAATGAAAAAAAAAAAGAGTAAATGCTCTTTTGGCTGCGTCTGTAGGGGAATTTGTTACAGATCTTACCTGTAAATATTAGAACCCCATCATTTAAAAAATAATAAAAGATAAATATAAGCAATCAAATCCAGGCTTGCTTGGAGCTATATACAAAGTTATTATTAGTCATCCTTGTTGCTCTTTGGGCAGAGAGCCTGAAATGAAGACTAGAGATGTCAGAGCTTTTAGCTTTAACCTTTAAAATTCCAGGAGGCTAAGGGGATTTAGCAAAGGGACACAGACCAGCTAGCATGGTAGCTTCAAGTGTGTAACTTGTTTCTTAGAACAAAGTCAGCCCCTTGGCCTCTGTACTACACTCCCCAAATACTGCAGCAGTTAGAACTAATGTTTTTTGAATTGGAAGGTTATTTACCTTTAGTTCAGATGAGGATTTGACTTCTGCCTTGCTGGGTGGTGAATTCATGTCACAGCACTTTGAGTAGCCATCTGTCAAATTCCTATTTGTAAACCAATAATGCAGCCACGGTATAGTACTCTCTCATTGTCCTTAAGGCTGACTTTCTGATCAAGAATACTTCCAAAATGTGTAGAATGTGTAGAGAAACTCTGAGAAGTATGTATTTTAGGCAGATAATGTCCCATACATGTCTTTTTTGTCCATGAGTGAGGGGGACACTTTGGGGTGCCGCCAGGTAGGGCCAGAGGAAACATAGAATTCACTCAATAGATAGTTAAATGAGGCCTGCAAGGATTAAATTTTTCCACAGTGAGTTGCAGGAGAACCAGAGCTGGGACCCAAGTTTGTACTGATTGCATTTTGTCTCCCTTATTTAGTGTCTGTGTTTCCTTCTGTAGTTGTGGTGAGCTGCAGACTCCTTCATAGGTGGTGGTGGCAGAGGCTGTGGCCTGGACTTCTTTCCTCCACTGTGGTGACCCTGCCATACTTGCTGTTTCTCCTGCTCTCTTCACAGTCCCCCTCCCATTCTCCGGCTGTCTGCACAGCTAAAACTTCTTTTTGTTATACGAATGTGGTTGGACTCAAGTCCCACTTTTCCTTTGAGTGATTCACTTAATGTTTCTGGGCCTCAGTTTTCTTTTTCAAGGGAGAAAGTGAGTCTAGTTAATCTCTAACAGCCTCAAACACACCTGCTATTGGACATTTATCTCAGCTTGTGGGAGCATTGCCTTACACATAGGCTGCTCTAAACATCTGTGTAGGCAGAGGAGTTGGAGTAGGTTGGGGCTCAGCCTCTGCCTTACAGCCAAAGTAAGCAGCAAGCGGCACTTTACAAATTAAAAAGGAGTGGAAGATCTATTTTACCTAAAATAGGAAAAGGAAATGATTAAAAAGTTGGGAGATGGCATGGAAGGCTTACAGTGAAAGCGCGGTGTACTTGGGGCCAATGTGAGCATGGAGCATGTGTTCTTCTTTGCCCCCTTCTTCACTGACTTCCCTACCTGTCCACCCATCTCCCGTGCCAGCATCTCTTCATCTGGCTGAGAAAGGAGGAAATATCTGGAAAGAATAAATGATCTGGACAGTCCTAAGGACCTCAGGCCTCAGTCTGTCGAGATGCACATGTGTGAGCCCTCCGGCAAGATGCCCAGCAAGCCACACGTCCTTTCCCCTTTCACGGCAGTGACCCCTTCCCGGTCACAAGTGCACAGGGCCAGCCTGATGCATAGGGGATATACTGGGTCCCATTCTGCCCTGGGGTAGTGGGCACTTTTGATTATGGGCCAGCAGAGATGATTTTCCTAGAGGAGGAAGAAAGGGGGAACAAAATGGCATCATTGCTTTCCTCCTGTGGGGCAAATTTAGATGCTATGGCGTTTGCTGCAGGAAAGGCAGTCCTGGGCCCAAGAGGGGCATCAGGGGTGGCTGGCTGCCTGTATTCTGGGTGCTTTTCACTACAGGAAGCCAAGGGGGCTGCCAGTCAGAAGCAGAGTGAGAGGAGAGAAAAATGTCTTACTTGGAGAAATTAAAGGGATTTCTCCGCATGTGCCTAAAGACTCCAGAGTGCCCTTCATCTTCCCCTAGCCCTCCCTTTGAGCTTGGATAGACCAAAAACCTTGAATTTATGCCAAGCAGGAAACTACAGCTCTTCACAAATGGAAGGCAGGGTCATCCTCCTAATATCTGAATGTGGATTGTTCCAGAGAGCAGCAAGGTGTGTCAGGAATGAGATTCGTCCCTCCAGGAACACTGCCTGCTCCACCAGGGAGGGGAAATATATTTTTTTCCTTCCTTTGCCTTTTAAATCTAATTTTGTCTTTGCTTCTCCCCCACACCCTCTCAGGCCTGTAGCTGAGAGTGGTGCAGACATTTAGCCATCCTGGGAAAAGGCAGGATCCTTTTCATTAACTTCAGCTTGATTGAAGTCCCTGGAGTCATGGAGGCTTTCATTTCCCTCCCTCACTCTGTCGGCCTGACCTGGATCCCTCCCCCCACAGCCAGGCTGCCATGGGCAGTGGACTGTTTCCCATGGTACAGAATGGGGATAGGGTCCAGTAGAAGGGGACAGGAGGGAAGGATCTGGAGCTGTTTCTTCAGTCAGTGGCTCTGAGGAGGAATAGGTGTGTCTTTTCTTCCCTGCCTTGATTTCCACTGAATTCTGAGCATTTATCTCCCACTTAAGAGTTGGACTGGGTAGATGTGGTTACTAATGGAGGCCTCTGCAGAGAGGCTGAGTTTTCAGAAACCCAGAGTCCCACTGTGAATCAGCAGTGTGATCTTGAAAATCTCATGGTTTCTTTTTCTTCAGAGTAAGAGTTTTAAGAATTTGTCTTAGTAGTAACACTCTTGCTTTCAAATTCAAGAAACAGAAAAACAGAAACACCCGTTAAAGGGAGGAAAGAAGGAGAACCGAGAACAGTGGCAGCCAGGGACCCAGGATACCTTTGTTTTATAACACACTTTCTTCCTCCTGAGCCCGCTGGGGACACAATGATATCTTCATTTCTCTCAGGGGCCTTTAACTGCCTTTTTCAGGTCCTGAAACTGTAAGACTAGAATTATTTTGAGGGGTCTTGTCTATGTGGCCTATAATTTTTAAATATAGATATACTTCTTTGTCTGGTATTTCTAGTGGAGAAATAAACCTGAGCACCATGCTTAAGACTTCTTTCTTGTTTCCTGAGTGCAGGATGTGTAAATTTCTATATCATCCACCTTGGGGAGTGTTAATGGTCAGGGGCTGGTCTTTGCCCAAGAGTTCCTGTGTTTGGTTAGGACTTGGTTAGAACCAAGGCACCATGGCTTTCTAGTGAGGAAAAGTAGGCTTCTTTAAACTATTCTTTCAGGACTCAGAGATTGGAAGGTTTCCCTTTGGCTGTTTCCAGGTCTCATGATACCTTCAATGCATACTAGATTTCGAATGAAATATTCAAGATCTCCAGGTGTAAGCTCATTGGTAGATCACTTGCTTGAATAAGGTCCTAGGTTTGATTCCCAGGTATAAAAAAATTCATTCATGAATTGATTAAATAAAATCAGAATCTCCAAGGTAAAAGCATTCAGAAGTTATAGAAATTACTGGTTACCACCGCCGACACCAGCTCCTGAATCCTTTTCACACAGCAGCAGGTGAGCTAACACATCTCAGCTGGGGATGAACCAATTGACCCTGCAGGAGAAAGAGAGCCCCCTCTCCGCCTGGTAGTGGATTCTTTCACCCTGCAGCCTCTTTCACTTTCCTGCTGTTCTTCCTTAAATTTAACCTCTGACTCCCATACTAAAGTATAAACCAATATTCTCTCTGCAAGTCAGCAGCACATGGAGAAGAGCTTGTTGTCATCGTGGGAGTTGATTAATTCACTCGAACACTGGAGTGCCTCTTCACGCAGGAAAAGTGCTAGGAGCCGAGTGCCATTTCCTTTTGTCGGCTTGAAGGGCGTCTGCTCGCTACACTCAGCAATGTAGTCATTCTCGTCCTCACGTCAGGGCTGACAATATCCTCCACTTCCCTTTTGTGTCCTCTGGCCAACAGGTGATGTAGTGACTAACCGCATGTCCAGACTCCTCTCTACACCAGGAGAAATGAAGAATTTACATAGGTTCATGTGTTTTGTTAGACTTGATCTCCTTAGTCTTGTTAGACTTGGTAGGTGAAGAAAAGAGAAGACAAAATGCACACAGCAGCACAAAAGAGAAGTTTAAAGAGTTAAGGACTGAATCCCACACACCTGACTCCTTACTGAGGCACAGAAAAAGAGAACTGAGGGTGTCCAAAGAGAGGGATAAGCCTAACTTCGTTGAGTTAGAAATACAAGAAATTATAACCGAAGATGCTGTGTGTCTATTTCCAATTGAACAAAAAGATCTGTCCATTTCTTAGTCCCAACCCTACTGACATGAGGACATAATGCATATTTTGAGATGGTTTATTTGCAGCAGCAGAATCTCAGGACAAGGAGGAAATAGACATTCTGGTCACATGGCTCCCACTTTCTTGGCAAGAACCCTGTTACTGTGGGGGAAGGCTCTCTGCTGGCTGATTCCTATATGTGAACTCTTCTTGGTGACTCCATCCCTACAAAGGTTATGCCCATGCCATGCCTCCTCTATCTAACCTTCCTGTCTCTCCTCCCTCTGTCCCCAGTTCAAATTAGTGGCTTAGGTTGTACCGATAAATTTAGAAGAGTTGAGGGTCATTGCTAATTAAATACAAGTGTCTGAGAGGGTTAGTTAAGGGTCATCCATCAGGATACAAGCATCATGTTACTGCCCATGGCTCACTTGACTACTGTTCTGGCGCTCAGTCTTGTCCACATCTCTTCCACATCTCATCTCTGATGTGCCTTAATTCAGGGGCATCTTAACATGGAAGAAAAAGCCTCAGCTTTGAGAAAATACAATTTGTGATTTAAATCCCACCAGAGAGACTTAGAATATGTTTCTTCTTTTCTGTAAGTCTCAGTTTTCTCATCTATAAATTGGAGATACTGTCTATCTCATGATGGAGCTGTGCAGTGTACAGCCAGCAGCCAGTATACCAGGGACCCAGGCAACCCTGTGTTTATCATTATCCCCTGCTCTTGTCCTAAAGGAGACTGTGGCTGGCATTGGATGGGGATGCAGAGGGAGAAGTGTTGGCATTAGAAAGTCTCTCTCTCTCTGCCTTTGTTATTTCAGGTGCTACCGTATGAAGTGTCTCATTAGCCACTTTTTCATTTTCAAGACTAGTTCCAATTTGATGTTATTTCAACAATCCCACCCTGATCTCTCAGGCTTTATCTTTGAACTTGGACACACGTACTGTGTTACATACCACTTGATCTAATGGATACATGTCTGGTCTTTGACCAAAGTGTAAGTACCTTGAAGGAAGAGACTGAGTCTTATGATCATGTTTGGCCTTCAGTGCCTAAGCAAGCAGCCTGTGAGCTGTTGCTGCTGTTTCGTTACAACCAGAGGGGCTGAACCGGCTCCTTCCCAGAATGGAGAATCCAGCTCACAGGCTGAGCTAGATGAGGGAAGAAAATGCTACCCCGGCTCTAACACCACTTAGGCAGCATTTTTGGCAGAGTCACTGAGGGAAGCGAAAAAGTCTTGTGGAGCTTTTCTGAGGCTGGAGGCACCGAAGCTCAGCATGACTCCTTCTTTTTCTCGAACCAAACAAAATATTGTTACAGCAAACATGAAATCTTTCCTATTTTTCACAAATGCTCTCCAGGCCTAACAAAGCTAGCTGGTCACACTCCTTGAATCAAAATAAGCATCTTCCCTTTTGCTCCTCATAGCCTCTTTCTCAGCATTTGAAAGCAACAATAAAGAATGTAATTATTAATTAATTTCATTAATTAACCACTTGCTTTTACTGAGTGTTTTCTAGTGCCAGGTCCTGAAGAGGATGCAAAAATACTCAAAACCAGAACTTTACGCTTTAGCATTGATTACACAGAGGTGCAAAACATGTAAATCTTATTCTCATCCTAGTCTAAGATTCTGTATGATTTTTGAAGTATAAGCTATGAAAACCTAAATAGCACATAAAATCAGAGGCATCATGTAAGGGAAACTGAGTCATGTGGGTAGGAAGAGGAAATATCGCTTTTACTAGTTTGATATTTAAAAAGAAAGGAAAAGCTCTCCTTGATGAATCTTTAATTATCTCTGAAATAGTAATTCTTAATTTGTATTACAGACAGTTTTGCCAGTAGGAAGCCAGAACCCTTCTCCCTAAGAAAATGCGTATATCTATAAAATCACACATAATTGTAATTTCCGGGAACCCGCATACCTCTGGAAGCCCAGCTGTAGCCTATGCTCCTAGTTTAAAACTCACTGCAGATGTGATGGCATGCAGAAGCTGGGAGAGGGCAGCAAGGGCAGGGTGGTGAAGAGGAAATCAGAGGCAGTGCATACACAGTGGGAAGGCTGGATTCCTGATCCAGAAATATCGCATTGTCCTGTGGTGACTGTGCTTCTTGAGCTCTGACCAAGGCTCTGGGGATCCATGGCAGGTTGGTTGTCTTGGGGATGTTGTGTGCAAACTTTGAGTAGTATCACTAAGGAAAATGCCTTTGTTCTTTTCCAGCTCCTCACAGCCAGTGACCTTGCAGCCAGCGACCTCAAAGGATTTCAGCCACAGGTGAGTTTCCTGGATGGGTTTCCGATGTTTAAGAGTGTCTGCTGTTCTGTACTTTAGGAGTGAGCAAATGAACTTGGATCTCTGTCTTCTCTGACTTCAACTGTTGACCGTTAGAATGACCTGGTAGTTGCTGTCTCCCTCCAGCCCCTCTTTTATCTGATCACAGAAAAACACAACTTCTTTCTGTTTTCTCTTAATGTTTTCTAGTGAAAAAAACTAGATCAAGATGCTTGGAACATGGGGTGGTTATTGAACTTAAGAAAGGGAGTGAGGCTGAGTGGGATTGGTATTCTCCCCTATTTCTCCTTTTGGACAGCATACTCCCATTCTTGTGATCTTCACGTGCACACTTTTTGCAGTCATACAGTCATGGTGGCCAGGTTAATCTCAGATCCCTCCAGAGGCAGATGGTTCTGTTGTGTTGATTGTAGGTAAGATGTTGGCTGCTGTTATCATGGGTCAGGGTGCTGTTTCCAAGATGCCGTGGGCAAGCTGAAAAAGGGTGCAGGTAGGGGCTTTGTGGGGACATGTTTGGCAGGAGTGAAGATAGGAAATCATCCTGCCTATCTCACAAGGGAAGTCACTGCCCCCTCCCCCCCCACATGCATATGAGATACACAGAAATCCTGGGTCTCTCCCATAGATCTCAGTGTAGGTAGAACATTTATACACAGAAAGGCAAATCCAAAAGTGATGGCAGTGGTACTCATTCCATGCCCTTGTCCCATGGGAAACTTTCTGTCACCCCCAAGGCAGGTCCTGCCTTACCATTCCGTAGTATTGTACCTTTGCAGGGATACATATCTAAGTCAATGGCAATGAACTTTTGAGGGGCAGCAATTGTGTAATAGCAAGAGTTCCATATGTTTTGACTGTTTTCTTTAAAAAGTGTTTCCCATTCATGAGCCTACTGTGCCTTCACTGCTCTTCCATTTGTGGGTTACCTCCTCTGAGTACCCGTCAGTCACCTCTAAGGAACCTGAGAACCCGAGTCCTCATGCCAGTTAGCCCTGGGCCACAGGGAGAGTGGGGACAGGCACAGGGAGTAGACAGTGAGAGGCTGGAGGAGGAGGATTAACAAAATCAAGGGCCATTGGTGAGAGTGGAAAATAGATTCATGTGGCAGCATGGAGTGTTTTCATCACGGCTCGTCGGTCCTTCTGTTGGGCATGCACTGAGGTTTTAGAAATAGACAACCAGTTAGCCTTTTTGCCAGCTGAAAACTGACAAGTAAAGAACCTCTTCACGTATTTATACAGACTTTCTGTGGAGCAAGGGGAATGTGAAACAAAAGCCAAAGCAAATCTGCAATTACCCACACCCTGCTCACCTCTACACCCCATCTCACATACTTGTACAGCCGTGTCTCAGCTACAGATTTTCTTTTATCTGGTAATTTATTTTACAAAAATAAATAAGGGCTTTGTGCTATACTGTTTTGCTTATTGGAAAGGTACATAGTAGAGAAACAGTTTATGGAAGATGAATGAATATATATGAAAATGTGAGTGTTTTGTGTGTGAATGTGAGTGTGAGAGAGAAAAGGGAGATTGTGTGTGTGTGTGTGTGTGTGTGTGTGTGTATTTTAGGTATGGCTTTCTGAGATAATTATATTCAATGTCTTTTTGTTAGATGTCAAATTTAAAACGAAGAAGCAACCAAAGGGAAAGTTGAATATATTTAAGGTTTGTTCATTACTTGAAGGCAGGACCAATAAAGGCCATTCTACCCCTCTCCGACTCTAGTTCTGTTTCCCACTTCCACATTATCCCATTTGTGTGTAATCCCTGTCAAGTGGCAGGTATCACTGAGCATTTTTCACTTCTCAAGATGTCTGTCTAAGGCAGGGAAGTTGTAGGAAACTTGTGGCCAGTACAAGGTGCCCAGATTAAGGTTAATTCTGCAGTATCATTCCTAAATCAAAAGTCGTGGGTATGAACACCACCCCTTGGGGGCTTTTCCAAATGGAAAAAGGAAGCTGTGCATACGCTGTGGGCAGTCCCGCTACACCAAATTGTTGGATTGTTATTTTTCCCCTTTTCTCTTCAGTTTTCAGATGACACTGAGCCCTATGCCTCCAGATGCCTGCAATAACTCATGGGTCTGTCACCTTCCAGGAGCTGTCACTTTCTGCCAGGAGGTACTCAGGAGGACTTCTCCCTGCGATAACTGTGATCAGCCTCTCAGCTTTCCCATGATCCACATTTATCAGTTAACTTTTCAAGGTTCTTTGTTTTCCCTTGATACCCATTCTTCCTGCAGCATCTTCAAGAAAATAATCATGGTTTCCTCACTAATATTTGATGACTCTGAAAATGTGGAGTGTGGTGACTATTTGGGGCTGAACTGTTATGTCTCCATCTTCTCTGCATTCAGACAGACCAGAGGAGGGTGAGGAAGTAGATACCCACCTTTCTCCCCATTCTTACCAATTTCCAAAGATACCCTGCTCAATCCTAAAAATACCCAGAAGCCATGCCAGGGATAGAGTGCAAGCCCAAGCTGTCTGAGCCGCAGTATGCTACTGGTTGATGGTCTTCCCAGATGTGATAAGCTCGGTCTCTTCGAAACAGGCTGGAGCTGTCTCCTGGAGTGCGGTCTGGGGCTGGAAGGCAGGTCATGTTCTCAGTGTGTTTTCAAAGCACAGATGTAGAAACTTCTGAAATTCACACCTAAACCACCCTGATTTTTCTCTCTCCTTTGGTTTCTCCCCAAACACAACTCCTTTCATCTTCTAACATCTTGCTCTTGCCTTTTGAAGCAACACAGACATACTTGAGTCTCCCCCTTTATAGTCTTTGGATGATCAGAAATGATCTTCATCTGCCTTTGTTGGGCTATTCCTGTCCACCCTGAAGTGACACCAGAATTGGCATCTAATTACCTCTAGTAAAACTCCCAAATTATGTGCTTTCTTCTCTGCTTTCCTTTTTATTTTTTTTCCCTAATATAAAAGCTGTAAGTGTTCACTGTAGAAATCTGGAATGCACAGAAAAACATGAAAACAAATCTCCTGTTATTCCACCTCATAAACATAGAAGGTGACACTTTAGGTTGTGGTCTTCTGATCCTTGCTAGACACCGGCACATGCATTTCCTGCATTTCCTAATGGATGTCATCTTTATAGGCTTTCTTGTTGCCTTCTTACTTTTGTTTGTCTGTATGGTTTCCATGTCACTAGAAAGTCATCTAGTAGCCGGTTATTCTTGTACTAGTTGCTGGTATCATTTATTTGCACTCCTCTCTTGCTTGCTTTTTGCAGACTGAGAGCTTCAGGGGAAATCAAAGGCAGATGCTAGGACCCAGAACCCTCATCCAGAACACAAATAATGTCTGAGGTTTCTTGGCATTTATTTCTTTTTCATTGCTTAGTTCCTACAGAGATGTGAAGGTTGCTTAAACATTGTAGTAAAGTTCCCAAGGGCTTGTGCATGTGCTCACAAGGGCCCAGGTGGGATGTAATAGAGCAGTAACTGTCATTGGACTGAAGCGGTATGGGCTCTCCACGCCCAGCCACTGTTGCAAAAGTGGCGTTACAGAGGGGCATCCCTTACAAAATAGAGCACAGGCTCAAAGACATGGTCCTCCCCTACATGTAAACAGAAAAACACATCTCAAAGGACAGGTCCTTCCAAAGAGAAATGGAGTCTTCATTTAAGGAGAGGAAAGTCTAATAGGTGCACATGAAGGGGAGCCATGTTTAATGTGTTTCTAAATGTTAATTATCACTATGGTCAAATGCACTGTAGACATAGTAAAAAAGTTAAGAAAAGAAGAAATGAGGACATACAGCAAAGCATCTGGATTACACAGGGCATTTGGTCACTTCATTTTCATTTTACTCACCAGGTTTCCATGCATTTCTTTGGTGTTGGGCTCCCTGTGGTGCCAGACCTCTCTCCAGAAGTTGATAGTTTGGAGATGTTCTGACACCAGTATCAACTGTGTGACCCTAGAGAAGTTACCGAATAACTCTCGTTCTTTTCCTTATTAAGCAAGATCGAGTTGTTCAGTTTATCTCACTGAATGTTTTGAGATCGAAGTGAGATGATGCCTATGCAAGGAGCCTAGTATGTTTGGCATGCGCCATGAATCCAATGCCCTCTTCCACTAGAAAACCACAGGTCATATTCATTAAAAATTCAGATAGCAGAGAAATTACATCAATACAAAATAAGCATGGAATTCTTCCAAGCACAGGTGTAATATGCTTGGCCAGAATAGCTGAGAAGGAAGTGAGGTGAGAAACTTAGCCTAGGCTGGGGAATACCCGGAGAAAGGCAAGCTAAGGGTGATGATATGTGCGTGGTGCCCTCGAGATGCGGAGGCAGTTTAATTTCTCTGCGGCCCTACTGGAAGTATGCTGTGAAATTACTTGAAAATAAGGGTGGAATCAAATTTCAGTTCTTAGAAACCTGGAAAAAATAAGCCTCACAAAAAAACCATCATTGAAGTTTTTTCAAACTTACATGACAGTAAGCATCGAGGCATTACAAGCCAGAATATCTACTGCCCAACTTCAATGGTATGCTGTTAGGAAAGCTTTCATTGGTAGTATTTGTTGCTTTCTGTGGCACAAGTATCCCTGTCATGGACAGTTTGAAGTTATTAATAACCTTAACAACCTGTTCTCAAAGCCATTGACAGCGCTTCAGAGCTGATAGGAACCCACTCCCGCATCACCCTTGTCCACCTCCGCCCATTAAAACCATTTTCCCAATCGTATTTCATCTATAGTCGCATTTTATTGTAGTTTTTATTTATTTTTTGCAGGGGATATTTTCAAACGAATCTCAGTCATCATGTTATTTTACTCAAATATTCCAGTAAGATTGTTTAAGCAATAAAGGCTTTTTAGAAAAATCATGACAAGCCACTATCACATTTATGAAAGTTAACAGGAATTCCTTAATATATTCTTTTTTTTTTGGTGGTACTGGGGATCAAACTCAGGACCCTGCGCTTGCTAGGCAGGCGCTTATTCCACTGAGCTATATCCCCAGCCCCTCCTTAATATATTCTAATACTCAGTCCATATTTAGATTTTTCTGGTGACTTCAGCATGCCGTTTTATAGTTGATGTGTTTGAAACAGGTTATAAGCTTTTGTCTGAGAACAGTGGGATACGGGGAAGGTTTGAGGGCAGGTGGGAATAGAACTGTGGTGTAAGAAGGCTGCTCTATTGGTAGAAGGCTGAAGTGAAGCGGGGACTGGCAGTGAGCTTGCACCGTGAGAGTGTGTGAGAGGCTGTGGGAGGTGAAGCTGCACTGCGGACAGTGACATTGCTGAGGGCCCTGATTGAAGAGCCTGAAGGCAACATCAGTGGGTCCAGCAACTGCTTGGCTGATTAGAAAAATGCAGTATTGTTAACCACAACAAGCTATCGGAAGAGAAGCAATGTGCATTCCTGACTGAAGGACGATTACCCTCCCAGAATGAACCTTTCTTATCGTGGGCCCCAAAATATCTCCTACTGAGAGATCACCAGAGAATACAGCCCTCTGCCACCAGTACTGGGCTCCAGGAATCCCAGCTTAGAAATTTTTATTGTAAAACTCCCAAAAGCTTGAGAGAAGGAGCTCCAAAGCCTTGCAGTGCACAAAGAAGTCTTGCCTCTAGGGCTTTCTTGCTTTTCCTGTCACCATTAACCGTCCTGTTCTAAAAGTGAAAAGATCCCTCAAGTGAAAAGATCCCTTGGCTGCAGAGCAGAATTATGAGGATACTTGTCTCTGTAGGAGCCCAAGCCTAATCCCAGGAGTTGGCTCCATTGGCCCACCCAAGACTGGATATTGGTATTTTCAGGAGCTCCCCAGGGTCAGTCAGGCTCCTGACTGTCAAGAAAAAGACTGCAGCTGAAAGCAGACCTGGAAGAGAAGAGGAGGTGGGTTTATCATTTGAATGGTGGCTCCTGCGCCAGGAGTCTGACAGCACGGCTGCCTTTGCTCCTGGAGGCCGCTCTTCACAGCACCCCACTAGCTTGTGTCTTACACTTGCCCTTCTCAAGTGGAGAAATATGGCCAAGTGTGGATCCTGAGGAGCCCGTCTGTGTTCATCCTCACTATTTCTACCCAACAGTGGAGATTTGTACAAGATTATAAACTAGCCGGGGGTGGTGTTGGGTTCATGGTCTTCTCCGTTTGTCATCTCTAATCTTTCTGAAGTCTAAAGATATCCAAAATTTGAGCTTTATGACACTTACCTCGGAGAGAGAATGTGTCTAAGTGTCCAGTACAACTCACCTCCTGACTTTCAGGGTGTCTAGAGCATGGGTATCTCCCTTTCGGCTTGCCTGGGCCACACTGAGCGAAGCATTGTTTTGGGTTGCATATAAAATATATAATATAGTTGAGTTCATAAGTTACAAAACTTCCTTTGTTTTTAATATTTTATTGTAACTTTTCTAGTATTAGCAATGTTGTATATGTAATTACAATGTCATGAACAAATCCTATTGGATACATTTTTGTACTCCCTATATCAAGGGTAAAAAAAAAACTATTTTAGCTTATTAAATTATTTGACAAAATTCCACAAACTTGTGTTTAGTAATTAAATATGAAAGCATACATGTCTACTTGCTGCCAGTAAGCGCCTGTCTTTACAGGCACACACCATTGCAGGTAGGTTGAAATACTATCATGGTGATCACTGGGTGTCACTCACCAACCCACGCAAGCTCAGGCAGCATCTGGTACATGTGGGTTTTGATGTGGCTGACTGTGTGTCCCAGGAGCAGGAGGAGAAGTTAGCACAGTACTGGGCTCTGCCTGACACAGTCTTTTGTTGTCATCTGCATCAGCCGTGCTGAAGCTCTGCACAGTGGAGTCATGGGAAACACTGCTAAAAATCACATAATAATATTAAAAGTTTACAATCCTGTGAGGCCACATTGCTAGGTGTCCAAGACCACAGGTGGCACATGTTCTGTGGGTTAGACATGCCTGTTCTGTTCCAGAGCCGGGTCTAGCCCACTAGTTCTCCTAGCTCAGGCTGCTGCTTAGTAAACACAAGCCTTCATTCTAAGTGCCTTTCATCTGAGAGCATGGGCTGTAAACCAGGGTGGCCTGCCAAGCCTCTGCCATTGGTGTGCCTTGCGATACCTCTAGTAACTGGAAGAAAGGCTTCAAAAACTTTAATAGCAATTTGATGCTGCCATGACATTCAGGCATGAGATAGTTTGCCTACTAATTTAGCTTTCCAGCATTTTACCAAAGGATCCATATAAAAATATGGTTTGGCAAAATCTTCAGCAAAGATTATTAAGCTCTGTACTTGTTATCTAGCGTGAGCTTGTTCCAGTTTTAATACAAGGATAGGATTTGAATGAACTCTGTCTTTTGCTTTGCTGAGGCTAAATGTGAATATTTGTACAGATTGTGAATAATGTTCCCCTTACAGAATAATAGCTCTAGCTGTAAGGTGTCTTTTTTAGGATACCTGCACAAAACATGGATCTCTTCCCATAATTCCTTAGGCGACCTGTTTAATTCTTTTACTGAACGTCTGTGATGCTAACACAGCATTCTTAGCAAAATATTTACTCAAGTGCATGCACAAACCTACACATTGCATTAACACCCAACCTAACACCATAACTCTTCTTATGTGAAGCCAACAGTTTTAAACTACAGGTATATACTTTTTATACTTCCTGCCTTGACAGTGATTTTTAGTGTATTTTTTAAAAAGCCAGCATTGGCATTTAGTCCTGCAGAGAGAAGTTCACCAGGTGTTTCCCAGAGAGTCTGGCATTTCAGTGGAATATTCTGAGTATTAATAAGTTCTCCTGGGATTCTAAATCTCTTTGGACTTCAATATTTTGTTTCTTATTCCCACAATGTTCTGACCATCTGAGGACCAAATGCAGGTGAGCCTGACTTAGTACAAGCCTAGTGTGCAGAAGTTTGCACCCAGAAAACTGATAAATGGCAGGCAGTGTTGGGAGAGGAGGGGGTCATTCATACACAGAGATTTTTTTTTTTTTACTTTATCAAAGAAATAGGTTATCTTTGCTATTATGTTAAAATATGATGTCCACTTTCAAAACCTGATTTAAACTCAGCTTTTCATGATAGAAAGGAGGTGAGGGCAACTAGTGAGAATTACCTTCGAGCAACATTCTCTTCTCTTTCAGCTACAGCTTTCTCTTCTACAAAACAAAAACACAAACCCCTAGCAACAGTGACTTGGGATTAGTTGATTTCTGTGATCCTTTGAGACTCCAAAGGTTTAATTATCCTCTGACTCCTTCCACTGCTCTTGTGTCTCTAAGATTTTTTTCTTCTTGTTTTTCTCTTCTATCTCTTTGCTAAAGGGGCCTATGTATGAGCTTCTTAAGAATTCTCCTGTAGTTCTGCTTACTTGCTTGCTGCAGTCACTGAGGACTTGTACTGTATCTCAAATAAGGACATTTATTAGTAGTGTGAATTACAGTGATAGATTTTTCTGGGTCTAAAAGTTTAGTAGGATGCACAACTTTGCTCTGTGAGTTATTTGGTGTAGGAGTGGCCGGCATGGAGTCAATGTAGACTCACCATTAGGCCTTGAAAGATACTTCATAATCCCTTTACCAGGAGAGTCCCATGAGGGTGAAAGCAGTTTCTTGAGCAAATGAACAACCTTATTTTTGAAGTTCTTTTCAGCACTACTGTCTGGCTCACACTTCAACTCTTTTGTCTTCCCACCTTCTTACTCACGCCCTATCCTCCACAGTCTCCAAACGCAAGGACCAACTGAGGGGTGTCAGAAGACTGCCAGAAGGGAGGGCCTCATAGTGGAATAGTTTTCAGATCTCAAGTGGCTTCTTCTAGCCATTTGTTTGTGTTTGGAGGCTGGGTTCATTCTGCAAACACCTAGTGCTCTGGTATTTTCCTGAGAGTGGCCAGCTCCTTCCCCCACCCTCTCCAGTTCCGCATATGGTTTTCCTTCTGTCTTTCCCTCTTTCCTAATGGTACACACCAGAGCTTCTGGCAAAATTTACGTTGAGCAGGTGATCCAGACCAACGGTGCATAGGCCAGAACTTGGAATGATGTCCTTGCAATCCTAACTACCGGACATAGTAAAAATCAATGCTTGTTTAGTAACACAACAGAAATCTCTCACACCTTGCTGGTCCGATATGGAGCCCAGAGAACACTTCCCATTGTTTGATAATTTTGTTGTTGAAAGTAGTGATTTTGAGCTGACACATAAGTTTGAGTCACAGGTCTGCCGCACAGCTCAGAGTCCACTTTAATAGAAGAAGGATCCCCACACATGGAATTTTTAGGAGAATTAAATGGATAGGCTCTAGGAACAACGTCTTGGATCTAGCACGTACTCCATAAATGTGCACTGTGCTTCTGTTACTCTTATAAATTATCTAATGGAAATTGATTGTAGATTGCTAAAGTCAGAGTTAGTGTGCAAATTGCAGTTTCCAAAGATACTATGACTGGAGTTTTGTATTACCAAAGTAAAAACAAAATCTATATAATTTTTGTTCTTTTTTATTAGTATGTAATTGTGATGCATACTAATCGCATTCATCTTGGGGAACTCATCTTGGGGAATATATAGTATCTGGTTCATTTTTACTTCCCTTCCCCATCCTTTGGTCTCTCCCTGTACTCAAAATAAAAAGTCTAAATCAATCTTCTTTTTTCACCAGTTTATGGCCCTAGCCTTTAAAGAGAGCAATGGCAGGCACAGTGGCCCTGGAAGAATGACCTCAGGAGAGGATGGAGTGTGAGAGTCTCTGAGGAGCAGGCTGAGGAGTGGGTAGGGCTTGTTGACAGGAAGCAGAAGACACCCATAAGCGCCTTTGCTGATTTTATTCCCTGTTCCTCCAGCATCTATTGCACCTTTGAAATTAACATGCTGCCTGTTACTCTTGGAGAAGAAATGGCTATGCAACTATTAGAAGTGCTGTCAAGTGGTCAAAATGAATTTTAACAGATGTATCAGGAGCTTTTCTAACCACTGGAGTATTCCTTCATTTCAACAGTGATGCTCAGCATATTTCTGAGTATTGGCTTTGGCTCCTGCTCGGGGGAGGAACCTCAAGCCCCATGATTTATTGCTCGGTAACATTGGTGAGGCACTCATTGTACCAAAGCACATCGGGTAGGTACTGTCCAGGGAGATCATGTTAGGTCATGGAGTCTTTTTAGTATTTTGTATGATGACTTTTCACACTGCTCAGTTTTTTTCCCTATATGAAAAGACAAGAGGTGATCAGAGGAGTGTGTGGGTTCGGGATGTAAGAGGCCTCCCGAGAGCTGTGCAGAGGAGAACTGCGCTGACTGCCAGCCTTGTGTTTCCAGCACACAGTCCATCGCCAACGTGCTGAAAGGGCAAGTAGCTCACTGATGGGAAAAAGAGAGGTCTGTGCCCAGACGCCAGCCTTATCTGTACTGTGAGAAAACTCAGCTGGCTAAATTTGGCTTCCCTGCCCCTGGTGTGGGTAGAATCAGAAATACCAAACTGGGGAACAGAAAATGAGCATTGTGTAAAAAAAAGAATCTGTGTTCTTCTAGCAAAAAAAAACAATTAGATTCTCAATAATTATTTGTTGATCCCATTCTAGGGCTGTTTGTGTAAGGAAGGTCAAACGAGAATTCCCCCAGTAGAAATTCATGTGTACTAATTCCCATATTTCTATAGTGCCTTCTGGACTTGGGAGTGTATTGAAGATGTTATCTGTTACTTCTCTAATTTTTGAAATAAGTTACTTTCATGGGGATAACCAAATCTTTAAGATTTATTTGCCTTTTACCAGAATTTTATAGTATAGCTTCAGCTATCTGTGGACATGGTACTCAAATAAACAGCTTTGAATTAAATTAATTGGATTCTCCTACATTGAACCTACTGCACTGTTGGCATCCTGGCATTCTGAGTGGCCAAACAGAGGGGAAAGTACGTAGAGAAGGTGCTGCAACAAGAAAGGTCTGTGAAAGCTCAGCCTGCTGGCGTGTTGAGAGGCAGTGCTTCACTCCTGATAAACTCCAGCAGAAAAGAGCAATCAGCTAAACGAGAGCTGGACAAATTAAATGGCTGAGCATTATTTCAAAAGAAAGCTTGGGCAGCATCAGAAATTCCCCATCAGCTGTAATAACGCCAATTACTTTGCCAATTGCAGATTTCAACATGATGTGTTTAGTGCAATCAGGCGTCGGACTCTTGCAGGGGCCTGATGGGTTTTGTTTACTGTGAATGTGCATTTGTAGAGAATCTTTTACACCCACAGGCTTAGAGCTCTGAATGTCCTTCTCTCTGTCCAGATCATACACAGCTGAGGGAGATTATTTTTGAAATGGAGGCAGAAGCAGGCTGGACCGAGTGCCTCCTCTCATTGGAGAATGACTGGGATTTAAATAGAAAGAGCACAGCTGGGCTGGGTAATTCTTAGTGAATGTGGCGATCTCCAGAAAACCTCTCTGTAGATTAACCAGCCAGTTAATAAATACATATTTCTGATTATGAGTAAGGCTGCTTGGCATGTTAGAGCATTAGACAGATCACTATTAAGCAGCAATAACAAACACAAACCTCTGGGAAGAGAGGATGCGCCAAGAGTTCATTAAGCCTTAAATACTGACAAATGGGGGTGTAGGGGCTCTCATTGTCTCCCTTTGAGAATCATTTGGTGGAATGTCAAATATACAGATCATTTCAAATATGGGAAGAGATCATAAGCGAGGAGATACAGCCCACCCCCAGCATTTTAGCAGGGGAAATAAAATGTGGAGAGTGTGAGGGAACGTTTATTTTGTGTTTACATTTGGCTCCGTAGAAATAATGGGTGTGTGGCTCCAGCTACTCTGAGGAGTGAGCTGTGATTCTCCATTTACACTCTCAATTGAGGAAGGTGCTAATCACAGGCATTGACTGAATGGCTTGGCCTGACTGTCAGCTCTGGTGGAAGCAGTATCTACACTGCTGGGGGTGTGGATGAAGAGCTAAAAGCTGATTTGACTCCACTTGTGCTTAGCTGTCATCTGAGGCCAGAGCCTGGAGGGGAATGTGGAGCTGTTTCTTCCCTGTGCTTAGTGAAGATACCTTAGTGTCTTACTGCTTTTTTTTTTTTAACCTGCCTCTTCCTCCTTCGTGCCTACCTTAAAGGCTGCTTCACCTGCTCAAGAAAGGGTTTTGGCAGCTATCTGTGCCTCCAAGTCACTGACTCTGGGATTCCCCAAGCCCTCCCTGTCTCAGTCTCTCAGCTGCCACTGAGCACTCCCTGCTCACAAGCTCAGGAGGAAGGCAGCCTGATTTTAGATAGGAAGGCAGATGGGAGTTCAGGCAGTGCTGGAGAAGAGATCACAGGGTATCAGGTTATCACAGCACGGCTCTTGCTATGGGCTTCAGTAACTTTGCACCTGGTTCATTCCAGGAATGTGTATCTGTGTGTGTGTGTGTGTGTGTGTGTGTGTGTGTGTGTGTATGCACATGCATGCGTGCATGTATGTTTGCCCTAAAAGAATTACTTCAACTAGAGCGTTGGTTTGACACCAACCTCTCTGCAACTGGCAGCTGTTCAGATAATGTTCCTGCGTCTCAGTTAAGAGGTAAATCTTATCTCATGCACATCTCTAGGGACAGGCAAGTCCCACAGAAACCATAAGATAACATAGGAAGCAGTAAATGTGAACAAGGGCATCAAATCAGGCCGTATGTACACAGCATCAGTGACCACCGTTGGTGACAGAGGGAGCAGATATACCCAGGTGCTTCATCAACATGAACTGGAAAACATTCCGTGATCTCCTGGTCTGTGGGGAGATTCATGTGTTCACCCATGAGTCCAGAGGACAGCTCTGACTGGGTGGCATAGCCTTCACCAGTATGTGGATGGTCTCGGTGCCACTCATCAAATGCAGTCTCAATGGGGTGTGATTGCATCTGCTCTCTTGAGCCTGGTGCCAGGTTAGAGGCACTGAATCACCTCAGCCACAGTGAAGATAAAATCTCCCCTTGTAGCGTTATTTTTTCTCCATCTTTTACTACAGTATCTTTAAAATAAGTATATGCCTTGAAGAAGTTTGTGCCAATCTTAGTGATTCCACTCTCCGTGAACATGTGCAGTCTAGAGCAGCTGATTTGGCAGTATTCTTCAGTCATTTCCAGTAGGTATATAAGCCCCCATCAAGAGTTACAACCAGAGAGGCTTTGTCAAAAGCCACTTTATTTCTTGTACTCATGGACAAATGATAGTCAGATGCTACACTCTAGAAGATATTAAACAATAAAAACTATTCATGTGACAATTTCAAAAGTAATTTTGTATTTAATGAGCACCCAAAACATGTGACATAGGTAGGAATAATTAACTCTATTTTCAGAAGGAAAACAAAAGAAACTGAGGCACATCAATGAATTTTTCTTCAAATTTTCAACTCACGAGCAGGAAGTGCTAGAACAAACATTCATACCACAGCTTCAGACTCTTAGTCCCATTTTTCCTCTTGTTCTTTGCTCTTTGAGACATAAGACAACAGGGCAAATAGTACTATGTACCAGTGATTCTCTATATAGTTCTCTTTTATGTATACAAGAGATTTAGAATTGCTGCTAAGCTAATTATCCCCAAAGGGAAAAAAAAGAGCCAATGAGAGTTGTTTGAAAGAGACTGATTTCCAGTATATTAGGGAGAACTTCCCAGCAACAGAGTGAATTCACTCCCGTGTGCCTAGTTAGCACCCAATCTCTGGATGCTAATAAGTGGCATCTGCAGGAAAGGCAAGGGACAAGATTAGCAGCATCTAAAGTTCTGTTCAGTTTCTGCTTTTGGTACCTGTATGACCTGGTCAAGTGGGATGGTGTGCCTGAGACTTGGTTTTCTCCTGGGAGAAGTATTTACCTCACCTGGAATAAGATGTAGGTATGTAAATGTCCAGCTTTTTGCCTGGAACAGTGTGCTGTCTCGATAAATATAAATTTATGACCTCTCCAGTTGGGCATTTCTCCAAGTTATTGTCTTCTCTGTATCTCCCTTGCCTGACACGCCTTCCAAGTAAACGTTTTTTGCACAATAGAGAAAAGTCAGCATGAGAGCATCCTTTCAGGGGCACCATGAGGAGCCAAGGAACCACAATCCCTGCTCGTAGTCCTGGACCAGAACTCTAAAACTTCACTTAGGATTCAGATCCCAGAAGAAGCTCATTAGAAAATGGCAACTGAACTACCAAGCAACTCTGAGTAATTCACAAGTATGCCATCAGGGAGAAGGATTTCGTATTTGCCAGAAGATGATCCATGGAAAATGAGTCAGTGAAGATATTCTCACCCAGATAAAACTTCTTCTAGTCCACTGTGCTGGACCCTGCTGGCATCTTGAAGAAGTTTTTCTAAACATAAATGACATGAGTATTCTGAGTCTCTGTGTACTTCATGAGGTCAATGGCTAATATATATCTAACATCTTAAATTTCTGATGACTACTGTAGTGTGTGTTCATTGAAGAAAACTTGAAGAAATAAAATTAAAGGAAAAAATTAAAAATCACTCCTGTGTGGGAATGGACACGATTAATACTTTTTGAAATATAGACTATTAATTCTATTTTGTATGGATACTCACATTTAAATGGGACTTTGTCACTTTGAACTAAAGGTAGGCAAAGCTCTCCCTCTGAGATTCTTGTGATATTGAATATCTACTTTGCAACTTTGGGTCTCAGGTTCCTTATATGTAAAGTGTAAAATGACCTTGACTAGCATTTTCTAAACCACAATGCCTAGAATTTTGTAAATATTTCTTGAAAGAAACTGATCTGCAATCAAATAGGTTTGGCAAAGGCAAGTTAAAAAAGAGTATTGGATATTATCTGTGTTCTCACAGCTCTTATTTTTGAATGAGCACATGAATCCCAAAAAAGGGACCTGTTGGAACATAGAACACTTTCTCACAACATACCTGCTAACATATAGTAGAGGTAATAGTCCAGCGTTCCATGGGGACAACATCATATCACAATCACTAAGGGGCTCCTATTTCAATGTTTTATGATTCCTGACTTTTGGCACACATAAATATTGAAACTGATTCCCAGGACTACAAGCCTGATAGGATTAAAAAGCTAATCCGTGGGGCCCTGCCTTCCATGTATTTGGGGTAAGCAAGGAGCTGAAGATTTCCAAGTAGCTGTAACATTAGACTTGAGAAAATATGCATTCCATAACTGAAATCAAGACCATTGACAAGCAGAGTACAGAAGAGCTACAGGTTTTGGCTGAACAGTGTGTTGGAGTACTGGCCATGAACCATGTGTAGACAGCTAAAAATCATGCTTCCAGGCTGAGCTCTAAATCTTTGCATATATTCATTTTATAAAAAAAAAAATGGAATTTGCCCTGTAAGAGTCATCCTAACTCTATTATTCCTTTGTATTTTACTTGTTTGAATCTTATATTCCATGCAGTTCATGGCCATAAATTTTTAGTCAGTTCTCCTCATAGACCCCAAACTACGCTCTTCTATGCTTGCTTTACTGGGTAGTTCAGATCAGGGAACCAACTTTTCATGTGAGGAAAAATGTAAAAACAATAATTAACTGAGTCCCAGCATATGTTCTAAAATTAGTGAGAGCTCAGGGGGATCAAAGGAAGGCCAAAACTGATGGGTGGGGGAGCGGCAATGTCTGTGCTCAAGTTACATTGAAGAGGTCTTTCAGCCTCTGGTCTTTTATGTTTCCTATTCATTTTCTTCCATTTCATTCCTATAAAGACTTTCAGAGGCAACAAAGAGTGCAAATGAAACTTTGCGTGGCTCTTCCATAGCTTACCTCTTGGGATACTGACTACTGGGATCTTCACCCTTTTCTAACCTTCTTGTATCAAAGTCTTTCTCTGTCTTTTTTCTTTTGCTCCCTAGTTGGATAGTTTACTTTTATATTAATTTGCAAAAGTGGTTTCCATTCTTAATAAAAAGGAACTATTTAGAGTATATAGCCTCTGGGCTACACAAAGCCTTCTATTGGAAACATCCTGTTACCCCTCCAGCACTGTATATCCAGTTCCTCTTAACTTAAGCACCTGTCCAAAACATGGAGAAAATCTTATCTTTAGAGTTTCTGTTAGCATGGCAATCTCCTCTTTTCAGCAAACCCTACATTTTATTATTAACTACCATGAAGTTAGTGCTTCTTGCTGCCACACATAGATAACAATGTTCTAGAACCCTTAGAGCTTGCCTACAGTGACTTCCAACTCCTAATGAAGGTTCTTTTCACGCTGAACTTAGCAGAGACTTTGGCCCCAACTGGCAATGATCTCTTAGGAATACTTGTTGGCTGGATGAATGAATGAACGAATGAACAATGGGTGAAAGAGTGAATAGTATCACCACCTGGCATTTGGGAGCACCTTAGACTTTGTGGTTAAATGAAATTGGGTTGAAATTTTATTCTTTCTTGTACTGGGTACATGACCCTGATAAAATTACCTCTGATTTCTCATTTGTCAAGTGGGGCCCTCAACTCCTTTTGGACATTATTGGAAGGACTGGGGACAAACAGTGTAAAGTAGGGCATGTTCCTGGGCTTGGAGAGGTTTTTTGTTTTTTGTTTTTGTTGTTGTTTGTTTTTAACTTCCATCCTTACTCAGTGCCTAGCTCAGAGTGAGCTTTTAGAAAGTGTTTGGTGACAAAAGGGAGCTGAGCACCACTCATCTGGAGGCCAGGAGTCAATCACACTAAAGAATTCTCTCTCCTTCATCTACTGAGCTGCTGTTCTTGGCTGGGGAAGTCCCTAGTCTCTTGGTTGGCACATTATCCCAGCTAATCCGGTGTCTACTGCTTCCTCTTTCTGGTTATTCTGAGCATGAACAAGATTACCTGGGAATTCCCATCCTAATAGACCTACCCTTAAAACAGAGAAAGCAACTCTGGTAATGACATGATAAAACAGAGGGCTTTTTTCTGTTCTCAGTCAAGGCCAGAGTAGTAGAACATCAGGCTGATTGTTCAAAGTTTGAGGCCAAGGAACATAGAAGATCTTCAGCATAACAATATATGAGTGAGGATTGGCTAGGATCAGTTATTCTAGGGGATTTCCACTCAGTAGAAAACATTTTCAGACCACTGGCTGTAGGAGACAGCACAGGCAAAAAGTAGTTATAAGTGAAAAAGTGGCCAGCGGTATTCCAGATGCCCAGGGCTTACTGGAGTATCTGAATAGGGCTAGGACAAGAGGAAGTAAAAAGCCCAAATACAGGTGGTCAAACAAAGATCATGTAAAGGAGTGGCAGCAGGACACTCATTTTCACATGCTGAGAAACCAGATTCCAAAATGAAAGGACTTAGCAGACAAAAGATGGGATACTAGGGTGTGAGATAGCAGAGCCAAGCAAGAATAGATCAGGAACAACAAAGAAAGCCATTTTCTTGGCTCAGATAAAGACCTTACATATTAGAGGTCCATTAGGCTCACTCCCAAAAGAAAAGCATCCCAAAGTCCTGCAGTAGTGAAACCTTCCAGATGTAGCTCCATCTACCTGGGAGTATGATCAATTTCTATACCAAACTCCTAGTGATTCAGGTTATGTAAGGTGAACCCAAAGCCATGGGCTTCAACTGGTGAGAAATAGAACTAATAAACCTCAAGTCAAGGACTTTGGCCTTTTGAGTTAGTTCTGCCTGTCCTAAGATGCACCCTTAGCAATTAGTCAGATGTTCCATCTAGGCCACTTTTAGAACACGCTCAGGAGTTTTGGTTAGGTCATACATGGAGGAGCCTTTTCACAAGATCCCAAGAAGTGGTGTTTCCTACCTCATACTGTTTGCACTCCTCTTTAGCTAAAGATTTATCTTCTCTAAGTCTTGCAAATTAGATTGGTTCCAAAAGGGATGGGCTTCCTGTTTGGTGCAAATTAAAAAAAACTTATATAGTAGATAAGAGAGCTTTGTAATTTTATTAAAACTGTTTAGATCAACCTTTCATTTTCCTGGGCTTTCCTTGTCTGCTCTGTTGTATCTTTCCTTTGTGTGGGCTGAAATGAGCAGTGACTGTCACTGACATGGCCAATGGAGATTAATAATACTGATGCTATTGACAGATCACTCAGGGATTTGGACTGTAGAACCTGACTGTAAATTGGAGATCCAGAAAAAGGTAGAAAGAAAGAGGTCTGCCATCTTAATCACTTTCCTCATTGCAGAGACACAGTGCTGATGACTTACAGTTTAAAGGGGGAGAGATTTATTTGGGGTCACAGTTTGCAGAGGTTTCAGTCTGTAGTCTAGAGACTCCAAGGGCACGGGGCAGGCAGAGGAGAGCTGCTTACCACATGGTTGTAGGGAAGCAGAGACAGAAGGGAGGAGCCAAGCATGGAGAGAAAACTTTCCCGTCCAAGCCCCGAGTGGTCTGGCTCTTATACAGCAAGTCAGCTACAAGTACAAATTCAGTCACCCATTAAGATGAGCACATGAGGCTCTTGGGCGACATCTAGATATAGATATAACTTCTGTAAAAATTGATAGCCAGTCCTTTGGGGAGGCCACTCTGCTCATCACTTGAGTTGCAATGACTTCTCCTAGAGAACTGACTCGACTCATGTATAAACACTGCCCATCTATTCCTTCCCAAATGTATAAGATGTCATGCTGGATAACAGCACACTTGACCACTCACCACCAAGGGGAAGCTTCTCTATCAAATGTACTTATTCTGAAAGAATGATAGCACACAGGTGCCATTTGCTCATAGACCTTAATTATGTTGAAAGTTGAATATCTTCCCTAAAGAGATTCCTTTTCCTCCTTGTTACTGTAAAGCCACACCCTTCCCACTTTCTTCACCTCCATCTTTCAAAACAGAGATAATAATTTTCCTCTTGCTTTTAGAATTTCTCCTCCATTACTCTTCAGGAACAATAACAGGCCTCCATAGTTTTAAGACTGTTCTACTTTATTTTATTTTTTTGCCAACTAAGGGAAGAATCAAATGAAGAGGTTAGCTAACTGTATGCTGAGATGCCCCTGCTGCCTCTAAAATATCCAAGGACCATCATCAGAGCTTGATTCATGATTTCTACTCATGCCTGTCCAATAAACAGCAAACAATCAAAAAATTTAGATCTGTTAATTTAGACAACTTTGATTCCCTGTAGAGTCCATTTTGGCCCCAGGCCAGTGTCGAATGTACTTGGGCATCATAAGAAATACTGTGGCTGGATGCAGGAGTCATTCTCTGTTCTAAAGACCCCACAGTGTGGCTGGGGATTGGTGAGTGTCTGCCGGATGTATGCTGCCCTGATTTGCCATCAAAAGACTGACACTGAGATTTATATTTGGTGTATTCTGCTGAAGAAGTCTTAGCAGTTTGCTAGATCCACTAGTGAGATTAGGCAGATTAATGTACAATTAACCCAGGGCAGATTTTATATCTATACATATAGAAAGGACAAATAAAGGTCACAGTGAGTTTAGATGTTGATTCACTGCAGCTTATATGGCATGGTACACAGCTTTGATTAGTAGTTGACCAGTAGAAATTCTTCTGAACTTCTCATTTCTCTGAAAGTTTTCTCCTCTTAGGGAATGGTATAATTTCCCCAATCTTTAATGGAGTACTTTTTCTTGAATTAGCATCTTCATTTACTTATTGATAAAAAAAAGTTGTATTTATAGCATGAAACATGATGTTTGATACACACACACACACACACACACACACACACACACAAAATAAAAATATCCATTGTCTCTCAAATGTAGCATTTCTCGGTGATAAGGATATTTAAAATCTATTCTTAGTTTTGAAGTTTAGAATACCCTGCTGTTAACTACAGTTTCCCAATGTACAATAGATTCCCTGAACTTACTTCTTCTAATTGAAATTTGGTACCTTTCCACCAGCATCTCCCCAGACCTTATCTAACCCAGGAGGATTTGTTGTTTTATGTTTTCTTACTCTAATAGTAATAAATCTTCATATAAAAAGCATGACAAAAACATCTTTGTAAAACATAAAAGAGCCATTAGTTCTATATGATGCTACACTCTTCTGCATCCTGAAATTTTCTCCACACAAATTGTCCTGTTTTTCTCCATTTATTGAGGAAGCTGTACCAAATTGAGAAGCCTCTTTAACAAGAATTTTCTTAGAGGTCAAGAATGGAATAGCTGGAGATGTTCGTGTAAATTCTAGTGAAGTAATATATTAGCTTGTTATTGGGACAAATATGCTCATTTTTCTTAACTCTTTAATATAAGAGATATCTCAAAGTAGCCTAAGCCCACATTTGGCAGGAGAAAGGTGGCAGATAACCTACAGTGTATAACTTATCCACCTAATCATGTTATATTAGATAGTGCTTTGTTGCTTAAAAAGTAACTTCTTGATGATTAATTTATTTTTACATCAACCCATGACCTAGTTAGAGCAATTGTTGTTGTACAAGTTTTAAATGTAACCAACTGAAGATGGGGAGATTAAGCAAGTTCCCCAACTCACAGTGTTTGTAAGTGACCAGACTCCTGTGGAATTCACATGGATCTTCTGATTCCAAGCTTAGGATTCTTGGAAAATACCAAGTGCTAAAACCTTTGACAAAAAAGTATTGATACATCAACCCAAAATGAAATAAAACAAAAGCACTCATGTATCTGACTATCTATGTTGGTTCTACATTTTATCACACATTTTTTAGCCAACAAATTTTATTCAGTGCTTGCTGCTTATAAGGCATGGCAGTACTTAGATATTAGAATAGTCAAGGAAACTGATATGAGAAATAGATCTCCAGTTGAGTAGAGCTCTGATTTGTTTTCTTTCCTTAGATTTATTACCTGGGTAGAAGTTTTCAGCTGCATTGCCCTTTTATTTACAGCTGTGAGCACTCTAGCCTTGCGCACTAGGAGATGCTCAGGGTCCTGCCAGGGGTCCGGTGTGCAGCGCAGAGGAGGATGAGTGACATATGAAACATGGCATAGGGCTTTGGTGTTCAGGGACAGCAGGCTGAAGAGGAAAGAACTTATGACCAATATATCCTGCATGTTTATGTTGAACCAGACTTGGTGGCAGATTTTTTCTATTCAGGTGTGAGCCCTGCTCTGGTTTATTCCAGAAACAGAAACCAACAATATGAAGGTCAGAGAACAACATGAAACAAGCCAGTGCCCATCTAGTTTTAATCGTATTGCTTCTTGCTGTGACCATTATTATCCTTCTCATTCTTTTCTGCCACTTGTCTTTCTCCTCTCCATCTAGATGCCCGTGCACTCAGGACAGAAATGGGCTGTGCTGGGCTTAGGATCACCTACCCCTAGCCTGAGCAGAAATGGCTTCATGGGGCTGTGCCCTAGCTGTGGCTTGTGAAGTCCTCCTGTATGAGTCTTTTCCCCCAAAGTGCACCAAGGTTATTGTCACCATGCAGTGAACACAGGCTGCAAATGTCCTGTTCCTGAAAACAATGTGAGCTGGAGATCTGTGTGATCCCAACTTGCTGGGAATATTTATCAGGTTTCTTGACCTCGTGCTTAAGGCTTCCATTTCCCTATCCCTATTTATCTGACAGAGTCTGACTTCAAAAATGTCAAGCGATCTTGATTTTGGTATAAAGCAGGTATTTCTTTTCTGTAGGTCACATGTTTTTCACAGAAATTTTGTCATAGACATCTTGAGGTAGGAACTGTAAAAGACATTATTTCTGAACATTTGAACATTACTTTTCATTTTCTCAAAGGATTTTGCACATGATCGACAGACATATTAATCAAACCCACCTACAAGATGAGAAACCCAGACTCAAAGCTGAAGGGAGGAGGACTGCCCTAGTGTGAGGAAAAGCAGCAGAAATTAAGCTCAAATGTCTCATAAAATGAATCCTGTGTAATCCTTTTACACTCAAACATTTTGACAGATTTTAGGCATGGGAGGCAGAGTGAAGAGTTTACACAGAGCCCGAACTGTCTCCAAATTGTTTGTTTGCTGTTAAAGGGCTGAAAGAAAAGGAAACAAAACAAAACTACAACTCTATTGTAAAAGAGAAAGTCCACCGCACAAAGGCCTGGCTGTCTTGTCAGGCAGGTTATATGAATGCCCCAGCTTTGCTTTCTTCAGGCCCAGAACTTGTCACTGGTCCTGTATGGGGAGGACGGACAGGAAGCAAAGTATCTTCTCCAGGACTTAAGGAGACACTCCAGGTAAGAAAGCTGAAATATGTCTACATGTGGACTGGCAGTGTGGCTCAGTGGTCAAGCACTTGCCTGGCATGTGTAAGTTAGATCTGCAGTAGTCCCTCTCTCTCCAAAAAAGAAATACTGTCACCTTTCATTTTTACATAGCTTTAGGCTTATACATATGCCATTGTGCTGACTTTTAGCTCTGAGAAAGCTTCTAAGTGATTTGATCCTACTATCAATTCACAAATCCAATTAGACACACCTATTAGGTCATCTCATCTCTGCTTGAATGTTTCCAGTGATGGAGAGCTTCCTGCTGGGCCAGGCAACTTATTTTATGGCCAGACAGCTTTTATTGTTAGGAAATTATTCTCTATATAGAGTTCAAATCTATCTCATTGAAATGTCTATCTACTGGTTCTATGGTAACGCCTATACAATAACTTTTTTCTCACCCACACCATAGTTTTTCAGGCATTTGAAAACAGTTATCAGGGCTCCCTAAATTTTCCCATCTTCAAGTGCAACTCCTCGTTTTCTCAGCCAAGTTTTTAAATAATATGACCTTTATCACCTTCCTCCTCTGTTCACCTTCGCTTAGAATAGATTCTTTTGGTATCTCTGTGACCCTAAACAAGGTCCTCAGAATTTGCCAGAGCATGGTAAATACACCCTGGCCAGTCAAATGTGACTGTTAGCATTTTCCACTGGAATATGCTGCTTCAACTCCTGCAGTCTAGGATTATGATGACTATGTTAGTAACCTTTGCTAACTCACAGTGAAGTTACGATCAAACAGCATCACTAGTCCTTTTGCCAGAGTAACTGAGTTATTTTTCCCCATTGAAGCCCCTCTCATTACCTCAAGAACAAGTAAACAACCTAAATGAACAGTTGAGTAGTTAAAATAGATACTGTCCCATAATTAAAAAGGAAGATTAGATAACGTTACCAACCACTTATCAAATGCCAGGCATTAGCACTGTTCTGAGCAATTTTCCTATAAAGGTGGAGTGATGAAAACTGTATTTCTTACTATTTCACATGGTCAAAGTAGTTTAAGGCTTTCCCTTATATATTGTATACTCAAGATTTTTTCTTTCCCCTCTCTCTGTCTCTCTCTCTCCCTCTCTGTCTCTCTCTCTGTCTCCCTTTGTGTCTCTCTCTTTCTGTCTCTTCCTTTTTTTTCTGTGCTGGGGATTGAACACAGGGCCTTCACACTAAGCTATATCCCAAACACTTATGTATTGTGAGAGAGGGTCTTACTAAGTTGCTAGGCGGCCTAGGCTCAATTTGAACTCTGGATCCTCCTGCATTAGTCTCCAAGAGTGCTGGGATTACAGGTATAATGCCACCATGCTTAGTTTAAGGTTAAATTGGAGTTATAGGACACACCTCAGTTTCAGTTCTCTACCCTTAATCTATAGCTAGTGAGAGTACAGTGTGCAAGTAAGCAGGAAGTTTAAACAAAGAATCTTAGAAAAGAGATGATTGAGGGCTGATATAAAAATACAAGCAAGGGCTGGGGATATAGCTCAATGGAATAAGTGCCTGCCTGGCAAGCACAAGGTCCTGAGTTCAATCCCCAGTACCACCAAAAAAAAAAAAAAAAAAAAAAAAAAACAAGCAACTCCAATTTCCACTGCATTTCTTCCCAGCAACCTCATGGAACCTGACTCAGCCCCTCCAGCAAGCGCCTTCCCCTCTATCCAAGCTGTTTGTGTGAACCAACCAGAGAAATCCAGATTTGGTTCTCTTTGCAAAGCTGGCAAAATGACTTCAATTTAGCCATCCATGCCAGAAACAATCATAAATGTAAATGCATTTTATGTCTGCCTCCTAGAAGAGACTTGCAGTTTGTCTCTGGCTTAAACAGGAAATAGCTAGACTTATATTCCTGGTAATCTTGCTTGGAATTTGTTTTCACCCCTACTTGCAGCAATGACCTTAATTGGGGTACTGATACTGTGCTCCTTGGAGTGTCCTGGAATTTAGTTTGCATATTTAAAAGACCCCCTTGTTGCTTAGATAAAATCATCATGTAAGAATGAAAAGAAATTTACAATGTTGATTAATTATAAACATATAGAATTCTGTCAGTTATCTCTACACTGGTACATAGACTACACACTGAAAAATAGTTAAACCTCCACGGGCATTTCCAATCATTTTAGGCATTTTGAAAAAAATGTAATCTCCAATTTCATTCTATTAAATTATGTGTAGCAATGAGGGAAGGACAGTACAAAACTCTCCAGAAATTAACAGAGGACTGCCGACACATCTAAGTGGCTTTCAGCCATTGAAAACCAAAGACTCACTTAGTTCCAACTCCCTATTAAAAACATAACTGAAAAGTGATGACTGTACATCAAACACTATGGAAAACAGTACTGTTCTGGGTTTTGAGAATTTTGAAAACTTGAGCATAGTGAAGAGTACCAGGAATTTGACCATTTCCCCAAGTATGACTCTTCAAGTGTAAATTGGATTCAAATAGTGCTCAGTCTTCTCTGTGGAGTGATTTTGGTTGCATTACAAAACTGTGACCATCACATTCTGGTAATAAACTTTTGTTTTTCTTGTGAGACAAGGTCTCGCTATATAGTTCAGGCTGGTCTTGAACTCACTATGGAGGTCAGACTGGCCTTGAACTTGCAGCAATCTTCCTGCCTCAGCCTCCCGAATGCTGGGATTTCAGGTGTGTAGCACCATGCCTGGCCATGGTATTAACATTTGACAGAGAAAGTCAAATGGCTGCCCAAGTTGCCCCAGCAAATAGTTGGACTCACAGTGAAGTGCTCTGTCTGTAACTTTGTGCTGCCTCCCTGTGGGAAGGTGGCAATAGTGTTACGATGTAATCTCTTCATAAATTGTGATGGTTTCCCACGACTGGACAAGAATTTTAGGATGGCTTATACACTTAACAACCTATGTTTACCAGATGATGTGATGACTAAACAGCCTCTCTTAAGGAAAGCTTAAATACTGAGTTTTATTTATTTTGTCCAAAGAGGGAAAAAGCACTTTGTATGGATTATAAGCTACTAAATATCAAGAATAAAATTCAAAGACCTCTTAAAAGGGGGTTTGGTATAATATTTAGTTTAACAGCAGAGTAAAAATCTGTTCTCTACTCCTCCCTGCTCACCTCGCCATGCCTACACACACTTCCGGACCTGAGCTTCTCTCTCCCTGAGTGAGGGTGTTGGAGAGGAAGACACACTCCTAGCAGAACTGTGGGAGCATTAAAGGTGTGAGCGGGTAACATGGCAAATGCTTAGATTTTTAAAATTTATTACAGCACAAAATACATTGCCAGTAATCTCCCCAAGTGTAATGTTTTTAATTGACAGAAATTGCCATAAACATAAATTGTAAACTGCTTTAGAAAGTGACAAAAGTGCTGGGATAAAGGCACTTAAAGGGAAGGGGAGCATTTTGAGTGGATTAATGGCAACGTGTCTTGTACAGTAACATTTTGAACATATACACATTCATCATATTTTTTGGTCATCCCATGTACACACCTATAACATTTGGTCTTCTCACACTGTGTATTGGCAGACGGCTGGTGGAAGGTGGTGTGGGCCTCTGAGGAGGAGCCACTTGGCAGTCTGCAGCCTTAGAGTGGGTTGGAAGGTACACTGGCCGTCCAACATGCTGACTTCCAGTCCCGCCATGAACTCTTTCTGGCAAGAGGACCCCTCCATCTCTTCTAATATTTCCAGTATTTTCTCCATTTCTGAACAATTCTGAATTTTTCAGAAAACCTTTTTAAGTTTCGCTTAAATCTTTCTTCTAATTACTTTCAACCATGTACCTATTCCTGCCCACTGGGACCCTAAATGAGATAAATCCAACCCCCCTCTATGCCACAGCCTCTGATACATGTAAAGAGAATCACCGCGTCCTTTGCCACACACTCTGCATCCAAATTTATGTTCTCCAGGCTAAATTTCCCATCCACCCTTCCTCCTGCCGTATCCCTCTGCTTTCACCACCGTGCTGATCGGGCTTTCTCCCCTTCGGCTTCAGTTTGCCAACATTCTTCTTCTTCATCACTCACTGCTTGCAGATCTTTAAGCAGCTGTCAATCCACGCTACTGTACCATCACACACATGAGGTCCTATCAAAACAGTGAGGCTTTATCAGAAACATTTACCCAGCTGTCGCCCCGAGCGTGCTGACTCTTCTGTTGGGACTTTGCTTCGCTTCTGGGTGGGCAGCTGTGCAGCCTAACTTTTGCTTTCCTGCCTTGTTGCAGAAAAGCACTTTGGAGGGTAAGATTGCTTTTGTGTGCCAGTGTTGCAGCATTTCTCTGCTTTTAAGCTCCACAAGGTCCTTTTGGGGCTATTTAAAATACAAATCAGTGAGGTATGTCCCTCAGTCTGTGGCTATGAAACACCGTGTGCCGCTTCTCTATCCCACACTGTCAGCCGAAGCTTCAGGGCATCCTTGTGTTTGAGGAAAAAACAATCTGGGCCTTCTGTGTATAGAAAGGGTGAGGATCTAAAGCTCTGTGAAGACAATATGGTGCTTCTATTGATCCATGCGAGTTGAACATATGGAGACTCTGAGAAAAAAGCCTGCCCTATTTAGCAACCCAGGCTGATGAGGAGGTGTGTTACAGATCTGTATTCCTCCCAGCATGTGGGCCAGGGCACATGGGCTCATGTTACTGATGAGTTTCTTGAGTCAAGCAGGGCCATCCTCTCTTACCAGTTTACGGCATTAATTGAGTTGTGTGAGAAACTCTGCAGGTGCATTCCTGAGAGGAGAGACAACCTGGAAATGCAGCTCCCACTTTCCCAACTAGAGACTGAGAGCAGCAGCCCCCGGAGGAGCAGGCGGTATGGGAACAGGGGCAGCTGTGTGGAGGGCAAAACAAGGTCACCTCTGCAGAGGGACGGAGACATCTCCAGCCTTCAGGGAGAGGGTGTGGGTCTTGTCTAGTCCCCCAAGCTTTAGGGATTTTTCTTTTAGTTGTGGGGACAACATTCACTGAGGCAGAACTTCAGACCCACGGCCTGAGAGAGGGTTTAGTTTACATCTGGGTATGTTAAATTGGTGTAATTTGAACTTCATAAAGTGCTGAGATGTTCAGCATATGACAGTGTTACATGAAGACAGTGAGTCAGGAAACTGAGGATGACGGCTCTCCCAGAAGCACTGGTAGATGTGACCACTGTAGTTATAACATCCAGACTCCTCAGCGGCAGCACTTAGAAGTGGTTCTCTTTCAGGACTCCCCACTTAGTCTGGAAGCCAGGCCCATCAGTGCGAGTACACACTGCCCATCTCGTGGTTCCTGCATCCATTCTGCATTGCACAGCGGTAGCTCACATTGCTTTTGTGTCTTTTTAGCCATACCACTGCCTGACCCTATATGTCTATAAAATGTAATCTATAGACTAGGTTAAAACACTAACTGCCAGTGAGTTTTCCGGAAGTAATCTAGCAATATGGCAAGCGTATACTGAGGATATAGGGGGCTAGTCACTTGGTTCTCAGGTTTTGGAAAGCATGTGACTCATTTGTGAAAACTTACAAATAGGTAAATCAGTAAATAGAAAGATGATTGGTGGTAGGTAGATAGATAGACTCCTATATCCAAATTTTAATTTATTGTGGCTTGAGTAAGTCATACCCAGAAACTTAGCATTTTAATAAGCCCTGCATTTTAATCCAACGCAAAGCTCTTAGGCCCCTATCTTCAGAATATTAACTAAAAGAAGATTGTCTCAAGAGGCCCCAGTTTCCCAAGTTTCTAAAAGGAAGTCAGAAAACCCTCTCCAGGATTTTGTCTCCTGTCTCACCGTCTTTGTGAGGAGGCTCCAGGTTCTACTGTGCACAATCTCGCCAGGCAGAGTTTGGAGCAGAGTAAATTCCTTTCAGGATTATAGGATTAGGAAGCTGAAAGGTGATTCAAATTCTTGATTAAATAGAAAGAAGGAAACAGGAGGGGATGCTCCTGAGCGCCCACATCACTCCAATGTGTTTTCTCTGTAATTAAAGGAAGTGATTGCAAAATATTTGAGGGGATTAAATGCTCAGAGAATATAGTGATCAAATAACATGAGATGCTGTATTCTTTACAGTGATCCCTGGCTTGGCTTTGCACGTGGTTTTGAACTGGTGTCACTTAAATCTCAATACGGAAGGAAAGCTCAAATGGAAATATTATCTGCCATGAATTTAGAATACAGCCCTGGGTCTCAGATTGGGAGACCCTGGACTCTACTCTGGGGTGCTCTGTAAATTTTTGAATGAGTGCAAATAATGACTTTATTGCTCAGGTTCTTTACTTTCTTTTATAGAGTTACAACAGTAATCCCTGTAATACTTTTCTCCACATTTGCCTTTATTGATATCCACTAATCCAGCAATGCCTTATTGAAAAGCTATTTTAAATCCTTGCTAGGACCCAGGGAGCAAAATTTTATATAAATAAATAATCGCTTATTGATTGGCTTGCAGATGCACACATTTGGGGGACTATAGAGATGCAGTCCTCCCCAAAGAGGATTATAACTGGGCCTGATGGGAAAGGAGGAGTCCTGGTATCAGAATGTGAGAAACAGGGTTGGGGTGGTTTCTCAAGAAAGGTGATTCTGTCTCCAAAGGCAAACTGCAGGGCTCTGCCATGGTGACGAGTTCTGGCCAAGTGTTCTGAGTCTGGTTGGTCAGCTAGGTAGGAAGGAGCTCCAGACCTCAGTGCCAGGCAGGTCAGGGTGTGGCTCAGATGGGGGCTGACTTCAGGGCCTTTCCACCTGCACAGCCCTGAAGGGCCCCCTAAGTGAGTTTAATGCTTTGATACTGCCGCTGAAGATTCTTTGTAATTTTTAAAGAAGGTGCCTCTCAATTTCATTGCGTATTAGTCTCCATCAACTGTGCAGCTGATCTTGACTTAGATTCTGCGTGCCCTTAAGCAAAGCACTCATCCCTGTGAGCTAGAAGGGACCCAGGATCTATTTATATGATCATGAAATAAAATATACATATGTACATAAATATTTGTATTTTACCTAAATGCATGTAATGTATATGTAAAATGCCATCTTTGTAGAAGACATTTAACCAACATTACATGTAAGGGAAAGGAACAAAGCTGGAGCTTTGCGGGCCAGCGTTTTCCACGCGGGCACCTTTTAGATCTTGGAGGCTGTGCATTCTGCGTTACAATGGCTCGGCACTGCTATCGTAGTTTCAAACAGCCAGAGACAGTGCATACATGAAGGAGTGTGCCCATCAGGCAATATGTTTTGAAAAAGAGGTGGCCATAGTTTGTTGACCCCTGGACTCTAGGCTAGAAAATCAAAAGTCAATGGAGACCGACAGAAAGGTGGTTTCATAGTTTGGCTCCAAGCAGGAACCAGCAGAGACATCTGTTAGAAATTCAGGTTCTGTGATCTTACTCTGAACTTGCTGCATCAGAGACCGGAGAGTAAGGCCTAGCAATCTGTGTCTGATGAGTCCCTCAGGTGATGCTGATGAGTGACTCAAGTTTAAGAACCCTTCCCCTAGAACAAACACATTCAGGAATGGCAGATCTAAGAAGACTGCATCAATTTATTGCTGGTAATTACAAAAGCTTGCATCTGTATGTTGCTTTACAGTTGTGAGTGGACCTCAGACTTTTCCTTCTAATTGATGCATCCAACCAGTGTGTCTTTCATAAGATAACTCTTACAGAAAATTTGTTCAGAGACGGAATTCCTCCCTCCTCCGAAGGATGATCTATTGCTAGAACTACTCTAACCTGCACAGGGAAAGAATGCATTCATCGTATATGATGAATGTCACAGGGCTTTAGTTCTCCAAATGCAATCCCCAAACCAGGACCATCAACGTCATCTGAATTGTTATTACAAAGGCAGACGCTCCAGTCCAGGGCTACTGTGGGATTTGGGCTTTGTGCTTGTTTTAAACAGACCTCCACGTACTTCTGAATATGCTCCAGTTTGAGAGTCACTGGATTAGACCATGAAAGCTTAATCTCAGTCTTGCTTGAGAAGAGCTGCCACAGCCACCAGTGAAAGGAATGGGTCAGGTATTAGAATAATTGTCCAAGGGCATTTGGCTGCTACCAGAAAAGGTGTGCAATCAAGCCCAAGCCTCCCAGTTCTGATTCTAGGGACTTTTATACTCTGCCATATAACACTAGACACAAATAGAACCCCCTTTCTGCCCCTGCCCTTTATAGTTAACATAGGAATCCACTTAGCTCCACAAAAACAATAAACTGTACATTGGTCTTCATAAAGCAGAACAAAATTTGACACTCTGAGGAGAATCAGCTTCTTGCCTTGAGCTAATCATGTTTTTTTCAGTTTTGTTCAGTTTCTTTTGGGGGAATTAACTGCCTCTCACTGTACTAGATGCCTTCTTCCTACCTGGTGCTCTGTGGTATGAGGATCAAGTTGATCCCCTCTGTGAGAACTGTGACATGATCAATTAGAAATATTACCTTAGGGGCTGGGGATATAGCTCAGTGGAATAAGCTCCTGCCTAGCAAGCGCAGCGTCCTGAGTTCAATCCCCAGTACTGCCAAAAAAAAAAAAAAAAAAAGAAAGAAATATTACCTAGGTAAGAAGGGTTGTGGTAGTGTATGCCATTAAAAACCACCATCCTCCTTGTGTTCCTTCTCTACCAACTTTATATCATAATACATCTCTTTACTTCCCTTAGAAAGTTTCATTCTCCAGTGACCAAATCATGTACAGAAGCTCTTTATAGAGCTACTGATTCGGTGCGGTAGCCACTGCCCCCAGGTAGCTATTTAAGAAAAGTTAATTAAAATCCAATGCAATTTAAAATTGTTGAATAATGCTAGCCACATTGCAAGTACTGGCTCACTAGCTTGATGTGGCAAGTGGCAGCCGTACAGAATGGTGCCAATGTGTAATGTTCTCAAGACTCCAGAAAGCACAACACTGCTCTAGATTCTTCCTCTCACCCACCATCTCTCTCTGTCTCTGTCTCTGTCTCTGTCTCTGTCTCTGTCTCTGTCTCTGTCTCTGTCTCCCTCTCTCCTCTGACTCTTAACTGCCTCTCTTTTTCTGCTACAATTTATGATGTCTTCTCAGGTTTTTTCTCCCTATTACCTTAATCCAGCACGTCTACTGTATAACATTCTGTACATAATATGTTACCACTATGCCAAAATTGGAGAATTCACAGTTTAGTTGAATTAAGACTTTAGCTAGATTGGATCAAGGTTCTTGAAGGTGGCATTTTAGACATCACCTGGTAAAAGAGAACATGGGGACAGGGATGGGGCTGGGGTTGGGTCTGGGCAGTATTCGGTCAGACCTTGCAGTTGACCAAAGTCAGATATGCTATATAGGTATTTTCTAGCCAATTTTGCACTATGAAAATGTTCAAAAATTCAGAAAAATTGAAATAATAAGCCAGGCAGGGTTGTAGATGCCTGTAATCCCAGCACTCGGGAGGCTGAGGTAGGAGGATTGTTGCGAGTTCAAGACCAGCCTGGGCTACAAAGTGAGCTCAAGGCCAGTCTCAACTCCATAGCAAGACTCTATCTCAAAAAGATCAAAAAGGAAAAAGAAAGAGAAAAAATAATACAATGAATATCTATATGCCCTCTGCCTAGATTGAAATATGACCAATACTTGCTAAATTGATCAGATTTGATAACTCACTTGGAAAGTCAGTTGCAAGCGGCATGAGTATTTATTATTGTCTACTCTAGGGTGTACCTCGTAAGGCCAGGAGTGTTCACTTCCCCAGCCACATTGCTGGATCACACACACAGATGAACACTGGTTGTACATCAGTCAGGCACTTTCCACACTAGATACTCGGATGTGCATCTCTTCTTTCCCATCTGAAATCTGGATTTGAGGAGCACGATGAGGGCTCTTCCTGCCCTCTATGCAGAGGAGTTCCTATCTCATGTGTATACACCTGCTGTGCTGCATAAATATCCAGGGCACTGTATCTTTCCTCAGGTGCCCTGAGTGTCAGGGAAAGGGTGTAAACATAGATCACTGTCTGGTATTCTTGACAACTTGGATTCCTTTTGCTTAGCAGGAAGACTTCTTTTTGGACAATTCACTCGGTGAGAGAGTTTGTAAATCAAGCTAGGGAGATCCCCAGGGAACTTGTAGGGAATGACTCAGATTATGAGAGAAAGAAATAAAGAAATGTAAGGAGCAATCCTTGCCCTGAAACAGTCTATGAAACCATCAAGACTTTATTTGGACAAGGGCCATGGGCATTACCATTGTGACACCTATCTGATTATCTCTTTTCTATGGTGAACTTCTTGCAGAGATCTTCATCTATGGTGCCTAGCATAGTGTAAGTAAAAGTAAATGGTTGTTGATATTAAAATCTTATAGATCAGCAAAAAATATCATCTAATGCTTCATAGTAGGTGCTCAATAAATACCATTGTAGTTGAACTGACATGTGAGTCTCTTGCCTGGGAACTCTGACACTTATCTGTATTGTTTATTTGAAAGTTTGAAGAGGGTATTTATGGGGTCAGGTGTCATATCTTCTCATTTGTATATATACTACATAAAACCTGCTACAGTATCAGCCCACAGTAGGCTAGCCATATGCATTTGCTGAGTGGATGTATGAGTGAAGGAATGAATTAATTTAAAAAAGAATTGAATTTTACAAACAGGAAGTACAATTACATTAGAGGCCAGATTTAGTGCGGATCCAGGCTATCAGAATCAATGATACTACCTCTTTCAAGAAGGATGAAACCAATGACTTTACCCCCCAAGAATACCTTTTCTATTTATGGGTAAGATTTGTAGCCTCCTGACAACACATCTATACAAAACACCACACAAACACGAAGTTTTCTTTTATTGTTCCATGCCTGGGAATTGGTGTTCACTCATTTTTATTTTCAGGGGTATACACTATCTATTTCACTCTGAGTACCCCTGACATAATGATTTCCAGACATAGTGATGTTGATTTAAATGCCCTCCATAGTGTTTTTCTCATGGTCAAATGATGCCAAACTGATAATAAATGATGTCACTGTTACCAAAAAGAAACCTCCTTAAATTTAAACCCATTTTTACAGATTTAGCAATGCCAGAGTCTGTGATTATATTGGAACAGGTTGTACAAGGATGAGTCTGATCTGATAATGGTTCATCGGAGCAAAGGCCTGGTTGTTTGTTGAGCTAGGGCAGGCTGGCCTGATGTCACAAGTACACAGGCCTCCAGGTTTCTGGTCAGCAAGCAACCCACCGGCGACAGAGGGAGTCAGGCTCCTTCCATCCAGGGCCTGAGTGGTCTGGAAGGTCTTGTTCTGTCCCACCAAACTGGCATAGCAGGAAAATGAGGGATGGAAAAGAAAGGGATCACATGTCACTGGCCAGAATTTACTCTGTTGGTCACATCTACTGAAAAGGAATCTGGAAAATAGAATCTAATGTTATACTCAAGAAACAACTGGATTTCTCATAAAGACCTGGTAATCCTTGACCAAAAGTTTTAAGTGACTTTAACATAAAATGAATGAAAGGAAAGGGCCAGCCCCGCGAGTAGAAGTAGAAGGGTCCACAGTAGGAGAGACGGGAGTTCTGGGAAAGCACACTAGTCCAGCCAGCTGGAGCGCGTCTCTGGGCACCACGTGTACAGGGAACATTTAAATGCCAGAAGAAAGGAGGACGGACTGAGACAGTGGGAGTCTGGGGAGCATGTCCTGGGAGAAAGGAGGCCGGGAAATGGGACATTTGTCCTGGGCAGGAGAGGTTAGGGAGCATGTCTGAGATTGCAGATCTTTTGAAAGAGGAAGTTGGCTTGTTCTATTGCGTTCCAGAAGGCTGAACTGTGACTCCTATAATGCCTCAGCCAGCAGAAGCACTGAAACGACACTGAGACTCGCAGGCAGATTTATTTATTTACATCGACAGGCACTGATCGGGATCATTTACAGAATATCAGGCCCAGTCTCTGTGCTTCAGGGTTTATATGAGATTAGCAAGTGAGAAGTACAGAGGCAGAATGACTTGTCAATTGGGGATTAGTTCTTACGATATGCATCATAGTGACCAGCTGTGTATCACCGTGACCAGCTGTTTCTAAGAGACAGGAGCAACCAACCTGGAACAGGAATTATTGCCTGGGCAACTAAGTACCCGAAGTATACTGATGGGTGGGGGGCATTTTCTGCTACAATGCAATATAGAATATGTTAAATATGTGAATCTTACTCATTGTGTTCTCAGTTCTAGCACTATGCCTAACACATTCCAGATATTCAGTAAGTATGTTTGGGTGGAATTAGTTAATTAATTAATTGCCAAGATCCAGGTTTCTGTTCTGCACCCTAAGAGAATTCCTGAGAACCAAAAGGGCTTCCTTCCATACTAAAGACACTGAAAAACCGGAGACCACACCGGGAATGCTGCAGCCCTGACACAAATGGGGGGTGGGGAGGAGGGAGCAACAGTGGCACAGCGAGCAGCATCCTCTTCACAAGTCCTTCCTCCTCTGAATCTAGGACTCTTTGCCCCAGATCAAGCTTTTGAAAGGCCACTGTGTCACAGCAGGTTTCGCCATCCCAGCCAACATCAACAGAAGTCACACAAAAACAAATGGACTTGGAAAATCGTCCGCGAGTTGTTTACTCAGAGTTGGACGCTGCCTTTGGAAACTCTTCCTCGCCCCTTGCCTCCTTGCCAGGATTTGTCACGTGCCAGAATTTCATCTCCACAACCGTTTAGTTACACAACTCTTACCAAGGTGCACATACCGCCACTGGTCCGATCACCTGTTGAGCACCCTTTCCTTTTCCCACGGCCCAGCAGCGACCCTGCTGACAAGAAAGGTCAGTCTCTGTGTGATAAAATTCATGAGTTCTGCTCAAGAGCTATCTTAGCTTTTTGTGGATGGGGTCACTAACCCCAAATAAAGATTCCAGGAAACACTGAAAATCTTTATGTTTCCAGCTGAGTCTGGAAACAGTGTGATTCTTGGAACTTAAAAGGAGCCTGAAACATCACAATCGTAGCACTACAGACTTCAGGGAAAGGCTTGGGACCGACCTTCTCTCTCTTGTAATCATGCTCTTAGCGACCACTAAAGTGACCAAGAGTCCTCTCTGCCGGTCCGTCATGTTCTACATGTTCCTAATGACTTTCTGTGCAGCTAGTTTATCAGCTAAGATTTGAACAGAGAAAATACCCAGCAAAGATACTATTTTAGAAAAACCATCACTCATATTTCACTTTCAAGAGAGAGACTGTTGGACAGACAGCCTTCTCTTTTTTAAGGAAAAAAAAAAAAGCCAGATGTGGTGCATGTGTCTGCAATCCCAGTGCTCTGGGAGGCTGAGGCAAGATCACAAGAGCGAGCCCAGCCCGGGCTACTTCATGAGAACTTGTCTCAAAAGAAAACTAAGACTGGAGACGATATAGCTCAGTGAAAAAGCTCTGGGTCAGTCTCCAGTACTGAAAAAGGAAAGGCAGGTAGAAGAGGAGAAGGGGGAGTTTAGTTCAAAATGATAGGAGGCGGACTCAATGGAGTTGGACGCTAAAGTACTTCGATTAACTTGACCCACGTGGTATAATTTCTCTTGTTCAAGTACGAATTTTAAATGCTGATACAGTGGAGAAAAACTCAGCAAGCGAGGAAAAGGAAACAATAAAAGCAAGGATCTCACTGAATTTATGAAGTGCCCAGTCTAGTCTAACCCTGTCCGGGGTGTCAGATCCATGACTGCATCGTCTTCATAACTCTCTTAGGCTCTTTTTTGTGTGTTTGTAAAGAAAGTATTGATGAGGTAAAACTACACACCAGAAAATGCATCTTTTTAAGTGTATAGTTTAGAGTTGTTTAGCACTTTACATCTGATGCTGCTAACCTCAGAACATTTTGACCATCTCCCCAAAGAAACCCTATATGTATCCACCCCCTCTCTACTTCCTGCAGCCGGGAACCGACTTTCTGTCCAGTGAGTTTGCCTGCTCTGGACAATTCATATAAGTGGAACCACTTTCTGTGTCTGCATTTTGTGTTTGGTTTTTTTTTCTGCTCAACATAATAGCTTTTACATTTAGCCAGGCGTCAGTAACTTTTATTCTCTTTTATGGCTGAGTAGTATTCCATTATATGGATATACAACATTTTGTTTATCTATTCATCACTTGGTAGACATTTGTGGGTTTTTTCCAATTTTGGGATGTTGTTAATAACGCTGTCACGAACATCCATGTAAAAATTTCAGGATGAATGTGTTTTCAATTCTATTGGAGATATACCTAGAAGTGAGATTTCTGTGTTATATAATAATTCTATGTTTAACTCTTTTGAAGAACTTCTAAACTGTATCCAAAGCACCCATTCCATTGTATCTTCTCACTGGGGCTTCAGTTTTTAATCCATCATCATCATTTGATATTGCATACATCTTTTTGAACAGAGAAAGGTATAAAACAACTCTAAACTATACACTTAAAAAGATGCATTTTCTGGTGTGTAGTTTTACCTCAGCAATACTTTCTCTACAAACACACAAAAAAGAGCCTAAAAGGTATAAAGTAAAATCTCACTGTGGCTTTTTGTTTTGTTTTTGTTGTGATGGGGACTTGGCCTAGTGTCTCATACATGCTGGGTAAGTGTTCCACTAAGTGCTCTACCACTGAGATCCAGCCCTTCTTTACTTCTAAAAGTTCTTATAAATGCCCCTGGCTGGTCTTAAGCTTGGGAGTGTTCTGCCTCAGCCTCCTGAGTTGATGGGATGACAAACATGCACCCCGTTACCTAGCTCATTGTAGTCTTGATTTGTATTTTTTAATTTCTAGTGGCATTGAGCAGCGTTTCCTGTGCTTGTGCCAGATACACACTTTTGGGGAACTGATGAAAACTCAAATCTTTCCTATTGTTAGCTCGGTTGTATGTCTTTTTATTTTGAAAAGTCAATAGGCAGTAACTGCAAAGGTTGATTTCCAGACAACCAATCTTATTTTATTGACCTCTGCATCTCTGTTGATGTCAGCATCTCAATCTTGATTTTGGCAGCTTTGTCAAACATTTTGAAATTTGGAAGTGTGAGTCCTCCAAGTTCAGGTCTCTTTTCCGGGACTATTTAGATATGCTCATGGCCTGGCCCTTTGGTATGAACCTTAGGATCAGTGGGTTAATCTTCCCAAGAAGGCTCAGTTTATTGCAGCTATTATCTTTCTACACTGATAAACCCGTCCCATCAAGCACTTGTGGAGTCCTCCAGAATTATGAAGCTGCTTTAAATGTAAAAAGTGCTAATTTCAGTCTGAATGGATAGATTTTAACTTATTCAACTCACTTAAAGTCTCATTTTGAGAAAAAATAAATATCTCCCTTTGCCCTTTGTATGAAGCTGGCATAATCACTGGCCTGCTTCTGGGGATATCTTCTGATTTATCCCAGGACCAGGATGCTGCTTCCTCTGCTGAGTCCCTCTGCTAGAATCACAAAATTCTAAACCTGAAAAGGCAAACAAGTCTTGCCTCCCTTAGGGCAGAGTGGGGATCCTGCCAGAAAAGAGAAAAGGAAGGGGCAACTATAAGAAGGGGAAGTAATGAAAAACTGACAGATACGGGGAGCATTTGAGCTCTTGGCGTATGTGAAGAGTTAGCTGGCAGTGGTTGGTCCCTTAGGAGACTGGTCAGTGTAGGGCAGCACAGAGCGTAATGTGTTCCTCCTTGAAAACCCATTATTTGTGTGCGTAAGAATCCATCAATCTGTTTGGTCTGCTTGGCTGCCTTTCATTTTGCCTGTGAGCCCCAAATGTAGCCTAGAACGACTAGAAAACCTAGTCCAGTTCCCAGTGCGTGAGGTCACTCACTCAAGCTGCTTTTCTGAGCCAGGATGCAGTGTACAGCCTTCCTGCTGCTGGGTTTAGTGGTCTGTGCTGAGGGCAAGCCTACAGCAGCTCTTCCTCTCCTACTATTTATGTGAGGGATGTTGCTATCACAGTACTCTTAGCTGACATTTACAGAAACTAAGACATTGTCGTCTATGTATTGCATGCACATTACTTAATTCTCACTGCAGTCCTGTAAAATCAGGACAGTTACTATTATTCTCCATTTTACAAATGACAAAACTGAGGCCCAAACAAGCTATATCTTTTGTCAAAGTCATAAGAATGTAAAGGGGGCATGTCCAGAACTGATCTCAAAGATGACATGCTATAGTAAGTCATCCCCTTTCCTTCCTTTTCTTGTCTTTGTTATTGAAATGAGGGTCTCTGTTTTGAGGAATCACAAGTTATCCTATAACAGGGGCTGGGGATATAGCTCAGTGGAATAAGCGCCTGCCTAGCAAGCGCAGGGTCCTGAGTTCAATCCCCAGTACCGGCAAAGAAAAAAAAAACCAAAAAAAACCAAAACAAGTTATCCTATAGTCCTTCAGAATTTAAAAACTCTAAAAGACAATGACTTAATCCCATTTCTTCAAGGAAGCACCTTTCAAGATTCTTGCAGATCATCCTGTGCTCTCCTTTCTCTGAACTTCCGTTGCATTTTTTAAGAAGTCATCACTTGAGTTCAGAGCCACTGAACTGATGGGTTTGCCTGAGGCCTGCTGGCCTGCTGGCCTCCTGGCATCACCAGCCATGCCCAGGCAATTCCTTTGCTTCCCCAAGAGTATTTAATACGAGCAGTCAGCTGTGTATGAAGGTGTGCCTGCTTACGTGTGTGTCCTTCAGGATGTACTCATCCCGACACTGCTACTCTGCTCTAATCCTGAGACACCATTTGATGACTGAACGCAGCACAGACCAGATTGAAGAGAGGTCCACAGAGTGAGAGGATGGGAACAGTGAGTCGTCCTGGGCACTTTCTCTCTCTATAAGCTTCTTCTGGGCCAAACCTGCACTGACTTGCTTTTCCCAAACCTGTGTGTCTCTGAAGGAGTCAAGAGGCTGAAAGATGCCATTGCAAAGATGACTAAAGCTCACACCCTTCCCCACATGCTGTTTTTCCTTTGCAAAATGAACCAAATTGGAACTGCCTCATATTTGGTAAATAGCATGCCAGAGTAAGAGCCGTGCTTGAAAGTGAGGGAAGCAGGCAAGGGTCCTGTGCGATGGGGATCTCTGTTAGAGGGAGGCCCCTGTGCTCCTCACTAACAACTTTCTTCTCGCAGAGGAAATTAAATCTCTTGTCCTGTTGGCCTGAAAACTGGTGGGGAGCTTGTTTTTTTTCTTTTGTTTTGTAAGCATGCACAAAAGCTGGTTTCATTGTGTGTTGTTGATAGTTTCTACTTTTAGACCTTATCTGTTGCCTCCCCCATGGAACCTTGCCTGTAATTTCTGCTTGTTGTCAGTCTACAGGCCTCATTCCCTTCCTGTCTACACTACACTACTCATACCACTCTCTGAAGTTACAGGAACGGTGTACATGCATCATTATAGTGCGGCACAGCTGTCTGAGGGTGTCATTTCTTTGAAAAGAAGGGAAGACTGAGAGACATTTTCCATAAAATAGAAAGCCAGTTAATCCTGGCCCTGAATTTGAGGTGAGAGAAGAGGAGTTCCTGACCTAGAAATTTTGCATCTGTGACAAGAAGCACTTTGGTCTAATATGATCACCCCTACTTTCTCTAGGATATCTTCGGCTCATGGAGGCTTTCCCTACTGAAGTACCCACTGCTCTGTATGTGGAACCTGATTTGGGGTGTGTAGGTAACACAGCATTTAAAGTTGAAAGCCCTTCGACATTGACTGCTCAGCTTCAACACCCTACAAATGATGTTCTCCACTGAAAAGAATAGAAGGGGTTTCAAAGGATCTCAGCAGAATCCAAGTTAGGATAAGAACATCAGACCCCTGACTCCATGATACTATTGGCTACCAGCCACCTGTCTCTAGGGTAACATTACATCATTATAACCATGGGAAAGATGCCACTCTCTTGGTCTCTATTTGGTGCTCTCCCAATTCTGTTTCACCTACTTAATCTCTCATAGCTTTCAGACTTTACCCATAAGGCTGTTGGAACTCTCCAGGGAAAGTCTCCACTAGAGAGAGCCTGCTCTGTGTAACTACCTAGTTTGTAGTAAACATTCAACCAGTATTTTCCAGTGCTTAACTGTGTGCCAGGGACTGAGACAAACATCATAGAGGAGGCACAGATATGGAAGGCAATATTCATAATTAAAGAGTTTAGACAGCAGTAGAAGAGAGACAATCCATATGTATGTGTCCTTAGTCACACTCTCACAACTCCACACATTTTAAGGCAGAGAGTGACAATTACTATGTGACAGATTAAAAGACTGTTCTAGAGATTTTAGAGAAGTAAGCTCTCCCTAACATGAATAATTGTGGCTATTTCAAAGAAATTAGCATTGAGTTCATCTTTCAAGTATGGGTCAAGTTGACCCTTAAGAGCTTTTTTCTAGATGATGTGTTTACTATTTAATCAATGTTGGTCTTCATTCTCAACTAAATTAGAAGCTGTCCAACAGGGGCCATGTTAATAGCATATAGCGATAGCTCATTATGTGTTTGTGGAAGTGCTGGATTTACTAGGTTCTCCTAGACCTCGCAGCGCTATTACCCATGGAAAGAGGAAAATTAATTGAGTCTGCATGAAAGCATATATGCTGTGAAATAGATGCTGCTGACTGCCTTCTAGAGGCAGCTGTATTTCTTCTGTGAGCATACCTACATACATATTTTAAGGTAACTTTTCTTTATGGTGTTCTCTGTGTTCAGAAGGGTTTTACCTCTTCCTCTGCATGTGTGCATGACAGTGCTCAGCTGGCCCTTCTCTCCACTCTCCTTCTCTCTCCTCATCTGTCTGTCCTGGTGACTAGCTTTTCTCTCAGGGATAACCAAGAACTCAGTGGGGATAGGCGGTGTCTATGTTGTCCCAGCGCTCTGGAGCTCAGGCCCTGGTGCTTCATTTCACTGTCAGCAACCACAAAACAAAAGGTTTCCTCCCCTGGGTGTTGGCTTTTGGCCCAGAGGAACCAAGTTCTGAAGCCAGGGAGCTGATCTTTTAAAAGAGGAAGATGATGTTATCAGAGGAAAATTACTGCTGTGAGCATGCTTTGACCCAGCTCTGGGATACAGCTTGCTTGAATCCGTAGTTGCCAGAGGAGTACTCCTCCACAAATGCAAAGCAGTGGGCCTCTGCATCAATGAAAGTTAAGTTCCACTTGCTGTACCAGAAAAGCCACAGGACAAATACCAAACAAGGTCGAAGCTGAGGTCTTTTTTTTCTTTATCAAGAAAGTCTAAGAGTAAGAATGGCATGTGATTAGTGCCACAGTTTTACCCTATCACAAGCCTGAGTCTTCTTCTGCCTGCCCTTCTGCTTTGTCTTCCTTAGATCAAGGCTTTTTGCTGCCAGGGTACCTCATGGTTCAAGTGTGAAGTCACCTATTCAAGCTGAGTGCCATGAGGCTCTTGAGGAAAGAGACATGTGAATGGGCTACAGGGCCACTTCCACAAAGGAAGTGCAGTTAGGACTGAAAGGTGGACATGACTTGAACATGCCCAAAGGTGTTGGGACCAAAAAGTAGAAGGGGATGCTCCTGCAAAGGTTGACAGAAGTAAGGAAAATCAACTTTCTGCACTGCGGCCCCATCTAGAACTGAACCGCAGCCATGCTGGCTGACTGTAGCTGTCCCTCCCAGAGCCTCCAGGGTCTGCTGGAGCAGTGAGTGAGGAGAGTGTGCATCTTGGCCTTGCACTCAGAGTTGTGCAGACACTGACGTTTCTGTGTGCTCCCAGACATCGTGGAATCAACCTCAGTGGCCACAGCCAGCTGTGTAAAGGTCATCCTGACACCATACCATAGCTGAGCCCATTCCATTTTTAGTTACTAGGGAGTCTTGGCTTTGTTGGCTTGCTGTCTGTTGTCATCACGCTTCCCCTCCTTTCCCAGCCTTTTGCAATACAAGATGTGAATGCCATTCTGGTGAGCTTAAAGAAAAATAATAGAGGGATTGGGATAAATGCTCAGAGCTGGGCTTTTAGTGTCGGCAGCTTTTGTCCTTAGATAAGGAACAGATTTTAGACTCCATGTAGAGGATCTGGAGTCATCAAAACAACCCAAAGTTCCTCTTGGCATCCCTATCCCAGCCCAAGACATGGCTTCCTTTTATGTTCTTTGTACGTGGTTTCCTCTTGCTACCTTTACATGTTTTGCAGATTCCTTTCAAATCAAATGTGAGTGTGGTGAATAACCTGGGCTGAAAATAGCCATCATGTAGAGAGTGACACTGATTATTGTCTATTGATTAGAAACACACTTGCTTAGGACAGAACTTGACAGATGAGGCCAGGCCCTGCCCTCTAGGAACTAGTTTATTCTTAGGCAGCATAGAGTATACTTAAGCTATTGGGGAAATCGCATGTCATATTTTGACTTGCCATCTCCACATCACAGTTTGAAGTCTGATTTTTAGCTTAGTTTCTAGTTCACTCTGTTTTTTTCTGGGTATGATCAAAGTCACATTCTCTTTATATGACAAGGAAAGATTGGCAGTAAATGAATGGATTTGACATGTTCTTCCCTTTTTGAGTGACTGTCACCATCTAGATTCAAATAGGAGAGACATTTCATCCAAGAGTCTATGTAATTAAATGATGGTGGGAAGTGATAGTGAGAGGTGAGGACAGATGCTATTGGTGGTCATTGATTAGTACAGGTTTGGAACTGAGGTGAGATTTCAGAAGATTAAGACCTAGAAAGAGTCTAAAACTTTGTCGTGCCCAATGCCCTCAAGTTAGAGAAAAGAAATTTAGCAACAGAAATGGGACTTGAACCTAGCTCTCGGTTCTGAGACCACACTCACGGCAGTGGGTATTCCCACTCTGTCAGCCTAAGCTGGGCCCCAGGCACAGGTGCTAAGACAGGTGCCCTGCAGCTGGCCCAGGAATGAGCCCTGATTTTCTGAATCAAGGCCCTGGTTTAACTCTTAGATAGACAACCCAAAGGAGCCTTAAAAAATAAATGGCTCAAGGTGTGACTGAAGTTACTGCGACGACGTGAGCATGGGCTTTCAGCTGATTTGAATATAACTGTGGAAATTCATGATGGGGAAATCTTATCTACTGCATCCTTAGTGTAGCGATCTAAGACGCCAGACATAGCAAGGTGTCCTCCCCAGATGGGTATGGGGAAACCTCTGCCCACTCTGTATTTCCCTACCCGTTATGCTCCAGAGGGCAGCTCTCCAGCCCAGAAATGTAATCAAGAACTGACTCCCAAAGGCTGTATGATGTTTCAAGGAAGAATTATAAATATTTTTTTCCAGTCAAAAGGACATTTGTATCAAGTAGAGGGTACAAGTCATTCAACGAACCAAGGAGTCAATTAATAAGTATACATATACCTAGGGTATTAATAGTGTGCCCAGCTGCTTGCTGAGAATAAGAGAATATAAGAGAAAATATGATCTCAGTCCTCAAGGGGCTCAGAGCATTCTTTAAATAGGAAAAGATATAACCACATATAAATGATACTAAATAACCAAGAACTCAAATGTAGTATTGTTAGTAGCAGTTGGATGTTGGACACATGAAATGAGAGGTGAATGAATGAGAAAAAGTTCACAAAGCTCTGGGTAGGCACCAGAGCTGGGCTTCACTTGAGCAAAATGTGCATAAAAGCTCACAGGCACCTGTGAGAGCTTCTGGCATTCCCTGGGCAAAATGCTCCACTTCTTGGTCTCATTCCAGCCTCCCGCTAACCAGTGAGGTGGTTATTAGGGTGCTCCACTCACAAATGTTTGCTCTGCGTCATATCGCCAGTAAGTATCAGTTAAGGTCCAAATCAAAGACTAGACTGATTCCAAGACATTTTCTCTTTCATTCCAAAATATCCTGCTCCTCTTAGTTCGAACAAATACCTATTTCTCTCTGTCTCTGTCTCTGTCTCTGTCTCTGTCTCTGTCTCTGTCTCTGTCTCTTTCTGTTTTGGATGATTTCCAATTTCCACACTCCTTAGAGTATATATGACCAGCAGTGATTCCATGATGGACTGTTCAGAGTTAAGGGATTAGAGAAAAACCACTAGATGATACTCACAAATGTTTCCTTCCTTCCTTCCTTCTTTCTTTCATTCTACACATATTTAGCAAGTTCTTCTCAAGCACTCTTGTCCTAAGCATAATTTATGTAAATAGTGTTGCAGTGCAAGTCACAGTGAAATCTTGCACTGAGCAAGCACTTCATCTGAAACATGACCCAATGCCCCCCTGTTGCAGATGGAATACAGGATCCAAAAACTTCTGAGACATGGAGAGCATAGTTTCTGGGCAGTCAGTATAATGAGATTGAATGAGTCCTGACCTGTACCAAGAAACCTATATGGAACTCCCAACTTTGTTATTAATTCTCACAACCTCAGACGAGTCATTTGAACTTTTAAGTGCTATGGTTTCTTCAAGTATAAAATAGGGCTCCTAGCCCCCTCCCTTGTCAGTGTCTCAGGAGTGTTTGGAAGTATGAGAGAATGAATGTGAAAATTCCAGAAAATGTAGACCACCCCAGGCCTGGTGATACATACTTGCCAACTGAGCTAGTTTCCTGATTTCCCAGACCTCATCCATCCACCCATGGCTATTATCCAACTTGGCAACCCATGGATTTTACTATGCCATATTAATTGACTGTAGGGAACTCAATTAGAGAAAGAAATTAATAGTCATAACGATTTGGAGGTAGCCCCATTCTCCAGGAACCTCGCAAATGCTCCCCTGAATAGACATTGGTGATACTCAGGAAGCTTCGTGGGATAGAAAGAGCTTGGACCAGGACTCCTGTGAGATAGCTAAGCTGGCAAGCCATTCTCATTAGGCTTCAGTTTCCTTATTTGTCAAACAAAAGTGTGATTAGACTTACTTGGTTGTTCTTGAGTGGTGCTTTCCAAGTGCTTTGTAGGGCCCATGCTGGGGTCACTTGCCTAGGGAGAGGCGATTTGGTTTAAAATATTTGGAAGTGTTTCCAGCTCTCAGATCCCGGGGAGACTTAGCTGTTACCTCCATTTTTAATTCTCCAATGGAGATTTCATTGCAACTGAGAGACACAAAAGCTTTAAAATTTTCCTTTCTTTTTTTCTAAACCTGGGGCCAAGTGATATCCAAATGCCTAACTTACGGTTCTTTGATCCAGTTAATGAGTAGATTGTCTTTCATCTCCTTCTCTCATGCCCATGCAGGTGTGAAGGAGGAGTTCAGTGCCCTACTCATTCTCATCCTCTCCCAGCTGCAAGCTTGAGTGCCCCGTGCCCTTGCTCACCCTCTCTTGTTTGCCCCAAGTCTGCTAGTGTCTGCCACATACAGCAGAGGGGGTGAGGTGCTGTGGCTCTCTATGCTCTCGTTTCTGCTCTCAAAGCCACTGCCTGCTGCAGCTCTGGGGTATTGGCTTTCAAGGGAAGGACCCTACCATGCAACATGACTTTGGGGATTACCAGATGCTGGGTTTGGAGCAGGAAGTAGCAGAGAAAAGGCAGCCTGGAACTTTTTGGCTATGCTGCAGTGGCCCTGAGTCTAATCTGAAAAGACTACCAGTTCTCATGTACTCCTATGGACTTGCTCATCATGTCCTACCAGAGCATTCTGCCCTTAGTTTGTATTTTGGAGGGCTTAGGAAAGTAGATTAGATGCATGAAAGCCAAAATCCTTCCCAGAGCTACTGAGCCATCCATGTTTTCTTCTCAATAAACAGTTGTCAGAGAATTTGATTAAATGATCCCATATGCAATCTACGTCTGAATAGTAACCCACGGGACAGCCTTGCCCCTGCTAATCTGTATTTATATTTGGATCTACCATCTTGCTCATGTAGATGTGAAGCAAGGGTCACTGGACTTGAACCTGTTCCTCAGCCTAAGGAGGAGGCACCCAAACTCCACGAAGGGACTGGGAGCTTAACACCCTCTAGTTAGCCCTTCCGTCTGTGAAGGGCTTCTCAGCAACTGCCCAATGAGAGTTCTTTTAGGAGACGGTCCCAGTGGAAAGTGGACTTGACTAAGAGCTAGGGAATATGGAATTTATCGTGTTTCACTATGAACAAGCACAAAGCTGTCAAGACAGGAAAGAGATAGCTTTAAGAGTCATGAGTGCCTTATAATTCTAGGTGTCAGGATGGGCCTTGCTGAGAAATGCTGAAGAAAGAAACCTAGATGTAAGTAAAAGTTTGGATCAGATAGCCACGAAAAGTTCTTTCCAACTTGAATGTTTTCAATTCTAGCCATGTCTAACTAATCCCTACAATTGCTAAAATGAAATGATGTGTATAAAGTTATTCGACTCATACAATATGACATGGGAATGTGAGGATTTAAATTCCAGTTCCCTCCCCTTAAACGGAGATGGTATCTTACCTGCCCTGCCACTGGGTCAGACCCCACAAACAACCTTAGCAGAATCTCACTGGAAGCTTCACTTTCTCTAGAGCAGTCCACAGAGATTATCTTAACAATTAGCAGACTATTCCCTGAGGGCTGCACATGAGCCAGCCCCACGCTGGAGTGTGCTGGGGGTAGAGAAGTAGCATGGCCAGCTTAGCTCTTCCCTGTGTCCATTGCACAGCCTGCGTGATTAATGATTCCTGTCCCTGAACTACCACAAGCTCTGAGAGGGCAGAGCCATGTGCCCCTCATCCAGCCCACTCAGTCTGACACATAGTGAGTGTCCAGTAAACAGTTGCTGAGTAAAGACCCAAGGCAAGAGAGTAATTAAGGGATTAACCACAAAGTTGTGACTCTTCAGGTGCTAGTTACGCAGAGAGAGCTTATTTCACTTAGGTCAGTGTTGCCATGCTCCCGTATCAGAAAGAATATCTCTGATTAGCATGTCTAAATCAAATCTCCTCATCTCTAATCTTTATCTCCATATCCTGTTTTATTTTCCCGTAATAATGAATGCTATCTGATTAACTTAGATATATATGTAAAATATGTGTGTGCATGCATACATGAGTATGTACATATGCATGTGATGAAGTGTAACGAGCATGTATGCTTTATATGTATCAGGTATATGAGTATATATTTTTGTGAATAAACACATAGAAGTATATTTATGCGTAAATGTTCACCCATTCTATTTATTTGTTTCTGGTTTTGTATTTCCTTACCCCCTACTAGAATACAAGCTTCCTTAGAGCAGGGCAGATGCCTTGCCCACTATTTGTCCTAGTCCGCCTTTAGTTACTATAACAGAATACCCAAGATTGAGTATACCGTAAAGCACAGAAGAGTGTGCCTCACCATTCTGGGGAATGTGAATGCCAAGATCAAGGTGCCTTAAATTAGGAATTATTCTCTCTTCCTCCAAGATTGTACCGTGGTCCTCCAGAGAGAAGAAACACTATATCCTCACATGGCAGAAGATCAGGAGAGAGTGAACCCTCTCCCACATCCCTTTCTATAGCATTGTTAATCCACTCATAAATGTGGAATGCATTCGTTCCCACTTCCCAATACTGAGGCATTGGGTATCACATTTCCAGCACATGAAGTTTGGCAAGGACAAAAGCCTTCCAACCATAGCATTACTCATCTCTGTAGCCTAGAATAGGCCCTGCCATGTAATTGTTGAATGGATGAATGAAAAGAGGTTGAGAGAAATGGACTTGAGCTGTGTCTTACAGATTGATTATAATTTGGCTAAGTCCAACAGGAGAGAGTGAATCCAGTGCGGAAGGGAAGAAGGATCGATGCATCAAAGGATGAGACAAGCTAGTGAAAGAGAGCAGGGCAAGAACTCAGTGGTTTAAGATCATCTCTGTTATTATTTTTCATCATATGGGCGGCTGTCAGTGGTTGTCCACTGTGGTTTCCTGGCTCTGCCAGGAGGGGCCACAGTGGTCCCTGTCACGTGTACTAGAGCCCTCAAGGAAAACAGCCACTTACCAGAAACACGTGGAAGGTTTTACCATGCCGAGTTCCCCAAAACTCCTGTCTTAAGAATATAATGATGGATTTTAAACTACTTCCCAGCATCTGGATATTCAGTTTAACTCTTCGCAAATGATTTACTTACCCTGCTGTTGTCCTTCAATTTCCCTTTTTATTTTCATATCTACTAGAATATTAGAAATAATTACAGAGAGGATGCAGTGGAAACTGAGAGGAAATGACAAGCCAGAGGCCTTGGTTTCAGTCTTCATTCTGTCATTTACTAGCTGTGTGACCTCTGTAGTTCTCAGTTTTTATATTCATAAAAGTAGGTGACCAGGCTAAATTCATCTTAAGACATTAATTCTCAAATTCTCCTATGTTTTCCTCTTCTTGTCAGCTCTTGATTCATAAATATAGCCATTCCTAGTCTAGTGGAAGTTCAGTGGAAAAGCATCGTACTATGTTACAAATAATGTCAAAGCTCTCAGGCTCGGCAGCTACTTGAAGCACAAAGTTGAACTTCCATACTAACATCCACTTATCTCCAGAATCACTGAAAGTCCAGTTCCTCAGATTTAGTGTTGTGAGACCAGGGCATGGGGGAGAACACTGCCTTTGGGGCATGAGTTGAGGTCTTGGTGTTAGCAGGTCTAGCATCATTCCCTTTAGAACCAGAGATGGGAGGCATGGGTCTCTCCAAACCTGAGAAGAGGGCAGGGGATATCCCATAATCAGAAGAACTGGTGCTTTATAACCTTTGAAATGACTCTACGTTTTTAAAAAAATCATCATAGAGACAATAGGTACCATCATTAGAATCTGTGCTGAAGGCTTTAGGGATCTCCTCAAAAGATCTACATACAGTCCAGGAGGGAGCACATCCACAAGAAGTATCCTGTAAAGCTTGCTGTGCGAAGCCCTATAGGGCACATGCAGTATATATCACAGGGTCCCAGGGATGGAGTGGTAAGTAGCAGCATCAGGCTCTGTGAACAAGGTGATATTAGAGCTGGTAAAAGCCATGTAGAAATAAGGAAACAAAAATAATATAAAATTAGCTTTCCCACGTAGAAGGAACCATAGGACTAATGTAGAAATTGAGAGCTCTGTTACTGTTTATGCCTGGATGTCCCCCCAAAGCCCCATGTGGTCATGGGGGGATGGACTTTTTGTAGGTAACTGAGTCTAGATTTTGTGAGTGATTAATTGTCCAGTGCTGGGATTAAGGGTGTGAGTGCTGCACACACTGTAGGGTGGGGACCCTGCATGCAGTGTAAGGGACGAAAGAGACCTCCAATCTCTCTCCTCCTCTCTCTCTCCCTCACGTCCACTTTCTGTCTCCCTCCCTCCTTGCTCCCTCCCTCCTCCTTGCTTTTGCTGTCTCCTACCACCATGAAACGTTGCTCCTCTGCCATGTGTAAACCCTGTGTCTGAGCCAGCCAGTTATAGACTGAAACTTCTACAGTCTGTGAGCTAAATAAACCTTTCTCCCTTTAACTTTGGGTGCCAGGTATTTTGTCCCAGCAATTGGAGGAATGTAGCCAACCCAAGCCCTTTGTGATAGAAGCATTCCACTATGGCACACATATTTCCAGACATCGTGTTAAAATGCTGAGAAATGTCAACTCTATTCATGAATCGAATAGTGGCCGCAAAATACTTACAAGCATTAAAATGCCCCAACTCAGCTCTATTCCTACATAAAAAATAAAAATAATAAATAGGCATGAGATGATCTTTTTATTCTCCAGAAGTGATAGTGAGGAGCACATTAATCTAGTGAGGAGCACACACATGTGAAGATGTGAAGAGGATATGTCAGCCACACTTAGTGTTTTGCTTCTTCCTCACCAAAACCCAAGTTAGGCATTCTTGGGCTCATTTTACATATAAGCAAATGAGGACTTTGGTGTGTGACTTGCTTAAGACACAAAACCCCACATGTAGTAATTATAGAACCAGAACAAGAGAATTGGAGAATTCCATCTGCAGAGGGATAAAAGTGATAGTTCTTCTGATAAAATATATTTTAGCTGTGCTCATGATCCTCACTTAATGGCCTAGGAAGGGAGATGTTTTCTGTCCCATCAAATGTCACCATGTGAGCTACAGCCATGGTTGGAATGTAAAGTGTTGATATTACAAATTACCTTTATAAAGGGTGAGAGTGATTATCCACCCTACCCCACCCCCAAGTCTGTGGGGTTAGAATCTTAGCTTTGTGTGGCCCAGTTAAAAATCTCTTTTCACCAGTTCTTTGGAGCAGCTGTTGAAAGGACAAAGGCTCCCTTTTAATGACAGTGTTTTCCTTGCCTAACTGAAATAAACCCTAGTGAGCAGACACACAGCACTGATAAGCTCTCATCTCTGGGTGAAGTGTCTCTCTTCTTTCAAGCTGAAGGGGCTCAGCATCTGCAGCAAGGAAATCTAATTACATGGTGCATGTTTGAGCTTCAGATGCTGTGGGTTATAAAATGTCAAAGGAGAAGCATTAAGATAGACACTTACAGAGACCATCATATCCTTTGTGTGCTCCAAGTGATGAGAAAAGTAGTGTCATGGACCTCTCATGGGGGTGATTAATGTAGAGATTCCACAGGTTGCTCCTGAAACCATAGATTAGGCTAACCTTGCAAATAGCTGCTTGCCTAATCACCATCTGCCAGCTGCCATATTGGTTAGTGTAAGGTAAGGAATGATGGTGTCATTCGTGATAGCACAGATATCTAGACTGGACTGGTGAGAAGAGCTTGAGATCATTCATTTGACCATATTGTTTTATATTTGGAGAAACAAATGAAGTGAATCTCTGAAGATCAGAAACTTTGACCCTCTAGGCATCTGAAAATAATCTAACTTTCTCTGCACGGTACATTGTATTTGAGTTGAGACCATTTGCGTTGTATTAACTCCTTCCCGGTCAGGCAGAAAGGCTGATCACTGGGTTGTTAGGGGAGAACATTTGTATTTAACTGGTAATCAAACTGATGTTAGGAAGCTTAGCAGATATGCCTGAGATCTGAGATTTGGCATTGTAGCCGGAGTAGCAGGCAGAATTCATGATGCTACTAAGACTTTATGGCATTGAAGCATTTGGCTGTTCACTTGGGATAAATTTCTCTTGAGCCTGCCCTCCCCTTTAAGAAAATTATCTTCATGTCCACAAGGGTGTTTTTTGTGAGCCAGCTGTCAAGTCAGGGTTACTAAACTTGGGAGCAGGACTGAATAAAATCAACTAGTTGACACGTTGTTGACCATGGAGACTTCAACGTTCAACACCAACTGGTGATCTTGATCCCCTTGCCTTCTCTCAAATTCATGGACCTGACTGAATCTTTTGACTCCTCTTACAGCTGGGTAAAATCTTAATAATTTGTTGTTAGTACAGATGAGATATCCAGTAAGTTAAAATCCATAACCCTTGCTCCTATACCATCCTCTCCACAATGCCCCAATGCTGCCAGGAAGGGGCCATGCAAACTGCAAGATACTAGAAGATCCATGTTCTTAAAGAAAGCCAGCCTGATGGTGGCTTGAAGGTTAAGGAATGAAGGCATTGAATGCATTTTTAGAAGCTTCATGCCTACCAGAGAAATCCACCCTGCAGTCCTATTTTTTCCCTTCTGTTGCCAAGTTTTCTGCTTTTCAGGAAATCCCTGCAGCCTGTTCTTTATTTGGTTGTAGATGGACACTAAGAGGAAAACATCAGGATGCCCACTGCATATGTGAGACCCTGGAGAGGAGAACCTCCTTTCAGCTTGTACTTAGAGGGCAACTGCCAGCTAGTTAATAAATGATGCCAGGTTGGGGGTTAGGCACCTCTGTGCTTCTGCATCCCCAGGCTTCTGTCACTCTGTCCTTCCCATTGATAAACAGGCTCTGGGATCAGTGAGCCAAATGTTATCCGCAGCCTAGGGCTCAGTATAGAATCAGCTCAAGAGAGCCTTATAGAAATGGCCTGAGAGGGATGAAAACCTTAGCTGTATTTAGGGTTTTCAAGAACAAAACTGTTCTTCCATGCGATCCTAAATTAAGATGAATTAAACTTTCTATAATAGCACAGTAGTGTCTGGCGTGTGCTTATCACATTAGCTGTTTTATTTTGTGGGGAAACTGAGACCCAGAGAAATGGTGCAACGGGAAACCAAGGGTCCTGGCACCCACCATCACACTTTTCCTACTGTGCCCACCACGTCTTGAGCTGCCTTGGCACCCCGGGAGCTGGTGGTGCCAGTTTGGCAAGACATGGGTTCATTCAGAAGAAACTTGGAAATACACCACAAACCCTAGGGATGTCTCCATGCCAACTCCTCTGATTATGTGGTGAGAAACAGACTCCCAAAATAGATCACTCAACCTGCTTTGGGGAGAATGGATACATCAAGGTACCTGTTTAATGAATTACTGCTTGCATGGCGTCACATGTGTCCACATGTGATGCAGAAGTGCACAGTTAGCTCTCAAGAACAAAAACAGAGAAGCAGGAGACCAGTTCAGACAGAGGTGTGCCCAGCATGGGGAACTCTTCTCCATGTGCCAACTGTGCTCCTTTCCCTTCCCCAGCCCTAGCGTTTTGGGGGGTTTTTGTTGTTGTTTACTGGTTTGTTTATTCTTATTCCACCAGCATCAGCTAAACTTTCCAGGACCTATGCAATGGCTGGGAAAGTTGCTACAATCCTGCATAATTTTCTTTTTCTTTTTAAACCACAGGACTTAAGCTGCTGGGTATATACCCATGAGGCATTAACCATAAAGCAGAGAAACAACTGAAGTTTAGTTCCATCTCCAAAAATGTATGCCCCCCACACACACCATGCTAAATTCACACATAATAAAATACTTAAGAATCATCTTTCATTTCTCCATGTAAACACGGAGCTTTGAGGGAAAGAGGTGGGGACAAAGGGGAACAGAGCAAGCTGAAACCTGCCCCAGAGCAGTGCACATTCTACCACAGACTCACCGCAGAGAAGCCAGGCTGGGCAGGCAGGCTGCTTTTATGATGGGAGAAATGACTGTTTTTATTGCACACTAAATAAAACCTGCTTTTTGAGCTAGAAGTTTACTGCCAGAGTGGGGAGGGCTGTTGTTTGGTTTTCTGTTCTCTGTCTCCTTCCCCTAACCCTTTACTTCAGCTGTCACAAGAGAAGGAGGATCCTGAGGTTTCACAAGACCTTAGATAGTCTATGGAAATGAAACGACTTTAAGATTATATGGAATCTTGTCCTAATCTATTGCTGCATCACATGCTGATTTTATAGGGAGTGAATTCAGCATACTTGGCTTTCCCAAATCGTTAGAAGAGTTCTCAACCAAGCAATAACAAACATTCATAACCTGCATTTATATAGTGCTTCAAGTTTTCCAAAATGTTTTCCCACCCATTTGGTCTTCAAGGGAACCTAGAGAAGCAGGCAGGACAAGAGAAATCATTTCTGTACTATAGAAAGGAAGATTAACACCCAGAAAGGTTAAGTTATCTAGCCAAGTTTATATCATAGGTTAGTTAAGGGCTGAGCAAAACCTAAAAAGAAGATTCATTCAAAAAAAGAGCAAATGAAATTGAGATCCTCACTCAGGAAATGGAGAATTGTTGGAGGTATTACAGTGAGGGCAAGGTTAGGGTACGACACCAGTGAGAGTGCAGGTGCTGTGGAAGGCAAATGTCTATTGACCTGTAGCTGCAATGGACCTATTTCTTTGAGGGCTTTACTCCTCGGTGCATAATTAGCAGAGGCTGTGGAAAAGGCCTTGTGCTCCTTAAGCTTCCAAGAGGTCACAGAAGAAAGCTTTCCACAGTTTGATATTTGTCTGACAGTGATTCCTTCATCAAGAAGGGCTAGGGCATCAATAGTGTTTCCTGTTCTGGGATACAGTGATCTTGTTCTAAAGCCAAGTTGTCTCTCAGGAGCTATCCTGGCTCACGCCTCCCCTGTCTCTAAAGACAGCCTCAATTCCTGAAACCAGCCTGAGGCATGGTTAAGCCAGAGAGCCAAGGAAAGAGGCCTTTGGGGCACCTGCTGCAAGAGGAGGCCCGAGGTGTCTGAAAAGGAGCCCACTGAAGAAAGGGGGATGATCAAGGCCAGGCTCTGTACCCAGCTTTCAGAATTAAAAGGCAGACACACATACTAAGTGGAGAGCCCAGCCGTAAACCCGTTGGCCTCCTCTTTTTGTGCAGCGAAACTGGAGGGGAAAGCGAAAGGGAGGTCAGAGTCAGGATGCTGTGGACCCAGCTCTGACATGAATTAGCAGTGTGAGTTAAAGCAGTCCATTAGTATTCTAAAGATCAGAATCTGCGACTGTAGAATGAGAATAGGGTCTCCAACACGCTTCGCCACTCCAACATTTCACCTCTTTGAAAGAACGGGCCTCACCTGTAGCTTGACCAAATACACATTTTCTTAATGAAAGAGTCTGTGGTAGACACAGTCAGATGCATCAGGTGCCGGCCTGATGGAGGTTTTCAGCCACATCCAGACTTTCAGGTCACCGTTCTATGATGCCTGTTGCTCCACACAGGCACCTGCATCACCATTGAAAACATGTTGTATGTCTTGTCCCCATGATGACATAGCCTGTCAGCGCCCTCACCCGCAACTCTACCACCTCTACCACAACTCTGGGCGGGGCAGAGCTTTCCAGGAATCTAAAATCTCTGTTAAACTCAGTCATGACAGGTGAAGACAAGGGGAAGAGTGCATGTCTATTCACGACTTCTGGACACTGATGAGCACTCTTAAGATTCCATAATCTGAGCCGGGTGTGGTGGTGCATACACCTATAATCACAGCACTGGGGAGGCTGAGGCAGGATGATTGTTGTGAGTTTGAGGCCAGACTGAACTGCATATGAGACTCTGTCTCAAAAAGACAAAAATAAAATAAAATAAAAACATTCCATCATCTAGGAAGCCACCACTTCAGTGGGGAAGCCCAGGGTCAACCCATGAGATCCAGAGTAATTCCATAATCACGGTCATTGTGTTTGCCTGGTTAAAACATGGTAATAGTAAGAGTGGTAATAACCCAGTTAGTATCACCAAGGCTAACAGAGACTCCTCACACTTCTTAAGAATGAGAGCTACAATTCTTCTCCAAGAGGATATGGGGATGCCTGGGGTTAAATAGTATAGTGTCCCCTTACCTTGGCACTAAAAAACCACACTGATGGATGTGACACCAAAACACCCATAATAATGGATTTGTTGAACATTTACTATGTGTTCTATGACAACACTTTTACCAACTTTGCCTTAATTCTTAACACAGCCCTATCAGGTAGGCTCTGTTATTAACCCCCTTTTCGAAATAGAGAAGATATGGAGTCCCAGGTCACACAGTAGTGACAGGCAGAGCTGGGGTTTGAACTGCAGTCCTTCCAATTGCTGAGTCTGGATGCACACCCAGATCCTGCCGCATACTGATATGAGGACAGCCATGGCTGTGCACCAGGCACTAATGAGGTGCTTTATATACATCCATCTGCGGACCTTCTGACATGCAGATGTTAATTTCCCGATTTATAGAAACGGAAACTGAAACACAGACAGGACAGGGACACGTAGCTGGTACAATCTGGAGTCTGCTGAGGCCTGAACCGAGTCCTGGGAGCTCAAGAGTCTGGGGTCCTAACTGCTAAACACTTCTGCTCTATTGCCTCTCAGGCTGAGGACAGAGGACTGGCCGAGATGATAGGTGCCATGCCATTTTCATCAGGAAGCCACCTAGAGAAAGTTAGGAGCAGAAACTAAATAAGAACTTCCAAGGACAGTCAGGAGTTGCATGGGGATCTCAGCAGCAAGGGCATCAGTTGTTGTAAAATTGAACAAACTCAGGACAGCACTGCAAGGAGAGAAGGAACAGATCCAAGTCAACCCCACATGAGGCCCAGCCATCGTCCTCCTCGGTCAAGGGGCTTTGTTGATGTGATGTCTTCACCCCTCTGAGACCCTGCTGAACGACTACTGACCACTTGTTTGCAGTCTCCAGTGTTCACTGGGAAGCTATGAAAGCTGGAATTGTAGGTGAATTCTGCATTGTCTTGATATTTTAGATTCAATTTATAATTACTGGTTATTGTAGCTCTATATGGAAAAAGCACCAGTTCTGTTATCTAGAATATTTATAAATAAGAAACAAGGGAACATGAATTAAATAAGAAAAAAGACACCCCCCCCCACCTTCTCTCATCTTTTTTTTTTCTTTCTTTAAGACCCAAACATGACATCATCATGGCGTTTGATCTCTGAGTCTTCCCCAGGTCTTGCCTGCATTGCTGGATTCACACTGTTCTCTGTCCAGCACCTACCCTCTGGCCACAAGCTGAACAGTTCTAATCCTATCCCATGTAGTAGAATCCCTGCTGCAATACTGGACAGACCTGATGCAGAGGGGTCTCCAGAACTACCTGTTAAAACACCAGAGTCCTGGGCCCCAGCCAGGATGATACCTGGCTTGTAGAGCAGAGACTTGGGGAGCAGCTTGGAACAGATGCATGTGGATGTGCATTCTCATCCACAGGCAAGTTTGGGAAATGTCTTTTTTCCCATTCATTTTATGGTGGGGGATGTATTACCAGCACCTACTCAGTCTGTTTCCACCTTGGGAGGTAGATTTCCTGATCCCTTGCCATGTCTGTTCAGCCACTGAATGTACCAAAGGCTTTTTAATCCATCTCCGATAGACATGATATCCAGACCTCAGTGCTGCACCCTATTAATGTGGCCCCCTCATCATGTGCTACAAATTCCCTGTCTGTGTCTTCCTTTCTCAAGAGAGGGTACATGAAGAATAACGCCGTAGGGGAGAAGAGCTTGTGCATTTTTCAAACCTAAATTCTGCTCCATATTCTTCTTTGTTCCGGTCAGCATGTGGCCAGTGCTCAGTTCCTTCAGTCCAAAATGTGCCTGAGGCCAAGGCTGCCTTTGTTTCTGCTTGGCCAACTGGGAGGCCCAGTCCAGGGCTGCAGGACCCAGCTGGAGGCCAAGGATCCTTGCATAGGGAGGGCGAGGCCTACTGCTGCAAAAGGCTAAGCAGCATTGTTGCTAGTGGATTCTGAGGCAGCAGGGCTTCAGCACCTCAGTAGTACAATCAGAGGCCTTGCTTCCCTTCTGGAACGACTCAGTGACAAGCTCTTATGCTCCAGCGAGTCCCTCCAAGCCTACTGCACGGCTGCCCTTGAAGTGACAGCCATGTGCACCAAACTAAATTTCTCTTTACATTTTCTGAAGTCTGCTTCCAGCTATTCTGCTGAAAGACTGTGTTTTGTTGTTGTTGTTTTGTTTTGTAAAGTACATAATTGAAAACCCAGTTTTAATTTTTCCCAATAGTAGCACATTTATAGACCCAAAGGATGAGCTGTTTGCATCCTTCTGGAAGCAGCCAGAGAAGAGGGCACAGGGACTCCCTTCAGGGTACATTTGCTCTTGGTTGCAGCAACCTCTTCTTCAGCTGCTCGTCAGCACAAGAAGGGGTGCCACATGATCCAAGGGCAGGCAGACTTCAGTTCAAGGTGGGAAAGTGCTATCTGATAGGCAGAACATCACATTTCATGTATTAGTGAGCTTTTACAGTTGCCTGCTCTCAGGCAGCTCTCAGCGAGGCCATGGAGGAAGAGCCTAAACTGAGTGCTAAGTTACCAGGTAGGTGGAAGGTGGCAAGAGCCTGTTCCAAGAGGACTTCCAGAAGGCAGGGCTGCAGAATTGTCTCCTCTCTATGCCCACTTCTGCTGGAGGTTGTTATTCAGTAAAGCAGTTTACTGAAAAACACAAGATACCTCTATGTATATAATGCTAGCTACTGGCTGGGCACTATGTTAAACACTTGACATTCATTGCCTTCCAATGCTCTGAGGTGCTGAGAACAGATTTTAAAATATTAAATAATCTCCTGTATTGCTATTGCTCAAGCACATGCCTCTATTGCCCACATATTTTGGTCAGTCCTGATTTCTGCTGTCAGGGAAAGGAACAGGGCTACTTGGAATGGTACAGTACGGGGGTGGCAGAGAGTGGCCATGCATACTGTGGACAGGTCCATACTAGGCCCTGGGTCCCCTCGTGCCTTATTGCCCCCAGTCCCCATGGACTCACTTCATGCTGCTCTTGCCTTCCTTCCTCTGTAAAGGACAACAAAGAGTAGCTGCTCCACCAAGAGTGTCCTGATATGTCCCTGGATGTGGCAGTCCCTCCAGCCACCACCGATGTTATTAATTTTTAAAACAAACTTCCTGATTGAGGTTCTGGCTGCCTCTAAATTGTCTCTACAAGGAGACTGTGTACTAATTAACCCATAGAAACAATCAATGATGTACCTTTTTCAAGTTTCGGGGTGATTAGAATATGAAAATGAAGAGCACAATGGTGCAGATGTTTTAAAATCACAGCAGACAGCAATTAGTGACACAGGAACCAGCTGCTTATCTCTCCAGATAAAGCCTCTTAATAGGGAATTACACTGGAGGAGTCATTACCCAGATGGATCACACATGATTTACTGAGGAGGCGGGGCAGCGTTACCTCTGATTTGTGAGCCAGGTTCTTGTCAAGCTTCCTTGCTTACCTCAGATGGAGGTGAATCTGAGGCTGGGGCAGAGGAGGCTTCACCTTGCTACCTGTTGGCCGGCATTGGGGGTATTGCCCACAATGAGAGGAGGGGCAGAGAAGGGAGCTTGTAAGAGCCACAAGCACCTGCCTTCTCCGTTCTATTGTTTGGGAATCAAATCAGTCAGCTGTCCCTGGGCCCCAGGAAGAAAGAAGACGGGGGCTTGGGGGAAACAATGAGTTGCTGGCTTCTGTAGGTGGCCACTGAAAAGAGGTCCCTGCTTCCTGCTGTGCAGCTTTGGGTGTGTGTGTGTGTGTGTGTGTGTGTGTGTGTGTGTGTGTGTTGGACATAAGGAGTTTTAAGTCATCTTTTTTGATATATCTTTTCATCTCTGAATTTATTATATTACTGAAGCTAAATTTACATGGACTGCAATATATGGGTGTTAAGGACACAGTCCCAAAGTTTTGGCAAATGCGCACAGCTGTGTAGCTCACATTCCACAACAAAGTGTCTCCGAGCCTCAGAAGCTTCCTTCATGCCCTTTCAGCCCTTTTGCCATCTCCGTCCTAGTCCAGTCCTCCCTCTAGGCAATCACTGTTCTGATTTCTATCAAAAATAGATTTTCCTATCTTAGTACAGTGTACATTCTTTTGTGTTTGGCTTCTTTTTGCCTAGCATAATTGTGTGTGTGTGTGTGTGTGTGTGTGTGTGTGTGTGATGTGACCGTGTTATAGAACATGTCCCTACTTGGTTTCTTTCATTGATGAGTTTGTCTGTCCTGTCAATAGACATCTGAACTGTTTCCAGGTACTAATGGCTGAAAACTCTGTTGTGAAGTTTTTATAAGAGTTATTTGTAGATACCTGTATTTATCTGTCCTTGGTGAATATTTAGGAGTGAACTCGTTGTAAGGCACCTTTAGCTACAAAAGACATGGCCATTGGCCAGGCGTGATGGCTCACTTCTAAAATCCCAGTACTTAGGGAGACTGAGGCAGGAAGATGCAAGTTTGAGGTCAGTCTGGACAACTTAGTGACTTAGTAAGATTCTGTTTCAAAATCTCAAGACTTAAAGACTTAAGAGGGGGATGCTGGGGATAAGGACATATACTCCATGGTAGTGCACTCCTATGTTCAGTCCTCAATGCCCTAAAAAAAGACACAGCCATAATTTTCCAAAGTGAGTGAAAATTTTCCATTTTGACTTTGCATCTGCCATCAGCAATGCATGGACATTTCAGTTACTCTACATCCTTATCAACATTTGTCTTTTTCATTTTAGCCAGTCCAGTGATTTGAAGGGGTAAGTCACTGTGGTTTTAACTGACATTTCCCTGGTGACAAATATTGTTGAAGAACATAATGCAAGTTCACTGGTCATTCCTTCTTGTTTTATGTCTGAGGGTAATCTGGCAAAAGTATTTTAGGCTGATTGAATGAAGTGAATTAGATGCTCTGTTGATTAGGTCTTCTGTGTATTTATTTTCCTGTAGGTTAGTCATTTTTTTCTAACAATGCCTGAGAAGGAATGTTCAAGTTTTGTTAATTGTGGAATCATCTATTTCTCTGTTTAACTTTCTACATTGTTGTTTCACGCATCTGAAGTTCTGGTATGAGGTACAAACACATTTATGAGTATGTTCTATTCTTGCTGAATTATCTATTCTTTTTTTCTTGTTTTAATTTTTTTTTTTTTCTGGTACTGGGAATCTAACTCAGGACCTTGCACCTGCCAGGCAGGCACTGTGAATTATCTCTTTAATTATCTCTTTCATTATCTATGAATTATCTCTTTTAAAATTTTGAAATGTCCCTAATTAACTCCACTGAAACATTTCATTTTGAAGCCCACTTTACCTAATAATAATTTTATCACTTCAGCATTGTTACATTTAGTGTTTGTGTGGTATATTTTCTCTGTCATTCTCATGTTTAGCGGTATGGTATCTCTTGCTTCGGCCTTATAGGCTATCTGTGTCTTTACATCTAATATTTGTCTCGTGAAATATAGACAGTGAGGTTTTACTTTTTTGCAGTCTAAAAGGCTGAAGCCTGTTCTGTATTAAAATGTTTAGTGTAGAGTTAATCTAATTACTGATATTGTTGCATTAAAATACGCAGTATAGCTTGCTTTCTGCTTGTCTCATCTTCAGTATTTGTCCTCCTTTTTGCCCTTTTTCACTTTTTTAAAGTATTCTGTATTTCCTGCTGTAGCATTATAGATAAGTTACTTTGTTTTATTTTTAGTGATTGCCCTGGAGGTTATAATGTATATGCTTGAAGTATTGTAGCCTACTCTGAACCATTGTTATATCCTTTCACATATAAGAACACCACGCCTGTATACTAGCAGATACATTCTCTAGTTCATTTTGTTATTACTGTACATCTTAATTCCAGAAATGTTGTAATGTCCTATACTCTGTAAGAAACATTGTTATTATTTCTGTTTTAAGACATGCTTTTTAAAAAAGATCTTAACTAGATTGAAATATCGCCTATGTATTCATGTGTTTACCGTTTCTAGCACTTTTCATTCATGTAAATAAATGTTTTCATTTTCATCTGTCATATCCTGTTAACCCAAAGGACTTCCTTTTACATTTCTTATAATTCAGATTTGCCAATAATGGATTCTCTTAGTTTGTATTTATCTGAACACATCTTTACTTTGCTATCATTTTAAAAGACACTTCCTCTGGAGGTAGAATTTTTTGAGGGGTAGAAATTTAACTTGATTGTTTTGTTCTTATTTCAGGATTTTAGCGATATTATTTCCTTGTCGTTTGGCTCGTGTTTGTATTGATGCAAAGTCAGAAATCATTATTTTTGCCTTTACTCTGATACAAATATTGTCACTTATTTCTCTGGCTGCTTGTAAATTTTTCTCTTTATCTTTGGTTTTCATCAATTTATTTGTGATATACCTAGATGTGGTTCTTATATTTATTGTGTTTGGGACTGATAGAACTTCTTGGCTATTTGAACTTGCAGGCACTATCCCTTCCCTCTTCTTTTGGAATTCTGTGTATATTAGACCTAGTAATATGGTTCCATACATCACTGAAGTGCTATTTATTACCTGCTGTCTCCCCTCACTTCAGATAGTTACTATCATCTTCTTTTCACATTCACCAGGCTTCTCTTTTGCAGTGTGTTGGAAGCTTTTAAGCACCTCCAGTGAGTTTTTTCTTTTTAGGTACTCTGCTTTTCAGATTTAGAATTTCCATTTGGTTATTTCAGTGTAGTTGCCATCTCTATGCTGAGATTTGCCATATGTTCATTAATTTATGTGAATCTTTAAAATGCTTCAACATTTTCATAAATGTTGTTTGGAGGGCCTTGGATTTGTTTCTGCTTCTAGTTGTGGATCACATTTGCCTGCTTAATAACTTTTTGTTCATGCTGGATATTGTATGGATGCCCTATTGTAGAGAATCTGGATTTTGCTGTTGTTCTTTAAAGAGTTTTGATTTTTGTTCTTATAGACAGTTAATGTACTGGCTGATCAGCTTTGCCCCAGTGAGAATTATTTATAGAATTTGTCAGGGAGGAACAAAGTAATCCCACTCAAAAATAGTACCATTTCTGGAATTTAAATGAAATGTCTGGGGCATTTACTAAAGCCTCCTAACTGGCAAATGAGAATCCAACACCGCAAAATATTGTGACCTAGAACTCTGCATTCAGCTTTCAGATCCCTCATACACTATTGATCTCTACTAGGCTTTGTGGATTTTTGCTCTCAAGTGCAGATGAAACCTTTTCCAGAAACTTGAGGGGACTCCCATCAAGATTTCTAGAGTTCTCAAGGAGTATGGCTAGCTCAGTTGGTAGAGCATAAGATTTCTGGAGTTCTTTTCTATGTAGCTCCTTCTTCTCAGATACTCTGCCCCCCAAATTCCGGTCCTATCCTGGGCCTCAAACTCTGGTTTCTGTTTTGTCTGCTCAGTGAAATCACAGCCCTGGACTCTATTTCTTTATGTCCTAGTTTAGAGCGTGCCCCTGGGCAGAAAACCAGACAGACTCTGAGGCATCATGGATTTCCTTCCTCTGTAATCACAGTCAATGTTATCACTACCTGAAAAGATTTCTTTCACAAATTTTGTTCACTTTTATATCTGACTCTATGGAATGGTGGTATCCAATACTTGTCATTTCATATGGCTGAATTCAAATCAGTAATAAGTTTTAATTATGCAGAATTACTGTACCCAAAGAGGTATATAATAGGGTCCCCTACCTTTATATGAGCTGCTATCACTTCCAGTGCAAGGAGCGTTTTAGTATCATGCCTTGCCCTCAAATAGCAAATAAGAACATTTGTTATTAGAATCATATCCAGGTGATTTCCTAGGGTAATCCACATGACAAACCATGAGAACAGGTTTAGTTTATATATTTAAGGGGAAACTTTATGTAGATTAGGAGCTGAGTAGCTTTTCTGTGTCCCGGGAATCAGAGGATCATAAAACCACAGTTAACAAGGTACCTGGTGACTTTCTTCTCCATCTACCATTAGCAAAAGCAGAACTGAAGTGGGCTGAGGAGAGATGCTTTGGGGCAAGTGCACTGGAAGCTGGTAGTGTGATTCCTCTGACACATGAGCCAAAATGGTAAATTTTTAGTCTTCTTTAAAGCGACAGAGCCATCTGTTTCCTTTCCTAACTAAACCCCTCCCTAGGCTGACCTATATGGCTGGGAGCTTCAGGGTTAAGAAGATCTGAAACATTTCTCTTGCCCCATCCATTGGCTTCAATTCAGATATGTCTTTGCAAAATCTAAGGACTTTGTGGAACATATTTGAAAACCACTGGGCTGGAACATCTGTGATAATATTGGCATCTGTCTGGTCCCTAACCCAGACTCTGTCTTTGATATAATCCAGTGGTTCTCAACTCTCTGTGTTCACTGGGATCATCTGAGAGCTTTGGAAAAAGTACTACTGTTCAGACCCTATCTCCAGAATGTCAATTTAATTACTCTGGATAGATCCCAAGTATGGTGTTTTTCACAAAACTTCCTGAGTGAGTCCCTAGCTAGAGTTGGGAATCTCTAATCTAATGTTTGTGGCTATAGTCCTTGTCTTCTCTAGTGAGCTCTTACTGGGGATAAGCATTTGCATCTAGCCCCAGAGATAAAATAGTAGATTCCCAAAAGAGACTGACCTATGTGAGTTGGAAAGGTAGAGACCCAAGCTCCTGGAAACCTACATACCTACTCTTTTCTGGAAGGATTATACTCTCATCCTACCTATCTTTGGTTCTTGTGACTCCTTACTTTGCACTGGACTTGGGATACCTGCAGAGGGGACCACGTTAGCAATTCTTACTATGTAAATTACAGATTCCATGGAACAAAACAGGAATGTTCAATGCTGCCAGTTGCATATCCTAACAGGCCTATGGTGGTTTGCTCTTTGTATTTACCACTAAGAAGTGCAGCAAATGTCATAGCAATCACAGGAGAGCTCCACCCCAGAGAAATTATGGTGTTAAAACATTAGATCAGTCATGTTTAAACTTGGTTGTATCTAAGAATTTGGGGGGAGGCATGATAAAAATGCACATTCCTTCTTCCCATCCCAAGAGACTACGAATTAGCAGATCTACAGCAAGGCCCAGGAGTCTGTGTTCGTCGTAGCACCCTAAATGACACAATGATCCCAGAGCACATCTGGAGAAGAACCAAGTGCCAAATTACAAGATAATACTTCCCTCATTGCCTCATACCCCGGCATATTTTCCTCCTCGTGGAAACCAAACTATCTCACAGACAGTAAATTTAAATTATTGGTGTCAGCAGAAAGAAACATGGACACAGCCAACCCAGAAGAATAGTTTATCTCCCACAAATTCACAAATTCATGCTTTTTCCCACATTCAAATCACCATCTTCTCATCTCCGTGTGACAAATGTTGCTGTAGGTAAATCTGAGGTCAATCTGGTTACTCACTTTATTTTCCCCCGTTTGGGGGGAGTTGAAGATTTTTACTCAGTTATGTAATGCTTGTTTTAGAAGTTAGGTTTAAAAATGTGCTTTCCAAAAAGAAACTTGGTTCGTGCAAAGTTGAAACATATAGGATTTGTATAGAAAAGATACGGAGGAGAGACTAGTTATCCACTTTACAAGGACCTGTTTGTATTGCAGAAAGACTAGCCTCTGTGAGAACACCCTTTCCAAGCAAACTTGTCCAGCATTTTCAGATTTGCACTGACAGACTTTGGGCCTAGGTTCCATGGGCATGGAAAACACCTTTTTATGAAAGGGAGCCACACCTTCAAAATAACTATGAACTACACAAACTTTCTACAGCTGAGGTACAGGGGCGAGGTGCGAAGCAGCTGATATGCATACTGGGCTTAGTCTAATATTCAAAGTTGTCAACAAAATCTGTGTGGACCACGCACAATATCCCTGCCTGTTCCCTCAGTTATTAATGGGTTTTGGAGATAGCCCTGCCTGGGGTAGTATAAAAAGCCTTAGAAGATTCAAGGCCTATAAAAACAAGAAAATTCTTTCTAGAGTGGAAAAGTGACATGTGCAGTGTAGGTTAATAAGACACAAGCCAAAGACCCCAATAGAGAATTCTGTCCCCAAGCCCCTAGAGAGCTGTGGGAGGGAGAGCCTGCTTCCCTTTCTCCAGTTTGCGGTGTCCATCTCTGTCTAGATGGAGTAAGTGCTCAATTCTCAGCGAAGGACATATTGGAACTGACAGCCTCACTATTGTGTATATAATATGTCATGGCTGACAGATGAAGAATTGGGATTTCATGAAATGCAATGGGATATAGCCATCAGCCAGAGCTGGAGGAGGCCTTATTCCCGACCCCTTAGAAAGTGCTCCTTCTGGGTCCCCTTTGCCCCTTTTCTGCAGCCCCTGAGAGTGAAGGGTTTAAAGCACCATTTCCCCCCATTACTACTGATCCTTTGTTGTGCTCCCCTTTTGTCCACCCTGCCCTTTGATTGCTGAGTTCTCCCAGCAGGGCAAATTGCAGCTGAAAAGGTCTGAACAATGGGATTAGGCAGTGGTCCAGGGAAGCACTAGGGACCTGCAAGCTTAACCGCATTACTCTCAGCTGGTCTGCCCTGGGTGTAAGTGAGCAGGCCCCACCTGTCACTGCCAGGGTGAGATCAGTCTGCCTAACAGACAGTCACATGACCTGCCCCCAAAGCAGAGCTAATTGGAAGGTGAAATAATTCACAGGAGATGGGGCAAAACTAACAGTAAAAATTGCACTGATGGGGAGTTACCTTACAAGTGCCTTTGGCCCTGAAATGATTGAAAAGAATTCTTTTGAAGAGAGAAAAACAATAAAAATGACACAAAATTCCAGAATGAGAAAGTAGGAGAGTAACAATCGTTAGTACCTTGCTTATTGTTATCTTCAAAGTAGTTGCTCAGATTACAAGATATAGGCATGAAAATTGATCCCACAATGTAAGCACAAATCTTTCTTGTAAATGAACTAATAGAAATTAGTAGTATAGCTATCTTAACTGTCTTGCATGTATGCATGTATATATATATTTCCTTTTCCCTTATTTCTTTTCGTGGGAAGGATTTTTTTGTTCAACACCTAATGCATTTTGGCACCCCAGTTTTGTTATTAACCACTATCAAATGAAAGATTAGTGATGTGTTGTCTCTTTATGCAGCTATATATTTTGTCACTGTAATAAGCCACACCATCTGCACTTTTATGTATTTATTCAGCATACATTCACGAATGGTGTGGGTGCCCAGTGTTGTAATAGACACTGAGGAGAACATAAACAAATGACACTAGCATTTGTGATAACATTGTCTTTATGAGTATCAATGGCACATGCAGAAACAGAACATAAGAAATTTGGTTGGAGGTGCTGATTGTGTTTATGGACAATATAGTGCAATGCACAGTTCATTCATCTTGCTATTCACAAAGAGAAATTTCCATAGTAAAATGCATATTATTCTATGTATTAAATCAATGCTTACTCAGTGCCTGCTGCATGCCAGGGTTCTGTGCTTTATACCTTGGTGTCAGTGCATGCAAGCCAGAAAGGGAAGGAGGGATTTAGTTCAATTAGCACACAAACCAGTGAGTGCAATATAAGTGAAATGTGTGCTTTCATATTTCTGTAAGATATAGGGTCTTCCCTTAGATTGAACTTAGACCACTGCATGAAGAAGGTATTAATTAGGGATTCACTGGGTGCCAAGAATCAGATGACCAGCAGAAAAGTAGTAAGAGTCAAGGACCAAGATTTCAGTCCTTACCTCAGTGTGATGTGCCCCTGTGAACTTCAGTGTCCAGAGCTAGAGGTATTTGGAGGAGAGCAGTCCATTGCAACTCTGTTTTGGCCAGATCCAAAATGGTAACATATACCTTTAGCTTCACTGTAATTCTCAATAGTCACTCCCAGTAAGTATCGGACCTGCCTTAGTATGAGTAAAATATGATTATCCTAAAAAGCAGAAAGCATAGCCTGGAAGCCCTTCTGTAGACCTATGATCCTGTGTGTATACACACAGTCAGCTAAGTCCACAGCATAAATGGTGAATTAGCACAGCCCTGCATCATAAAAGATAAGTAAGTGACATTTAATATTTTATGCTGTGAATAAGTTTTCTATATTTTTGCAGAAATTGGAATAGCTTAAGTCCACAGCAGTAATACCTAGTAGACATGCTCAAGTGGGAGGATTAATTCTTTATATGTTCATGATAGTGGTGTTTCTACTATAAATTGCAAGATGATGAAAAAATATTGAGCAATTTTTTGTTAACTTTCTTGTGGGTATTTATAGGCTTAGCTTAGGGAGACTATCTTTTACTTAAAAAATATAGTGCAATGATATAAGTATAAACAGGATTTCACAAAATCAGTGAGGCAAAAAATACCCTAGGGATCCTAGGAACAAGTGAGAGGGAAACCCTTGTTGCATCATGACATTGAATTTTACCCGTAATGCTTTCTGCCATCTGTGTTTTGACTCTTAACAGGAACTATAAAAATGTTTTTTTTAACAAAACATAAATTCTATAACATCAGTTCAAAAGACAGAATGATCCATGATATGGGGATGGATAAATACATAGGCAAGCAGATACAAAGACAGACAGACTAAAGCAATAGATATTATAGGCTAAATGTTCCTAAATTTCCTATATCAAGCATCATAACTCATGTCTCAGTGGGGATATTGTCCAAAACTTTCTTCAGTTTTCTAATATGTTCTCTTCTGCTATGCATCTTAGGTTAATGCATCCTGTCGGTTTACTCCTGTATGTACAATTGGATCTACACTGAACATTAAGGAATGCTTCTTTGGATTAGTAACATGATTTAAAAATATATCTGGAACAGTTAGAGCATATCTGTATTAAAATAGCTTTAATATCTCAAAATGATGTGTTTACACCTGTCCCCTTTACACACACTAATTCTGTTGTGCCTCAGGCATGCGCTGCCCTTACTAACTAGTCTGCCCTAAGGAGGGCACTGCAGATCTGAGGAACCCTCACAGTCTGTGCGTGGAAGACACAGCTACCAGTATGCAGAGGAGTCATCTTGAACCACAGGGATTGTTCTTGGTACATTTCTCCAGGAAGCTCAGGGTTCCTGCTGAGAATTTCTGAGAGTTTTCTCAAAGAATAATAAATGCCTAGTATAAGTTTACAGATCCCTTACCATGTTAATCCCAAACACAGCAACACACCTATAGTCCACAAAGATGTGAAGGCTCAGGATAATTCCTTCCTGCATCTTGTCCATTTCTTCCCTGTGTCCTTTGCCCTTAATTCCTCTATTGGTGCTATTTTTACTTGCTGTGGTAATTCCTTCTGAATGCCTTGTTATTTGACTGCAGAGATGTTGAATTCTAGGACAAGTTACAAGCTTAAAGGAACTGGAATTGGAGGACACAAGGGGAAAGTGTGTATCTGAGGAGAAGCAGGAGCATAAGTAAGAGGCAGCCTGGGTTAGGCAAAGAGAAAGAAACAAACAGAAAGAAAGAAAGAGAGAAAGAAAGAAGGAAGGAAGGAAGGAAAGAAGGAAGGAAAGAAAGAAAGAAAGAAAGAAAGAAAGAAAGAAAGAAAGAAAGAAAGAAAGAAAGAGAAAGAGAGAGAGAAAGAAAGAAAGAGAGGAAGTTCAGATGCTGTCATTGGCTCTGGCACCTAGGACAGATGAAAGACTCCATTATCCAGCTTTTGGCTTCTTCCTTGTGAAAAACAGTCATTGTGCTCAGAAACCTTTAGCCGCCCGACTTCTCTCTAAGCAGTTCTTATTTGCAGATTGCATTAAACCAGGAAAGGTTAAGCTCCTTGTTGTGTAGAGGGAAAAGATAGCAATTAAATAAAGCATCCATATTATGTTCAAAACAAGCACAATATATACCTTTACTATAACAATTGAGAAAACCTCTGCGAAGCATTTTGGGATTAAAGGTGGCTATTCAAACAGTCATTTGTTTCCACCTTTCAGATAATTCAGCTTTTTGATATTAAATGTTAAGTAGCTCCAGCATCTCATTATTTCTCTCTCTCTCTCTCCCCGCTTCACCCACCTTAGGCTTATGAGAGGCCCCAGAAACACCCAACTCTGCATTATGACCCAGGCCTCCCACAGGACTTCACCAGTGACACCTTAAAACCAAAGCACCAGCAAAAAAACAGCAGCCAGAACCACATGGACTGGTCCACCAACTCTGACAGTGGACCCTCCACTCAGAATTGCTTCATCAGTCCAGAGTCTGGCCAAGAAACTGCAAGCACCAGCAAGATCCCAGCTCTTGAGCCCATGGCTGCCTTTGCAAAGGCCCAGGGTAAGAAAGGCAGTGCCGGGAGCACATGGAGTCAGTTGTCTAACAACAGTAAAGATCTGCTTCTGGGAGCTGTGGCTCCGTCCCCGAGCAGCCGCAGCTCACCAGCCCCTCCTAGCAGCTCTTGTGAGTGCAGTGGTCTTCAAACCTTGGTAGATCAAGAAGGAGGAGGTACAAAGGAACCCCCAGAACCACCTACTACTACAGGCAGCAAGAAAAAGTCGAGTAAGAAGGATGTGATAAGTCAAACCATACCAAACCCAGACCTGGATTGGGTCAAGAGTGCCCAGAAAGTGTTTGAAAACACAGAAGGGAAAAGAGAGGGTTACTCTGCAGATAACGCCCAGGAGGCATCGCCAGCCAAACAGAATGTGAGTTCTGTCAGTAACCTGGAAACTGACTCTAGTCATGTCAGGATTACTATTCCCATCAAGGCACCCTCTTTAGATCTAGCCGGCCATAAGAGGAAAAAGAGACAGTCCATTAAAGCAGTGGTGGAAAAGATCCTCCCAGAGAAAGCACTGGCTTCTGGAATCTCCATGAGCAGTGAAGTCGTTAACAGGATACTTTCCAACTCAGAGGGAAGTAAGAAAGACTCCCGTGTCCCTAAGTTGAGCAAAATGATAGAGAATGAGTCCCCCTCAGTTAGCCTTGAAACTGGAGGAAATGCAGAGAAAATCATCCCAGGAGGAATGTCCAAGCAGCGGAAACCACCCATGGTCATGACGTCTGCCCCATGCACAGATCACTCCCCATCAAGAAAGCTACCCGAAATCCAACACCCAAAATTTGCTGCAAAACGGAGGTGGACGTGCAGCAAACCCAAACCCACAAGTATGCTTCGAGAGGCAGTCATGGCCACCTCTGACAAACTGATGGTGGAGCCCCCGTCTGCTTACCCTATTACCCCATCCAGCCCTCTGTACACTAATACCGACAGTCTTACTGTGATCACTCCAGTCAAGAAGAAGCGGGGACGACCGAAGAAGCAGCCTTTGCTCACAGTGGAGACAATTCATGAGGGTACTTCCACCAGCCCAGTCAGCCCTATCAGCCGAGAGTTTCCCGGCACCAAGAAAAGAAAGAGGCGACGTAACTTAGCCAAGTTGGCCCAGTTGGTGCCGGGAGAAGACAAACCCATGAGTGAGATGAAATTTCATAAAAAGGTTGGCAAGCTTGGTGTGTTGGATAAGAAGACCATCAAAACTATCAATAAGATGAAGACACTCAAGAGGAAAAATATCTTGAACCAGATCTTGTCCTGTTCCAGCAACATTGCCCTGAAAGCCAAAGCTCCCCCAGAGACCAGCCCCGGGGCAGCTGCAATTGAAAGCAAACTGGGCAAGCAGATTAATGTCAGCAAGAGGGGGACCATCTACATTGGCAAGAAGAGGGGCAGAAAGCCGAGAACAGAGCTGCCACCCCCATCTGAAGAACCCAAAACAGCCATCAAGCACCCTAGGCCTGTCTCTAGCCAGCTGGATGTTCCAGCCGTGCCTTCCAACTTCCAGTCACTTGTGGCGTCCTCACCAGCAGCTATGCACCCACTTTCCACGCAGTTGGGTGGGTCCACTGGCAACCTGAGCCCTGCCAGCACTGAAACCAGTTTTTCAGAGTTGAAAACTATGCCAAACCTCCAGCCCATCAGTGCTCTTCCAACCAAAACCCAGAAGGGAATTCACAGCGGAACCTGGAAGCTGTCTCCACCCAGGCTAATGGCCAACTCCCCTTCACACCTGTGTGAGATAGGCTCGCTAAAGGAAATCACGTTGTCCCCTGTGAGTGAGTCCCACAGTGAGGAGACCATCCCAAGTGACAGTGGCATCGGGACAGACAACAACAGCACGTCTGACCAAGCAGAGAAGAGTTCAGAATCTCGACGGAGGTACTCTTTTGATTTCTGCTCCTTGGACAACCCTGAGGCCATTCCATCTGACACCAGCACAAAGAACCGGCATGGCCACCGGCAGAAGCATCTCATTGTGGACACCTTCCTGGCCCATGAAAGCCTCAAGAAGCCAAAGCACAAGAGGAAAAGGAAAAGCCTGCAAAACCGTGATGACCTCCAGTTTCTGGCTGAGCTGGAAGAGCTCATCACCAAATTCCAAGTATTCAGGATCTCCCACCGGAGTTACACCTTTTACCATGAGAATCCATATCCCAGCATCTTCCGGATTAATTTTGATCACTATTACCCGGTGCCATATATCCAGTATGACCCGTTGCTCTATCTTCGTAGGACTTCGGACTTGAAGTCAAAGAAGAAGCGTGGTAGGCCTGCAAAAACCAATGACACCATGACAAAGGTGCCTTTTTTACAAGGGTTCAGCTACCCTATTCCCAGTGGAAGTTACTATGCAGCCTATGGAATGCCTTACACATCAATGCCTATGATGAACCTGGGTTACTATGGTCAGTATCCCGCTCCTCTGTATCTGTCGCACACGCTTGGAGCAGCTTCCCCATTCATGAGGCCAACGGTGCCACCACCTCAGTTCCACACAAGCTCCCACATGAAGATGTCTGGAGCAGCTAAGCATAAAGCAAAGCATGGTGTACACCTGCAGGGACCAGTTGGCATGGGCCTCAGTGACATACAGCCATCACTGAACCCTCCTAAGGTGGGCAGTGCCGCTCTTTCTGGCGGTCGACTCCATAAGAGGAAACACAAACATAAGCATAAGCACAAGGAAGACCGGATCCTGGGGACCCATGACAACCTGAGCGGTCTCTTTGCAAGCAAAGCCGCAGGCTTCTCCAGCCACCTCCTGAGCGAGCGGTTGAGTGGTGCAGACAAAGAGCTCCCGCTGGTGAGTGAGAAGCCCAAGCATAAGGAGAAACAGAAGCACCAGCACAGTGAAGCTGGCCACAAGGCCTCCAAGAACAGCTTTGAGGTGGACACCTTGTCCACACTGTCACTTTCAGATGCCCAGCACTGGACGCAGGTCAAGGATAAAGGTGACTTGAGTAGTGAGCCTGTGGACTCATGCCCTAAAAGGTACTCTGGCAGTGGTGGAGACAGCGGCAGCACACGATCTGAGAGCTTGGACATGTTCAGTGAAATGAACCCTTCCAGTGATAAGTGGGACAGTGACATGAGTGGGAGTAAAAGGAGAAGCTTTGAAGGCTTTGGGACGTACAGGGAAAAGGACATTCAAGCTTTCAAGATGAACCGCAAGGAGAGAAGTTCCTATGACTCTTCTATGTCTCCAGGTAAGGATAAGTTTGCCTTACAACTTGGACTACCTAGTTGTTTAATTGCTAAGCTTTGAACTTCAGGTGCCAGCTGTCTTTGGCACATTGTGGTTACTAGTTTGCAAAGAGGTAGGAACTAAATTATAACTGGTCTCCATGCACACTTGGGTTTGCTGTACGTTTTGTATATTGTTTACTTCGTATTTATTGTCTTTCCACCAGCCTGGAGCCTTTGCCTAAGAAACTGGACCCAGAGGCAGCTCCCAATAACTGCCTAATTTAAAACCATGCCTACTTCTTTATCAAAAATGCTGTTCTTAGGTTCTTAAGCCCTGATTATATGGTACAGTTTGCAAGTTGGATAAAACCTGTAAAATTTATTAGAAATACCAGAAGGACTCCAAGAATGACAAAACTGAACAGGAGAAAACACCTACTTTGTGTGACATGCAGTCTCCAGGAGTCACACATCCTAGGTGAGAAATATCATACAGACTAACTGGACCCTATAAGATGACCAGTAAATCCTGATGTCTAAGTGATCTGAGGGACACAGCCTGGGACGTGTTGCCCTTTCTTGATCCATAGGCATTTAAACAGCTGCCATACTCAGATATCCAAAGTAAAGCCTTACCTGCATTTACACACTTGGCAACTCCCCACACTAAGAAGAGGGAATCTGTCTAAGAATGTTATGTGCCTCCTGTGTCCACAGAACTTTTCCATGTGTCTCTTAGCACCTCAACTGAATGGAGAGTTTGCTGACTGCTCTCAAACTGAAGTGTACATTGCTATTAGAAAGACCCTCCCCACCTTTGTCAGTTGCTGGCAGAATTCTTCTGCTAACTTTCCCACCCACCCAGACCCTTCCTGGCCATCCATGGGAGTCTCACCCTTGGAAAAGGGATCTCTGTATCCCTAGCCATTCATCATAAAGATAAGACTTACAGAAGAACAGGGCAGATATTTACTAAGACAATGGTAAAAAAAAAAAAAAAAAAAATTCCATTTTTTACAAGTCGAAGAAGCTAAAGGAATACTTTGTGTTGTCCTTGACCCAAATAGTATAAAACTTCCTGATCAAAGCCCAATTTTAAAGGACTAATCATCTATTTTTAAGACTTTGTGATAGCGGTTCACCTCTGCTTATGATGTATATCCCTCCCTGTATTCTCTCTTCCCAGGGAGTCCATAATTAGTGAAGGTGAGAACAGTCTGTTCATGAGAAATGAAAGATATTTTCTAGGCCAGCAGATTTCAGGAAGAAATATGATTATGAGTTAGAAACCACTTAAAAATCACCCCAGATTGCCACTTGCTTGTGAGTTGTTGTAGTGGTGGATGCTCTTCCTCGTTAATGAAGAGACCAATTAGCAGTCATGTCTCTTGCATTGGCTAAAGGTGATAAATGGCCCGCACTCCACGCCTTCCCAAAGTGGATGTGGTTTTGCCATTTCTCATCCTCAGAATTTATTAAAGGTGTTTGATTTGGTGCAGAGCCCAGATTAAGCCCACTTGAACTAGGGGTAAACTTGCACATGGGAAACCCTGACCGTCTTTATCAGCACAATGAAACTGACCTACAAAACCTAAACTGGTTAGGGACAGAGGGTGTTCTTATTTTTTTTATATTCTGGGCATTACTCAGTTAGAAAATAATAGCGGTAGGTTATTGCCAAGAACCTGCAAGCAAGAGTGTTAACTTCACAGAGCTGAGGAGCAAATGTCAGAAGCTAAAACCAACGACTACTGCACATTAAGTTGCTCAGCAGTCATTGGGATTGTTGTTCTGTGGCCAGTTTTGGTGCATGCTAATTTAATTCCCAAAGTTTCCCAGAAGAGCTCCGTGTCAGTCAGTGAGAGGCTGGAAGGGCGGCCACAGTCTAACCATGTTGCTTTTCTTATAGTTGCCTTGACGTGATGTTGGTCACTTTGTTCAGCACCCCCCCAACTTTCTGCACCATCTCTCATTTGATCTTTAGCCAGAGGGGAAACGAATAGAGATTGTGACAGCACAGCTCTGTGAAAGAAAGCTGAATTCAGTCTAAAAAGTGGATAGTAGGCGCGGCCATGATCCAAACTCCCTGTGCGGCCTTGTGCACGGCGTTCCAGTTCTCTAGGGTCCTCTCTGTGCCCGGGGAATGAGACTTACATGGCCAGACCTCTTGTAGGCAGTGCTTTAGTCCTTGAACCTATCTCATACCCACCACTTCATAACATCCTTTCTGCAATCTTGGAATACAGAGATGGAGTATACTACCTCTGAAATGCTTACGACCAGAAGTATTTTTAGAGTTTAGATTTTCTTGGGATTTGAGGATTTTTTTTATCTCTATCATAAGATATCTTGGGGATACGGGCCAGGTCTTAACAGGAAATTGATTTATAGCTCATATATACCTTTGCCTGATAGTAGCTTTAAATAATATTTAGCCAAGTTTATTCATGGTATAGAATTTTCCACTTATTGTGGCACATCAACACTCAAACAATTATGGATTTGGGAGCAATTCAGATTTCAAGTTTCCGGCTTACATATTCTCAGCATGTACTTTCATTACAGTATTACAAATCAGGACACTGAGAGTCAAAGAGATCAAAGGACCTGCCCAGGTTAAGGAAGCTGTATCCTTTGATTCTACCAAGCCCAAGGTTTTACTCACTGTGCTGAAGCTCAATCATACACCACCCAGCTGCTTACTGAAACAAGTTTAGAACCCAGGTCCTGGTCACTCACCCAGTGCTCCCCTGGGTCACCCTTGGCCCTTTCTCAACAAATCCATCTGTCCTCTGAGGATGTGTCTTCCCCTAAGATGTGTGCACAGCAATCATGTGATGCTTGCAGAAGAAATGAGATTTAAAAAGGCATCCTTTGACTTAATCCTAGCCAATGGTCAAGAATCCTTATTGCCCAAGTTTCCTAAATTTCAGCTGAGCAGTATCTTTACAGACCAGGTTTTCACCTCTCTCCTTACTGAAATCTGAGTTATTTTTACCACTACTTCATAGCAATTTCTGTGTTATATTGTTTATTCTTTCCTCCGCACATTAATGAAGCATTCTATCCAGTGGCCTCTATATCTGTAGTGTTGGTGTCTTCGTTCATCTTCTTGAATATCTAACCACATTCACTAACATCCCCTCTCTTCTAAGGTTTGGCTTCTTCATGCTTATACACCCCAAATCAATTCCCCTTTCTATTGCTGAACCCCAAAGCATTGGGAAGATATCTGTAGCAGCACTTATAACCCAATGGCAGAGTCTGTCAATACTTTGTGAAGAGCATTCACTCCAGAAAGTGCGAAGCTCCTTGAGAAGATACCAAACCGATGAGATGAGACTTCAGTTACTACAGGTGTTAAGAGCTTCCAGAAACTTTATATTCTGGCAGAGGTTTTGGCTGAGCTGGATGGTACTGAGGGCCATGGTTGCACACATGCATCCACATCTCTCCTAGCTTTTCTCCTCTACCTTTTCCTTTGCCACTCTGGAATCATTCCCTTAGCATCTGCATGTCTTACTTCACATGAACTGTTCTTCTCCCCAATTGATACATCACACATATAGATGTCATCCTTTAGCCTGCTGAAGACCAGAATTAGGAGCTGAATGGAAAAGGGGCTTTGAGCACTCCCTGAGACCAGAGCTGATGAAAGGTGCCATCTGAATGTAAGCCATTACCACTGTGCAGAGAGGAATTAGAGAGTGCACTTAGCAACAGCAGCAGTTTCACCCTCCGTTTCCTCTTCCTGGCTTGGGAAATCCTTCATTCTCCATCTCTGAGCCCAGCAGATGGCTGCATTGTCTTGTTAGCTCTCTTACAACAAACCAAGAGCTAGAAGTTGTGCAGACACCTTACCATTTTTCTGTATCTTTTTCCTTCTGCTTCCTTGGTTTCAGAAGGCATTGGCTCTTTTGGCCTGTTTTCTGAATGCATACCATCTGCTAAATCTCCATTTATAAAAATGCTTGCCTGGGGCCCAAAAATCCATAAATAGTGGGAAGGTGCAATCTCAGAATTGGAAGAAGCTTTATCAGGCCCATTTGAGCCTCTCTGTCACCAGGCATCACTCTCTCTTGCACATGCAGCTGATTCCCACAAGAGCAAACCTGTCTAGAGATGACAAGACACAGTCAGAATGATGGCAGTCGCTCTCCTAGTCAAGTTCCCATAGGTGGAAGAAGTCTATAGCCTGAGTGATGTCCTTCTTCTTCAGAGTACTTGGAAAGAGTCTTTACAGACTTTGTCTAAAATTATACAGGTACTGAAACATCACAACCACTGCTGTCCAGGTAAAAGAAGACAATGAGAAGAATCAGTTTACATGTGTTACTTCTGAGTCCAACACCAGTGTTAGGCAGAAAGTCTCCCCTAGTCTCCAGATATAAGTATTTGCCTCATATTGACACATGCTGAAAATTAATCCTGAGCTCACCTTCCAGAAATCAGAGTCCTGCCATGTAGGTAGCTGAACTCCCTTGAGCCTGACCCACTCCATCCCTTCTTACAGCTTCTGTCTTGCCCTTTGCCAGCCCCTCTTATCGGCATGGAGTAGCATTCTTAGAGGCAGTCTCTGCTGTCCCTCAGCAGCAGGAAGACAAAGCTCAAGGCAAAAGTAGTACACAGAACTCCTGTAAGCACTCTTCTGGGGAGGGTATTAGCCACATGGGTGAAAAGTCCTGAGATCTGCATAGACAGACAGACAGACAGACACGCACACGCACACGCACACGCACACACACACAACATGTGAGGGAAGTTTTCTACAGTTGGAATAAAAGGACAAAGAGGACTCATGGGAGAAGAAAGTTAAGACTGGGAGAAAAGAAGGTAATAAATGGAAATCTTAAAAGTGTTGTCTGTATAACTTTAATTCAAGTAAAACTCTTGGTCCTCCTGCAGGAAGAGATAAAAGATTAATTAGGTAATGGGCTTCTGTATAGCTCAAATGGAATAATGAGCACCTGTCCATGCTTTGCCTCCTATGCAAAAAGATCTCCTTGCCTTTTCTTTCTTCTCTCCTTTTGTCTTTCTCTTTCTTTCTTTCTTTCTTTCTTTCTTTCTTTCTTTCTTTCTTTCTTTCTTTCTTTCTTTCTTTCTCTTCCCCTTGCTTTGTTTTTTACTCTCAGTTTCTTGTGTGAGACTATGGCAAATAATAAATACATTATGATACTAATAATAATAAATAAATTGCTAATAAATTGTCAAAAATAACATGACCATACTTAATAGTTTATGACTTTAAAAGTCTCAAATTTAAATACAATAGAATTTGAATATGAACACAAATACACTCAGAACAGGTAATCAGGAAGAAAATACTCAAGCCATTAGCTACAAAGTAAAAAAAAAAAAAAAAAAAAAAAAGATGTTAATGAAATTCCTAAACTTTTCTGGTCTGTAGCAAGCTGTAGGTCTTATCCCATGCACCATTGGCTCCAGCCACTTTACTCAGACAGTTGTTCTTGCTTTTAAAAATGTTGACTCCCCTCAAACCTGACTCCTGCCAACACACTGGCTTGCTGCTTATGTAGGTTGAGACCACAATCATAATTTCAAAAACACATAGGTTAGGGCACTAATACAAATAATTGTTTTGGGGTTGAGAGGGCACATACTTTCATTTATAGTTAAAATTAAAAGAATGTTAGTAATGTACAATAAACACCCCACTTTGCTCTCTGAGGCTTAAGAAGGTCAAGTAATTCATCTAGTAGGTTGAAGAGCACAGGCTGGGAAGTTTAACATAAGAGAGAGAAAGGAAAAGACAAAGAGAGAAGGACAATTTCTTTTTTAAGCACAAAGGTGAGTCATGGGAGAAATGTTAGGCTCTATGTGTTTCTTTGCCGAGAGCAGCTGTAAAAGGTGAGCATCTCTTTCACAGTAATTTGGTTTCTAGGCTGTCTCAGGAGACCCATGTCTGGGATGGGAAATGTTTTTCATGGGCTGTGATTGAAGTCATTTTTTGTCCCTTTTGTGTCTTCGCCGTTGTGCATACTTATTTTATTGAGTCTCTTGGGGTTCCTCCTAAGGTTTCTTTTAGCAAACTATGAATTAATCAAATTAAATTTTGTAACCTGTAACTTTCTGGCAACAAATATTTAAAGAAAAAGACAACTTAAGACTCACAGCATTGTTTTTGCAATACTGACATCAAAAATAGAGCAGTTCCACCTTTGCAGCATGAGGTCTCTGGGCCATTTATCTTCCCACAGTTGGCAAATGTCCCCTGTCCAGTTAGAAGTTTTTATTTATACCTCTGTGGGGTTAGGGAATTATGCAGATTCACATGTGGGTGTGGAGAGGGTACAATTTCCATAGACATGGCTCTAATACAACTTGGAGCCTTTCTTGGCTGGAAAAATCAGGGCAGTGTGCTTTCTTTCCAGAGCACGGCCTGTCACTAGGCAGAGATAAGGGAAGCACTTTTGGTAGGAAACCATCTCTTCACTCTGTAAGTGAACAAGTAATGAGACAGAGTACTTGCTAGGATTGTGGTCTAGCCTTGAGCCCCTATAGCACTTCATGCAAATTGACTAAATTCAAGGAAAAACGATAAAGACAAGAGAAAAATTTTAAGTCATTTACTCAGTGCCAACAATGCACTATAAGTTTTAGTGCAGTTCTGGAAAGAATTGAAAATGAGGAAGTCAATCTTTTTGCCCGCTAAGAGATTACAATCTAGGAGGTTCCCTTATAATCTAGAAGAAACCAACTACAACTCACTGTACTAAAAAGCCACCTAAAACAGTCATAATAAAGTCACAGAGAAAGATACACTCGAGGCTTTTATACGCAAATGGATGCAACTAGAGACCATACTCATAAGGGAAATACATCAGACCTACGTGTGTAAACACCATATTGTCTCTCTAGCGTAAGAACCTGAAAGAGTAAATAAAACTGAAAGATACAATAGATATTCTGAGAGGGAAAGAAACTGCTTAATAGAAAAGAACTGGGGTGAGGGAAAGAAGAAAGAAGGAAGGGAAACGCACACACACACGCACACGCACACACACGCACACGCACGCGCACGCGCACGCGCACGCGCACGCGCACACGCACACGCGCACGCACACACGCACGCACACACACACACACACACACACACAAAGATAGCTAAGACAATTGTACTACTAATTTCCATTGGTCTATTGAAAGGAACAGTTAATGTTTACCTGTTTGGTCAATCTCCCATGCCTACATCTGGTCATCTGAGCAACTACTTTGAAGATCACAATAAGTAGTAGTATGACAACCATGGTTGATTTCCTATCATCTTGTTTTGAAATTCTGTATCGTTTTTATATTTTGGTGTTGTTTTGTTTTCGTCTTTGTTTTTGTTCCTTTCTTTTTAAAATAAAAGTTATATAAATAAAAAAAGAAAAAGAGAAAGTCATAGAGAGTGAACCTGTGCTATCCAGATATGATGATCTGTTCCATACTTTCAGTGCAGGAGGAGAGGTGGGACCAGAAAGTGTTTCTTGAGATGGGCCTTAAAACATAGAAGAGTTATTTGAAGAGTAGAGATGATGAAAACTGTGAGGTCCACAGGAAGCATAACATAGAAAAGGGTCCCATAGACAGGGGCATTTTAGGTCAGGCATGGTGGTGCGTGCCTGTAATTCTAGCACTAAGGATGCTGAGGCAAGAGGATCACCAGGAATTCAAGGCCAGCAGGGGCTACATAGTGAATTCAATGCCAGTCTGAACTATTTAGAAGGACCCTGTCTCAAGAAAAAAAACTAAAAAGGCATTTAGATATACTTGGGAAATTTGGGACATGATGTCTTATTGAAGTTTATTTTTTTTAAAGAGGGTTTAGGATCTGCTTTTTTTATTCTAAGAATAAAGGAAGAAAACATATTAACAGACATCCATTTACAAAATAGCATAAGAACAATGCAAACAATACAGAGTTACAGACAAAGTGGCAGGAAATTAACAATGGTTGTTGTATTATATATTGATATCTTCAAAGTGGTTTCTCTGGAAAACAAATAGAGACATGCAATAATGATCGAACCAGTAATCATTAACTGTTCCTTTCAGTAAAGCAATAGAAGACAGTAGCACAACTGTTAGCTATCCTGTATATACATACATACATGACTTCCCCTTTGTTCCTCTCTCCTTTCCCAAGTTTTTATCTGTAGTTGGAGAATCATGCAAATAAGGTAACCAGAGAGTGTTGTGGTCACAGTTTGGAGGCATCTTTCCTACATTTTGAAGGTTATACTTAATTAAATAGGTGGGGGAAAGCCACTTTTTAAATAGCTAAAAGCCATGAAATGATAACATCATACTTTGTCTTTTCTCACCACTCTTTCTCCCTAATCTGCATTAGGTAAATTTGCTCCTTCCCTGTACTCTTCCTACCACTTGTATGTGTGGATGGCACCCACTGTGCAGCCCTTCATTCCCCATCAACCTACGCACAGATTATAAGCATCACAAAGGCATCCCAATCTACACAAATGATGGAGTAAAAACATACTCGAAAGGAGTCATCATTGATTCAGCTCCTTCTCATTCTAGCTACCATCCAAGATGTTTCCAATATGCTGGCCCCAAGCAGTTGACTCATGACACATGAGTCAAATTGCAGATATCAGAGAGAGAATCTGTTTGGCGTGTGCAGCAGTGAGCTGTTAAATCAGCATTTGGCAGTGGTGCACAGAGCTAGAGATTCACCAGAGGAGTGACTCATGGGGGAAGAAGGAAAGAATATGGAAGAGAGGACCTGATTGATACTCAGCCTTAAACAGAGAAGTGGCGTAAGAGGGAATCAGGAAAGAGAAGTGAAGGGTTGTGGGGATATGGGAGCAGGGGACCAAGAGTGAACCTAAAAAGTGATCAGTAAAACACAAGGTGCAGAGCTACTAAAGAATGAGTGTGTGCAAACATCTTGGTGGCCCTAAAGATGTATTTTCATGTGGCTTGGTGACAAGGAGTGAATGATAAAGTGATGGATGAGAAAATGGGACTGTGGGTGAAGAAAGCTTTGCTATAGTTCCGGTAATGCTCCAGCTTCTAAAGAGACCTTGTTTCTCAAGTCAGCCCTTGATGAGAAGTGATGCTAGTATATTCTCAGTATGTTCTAAGTCTGATATTTTCCAACTTCGGAAGCACAAATACAATGTCTTTTTGCTATGTCTTTGCACTTCCCCATAAAAGCCATGTATAAAACAGGAAAAGGTTATATAGTATTTGAAAAGGGAAGAGAGTCCCATCCAGTGGATACACTGTCCCTTGGATGTACTAGCACTATTTAGCCATAATAATAACTCTTTAAAGACTTACAAGAACTTCCCTGTATAGTACCATAGTTGTCTGCTGTGCTATTGTGAATATATGGAAGAACCACTGAAGTTATTGCAGGTTCTACTAAATATATCTGTTACTGAACATTTATTGTGCACAAAGGCTAAAGGTTCGTGTTCCAGAGATCTTCATAATTTTATGGAAGAAAATATATATGCGGTTCATGAAAAACTTGTGCCCTGAAAATGACTGGGAGCTCTTCAGTCACTCAGCACATAATGTAGTGACATAAGCACTTAGGAAGACTCAAAGAAGAGAAAACGCAAGGACGAAATGAGAAAGGGAGCGTGCATGTAACAGCCAGACTAAGTGTAGACAGAGTTAAATCCATGCTGCCTCAGTGGCCAACTAAATAGAAATCCAGAGGCAGGAATAATAGGTGTTCGCTAAAAGGCAGAACTATAGGGTGGAATTTTGGAGAGTGCTGTACAGTGAAAGAACATAGCAGCAACAGGGGAGTGGCTGGGCAGCATTGGTGATGATGTGCAGCAGGGTCCCAGGTCAGAAGAGGTAGAGATGAACAGCAGGGGTAGGAATATGTGAGAGTACACAAAAGTGCCTGGCTAGACTGAAGTCAGCAGGTGAGTGAAGGGTTTTAAGAGGCGTGGCTGGTGTGAACAGAACGTACAGGGAGAAGGGATGCATTGAAGCAAGCAGGTGCTAGGGCGGAAGGCTCTTGAGCTTAGAAGCAAGTGCTAGGTGGAATGATGAAGTACCGGGAAATGTGACAGTGCTCAAGCACCTTGTAAAGCTATCAGGAGACAAGAACTTGACATAGACACATATAGAAAGCAATTAAAATAACTGGAGTCCACACATTTAATGGTGAGAGATACAAACCCATTACACAGGAAAAGAACCTATAAAATAACTTGCAGGGTAATGTGTCACGTGTTGTAAAAGCCAGTTGACAGTTGGGGTATGCACTGTTACATAAGATTCAGAACCAGGGTGGATAAAAAGAAGGAGACCTGGAAGTGCACGAGTCAACAGAGCAGAGGGGGGCCGTGGAGATTTCCCTCTCTTCCGTGAAGGCTGGTGAAGATCGAGGGAGTCAGTGCAGAGTTGAGGCTTACCTTGTTGATGAAGGGTCTGGGAACACACAGAAAAAACTCCCTGAGGCTCTATCAGAGTTTGCCTGTAGGTTTGAACAGGGGTTGTGCTTTTCAAAGAATGTTTCCTATGAGATTTGGTCTTCAAAATCCAGTCAGGCCTGAAGATATGTGTTGCTCTGCCACTTGAGAGACAAGGAGATCAAAACCCAAAGTCACCCAGGCAGCTCTGCACAAAACAAAGCTCTGGATCTTGGGTCTCCTGAACTTTCCTGCGTCGCCTCCTTTTTTCTCTACTGTATTCCCTATGTTTTTGACAAGGTCAAAAGTATGACTCAGCTTCTGAATTATCCCTCCAGAACACTTGCCAGTGGGTTAAATAGTGGAACCCAGAATGAGGCACTAGCTAATAGGCAATTTAGTCTTTGCTGAAACTTGTTTCTGACACAGAGGAAGTTCTCTGCAGCCAAGGGTAACCAAGCCCATGTTGGGGGGCAGAGCCTTCATCTCACCTGGGGACAGAGCCACCGCTGCAGGAGGAGAATTTATCTTCACAGCTGCTGAGCTGCGTTTTTGCCTCTGTTTAATTGAGCAGGGATGTTGAACTTTTCCTGCTTGTGACGTTCATCAGCCTAGGGCCCTCAGACTCTGGATCTCCAGTTTTCAGGCCTGTGGACTAAACCATGGGCTTTCCTGGGTCTCCAGCCAACAGAACGTAGATCAAGAAATTTTTCAACTTTCATGATGACATAAGCCAATACCTTGTAATTCTGAATATGCTTTTTATTCCAGTTCTGTAAAACCCTGATTCATACAGATCTTAGGAACCTGGAGGGGTACTAAAGCAGGAATTAAGCTGTTCAGAATACGCCGAGGGTCAGAGAAAGACACAGAAGTCACTAACCCTTTAGCTTTAGTTGTCCTACTACTTGCCGTGCACATTGTCATCCCGCTGCCCATTGTTCTCCTCTGTACGCTTGTCTTTTCCCCTCCATCCAGACACCCAGACATCCAGGACAGGCATGAGGTGGGCCATGCTCATCATAACCTGATATTCACCTGAAATGGAGCTTCTAAAGTCATCGTGCATGTGTCTGTTCTACCTATGCCAAGAGTTTGGTCCACCCCGCAGTTAATGCAAGCTGCAGATGTCCTAGTCTTAAGAAGGGAAGGAGGAAAAGGCAGAAGGAGGGGAGAGAAAAATAGATAAAAAGAAAACGTGTGTCTAAGGTCTGTGTGATTCCAGTTATCAGCGAATATTTATCAGATTTCCTGGCCCTTTGCTTAAAACTTCCATTTCCCTTTCCTTGTTAGATGATGCGTTCAGAGATGCTAAGCAACCTCAGTTTCTGAGTCTTTGCTTTTTCGTGTGGGTCCCCTGGTACAGCATGTCAGCCCCGACCACTAAGACCCCAGGAACACTTCCTCCATGGGGGCTAATCTTCCCCAAGGTGGGGGTGCAACTTCTTGGTCCTGAGCAGTACTTTTCTTCCTTTTTTACATTTTGATGATCCTTTTGGCAATAATAACTCAGAGCTAAACTCTATTATATCCATCTCCTTACAGCTGTAAATAAATATATTATTTTTTGAGGTGGAAAAAGAAAAATGTAGCAGTTTTTCAGAAAACACCTATAAAGGCAGTTGTAGGTAAATAATGGGTGCCGGGTGTAGAAATCCCAATTACTACCACATCAAGTCCAAAACTGGTTGGCTTAGTAGACTCTGTGTATCTACCTTAGCAGACAGCCCTGTCTCTTGATCATTTTCAGCTTACCTCCTTGCTGTGAGCCCTGCTAAATCTCCTCCTTGTCTATAGAAAATACCATAATTAGCCCTTCATCTGAGATTACAGTCTGCACACTGGCCTCCTTCATGTAGAACATCCTCTTTTTCAATCTGGCTTCCAAATATTACCTGCAACTTCCTTAACCATGCTGGAACCTTCTACCTCTCTCACACAACTGATTTGTTCAGTTTTATTTCAGTGCTTAATTATAAATGGCCTTGAATTTTTTACATTTATGTTAGGTAACAATGTCTTGACCACCCCGACCAAATCTGAGTTGGGAAGAGATCAGGGTCATGGCATACTTAGACAAATCTTAATATGGTGCTGAGCACACCTGTTGTTGACCAACTGATGTGATCTTTGCAGATTACTATGGGTTCCTTTCATAAGAAGCACTAATCTAGGAATAATTCTGCAACATCAAAGGCAGCCTGGTAGAGGAAAGAAAGAAAGAAGGAAGGAAGGAAGGAAGGAAGGAAGGAAGGAAGGAAAGAAAGCCCAGAAAGAAAGAAAGAAAGAAAGAAAGAAAGAAAGCCCAGCAGTTCAAGTTTTTCCAAAGAAAGAAAGAAAGAAAGAAAGAAAGCCCAGCAGTTCAAGTTTTTCCAATGTAAATTTGGATGCAAAATCCCCCACTTACAAGTAGCGTGACCTGGGCAACTGAGAGGCTTTGATCCTTCTTTTCCTCATCTGAAAAATGAGGCTATTAATACCTACCTTGCCGAGCTTTAGGAGAGCCAGATAAAGTACAATACACACTGGAGCATCCAGCACACTGCTTACTGCATAGCTGTTAATGACGTTCATTTCCTTTCACTTCCACTTTGGATAATTTATTCAAGCACAGAAAATGCAAAACAGCAGATTGCTATAGAAGGATCCTTCTTTAAGCAGCAGGCTTTCCTTCCCAATTATGATCTCCCTGGGATGAAGTTAACTCTATCTCTGAACCCAAGTACGCACATGGAGGGATGGCAATCAGTGAGCCACAATGGTATTTGATGATGAAGATAAGCTATCAGTGATACAGTTACAGTGAGTAAGTAACAAAAACACACATTTTACCCAAAGATAATTGAAAGTTCACTGAGCAGGCATCCTCTAGAGGGCTTGCAGGTCCTCTTGAAGGGAGTGACAATTTCAGTCCCTTGGTGTGAGTGTTTAACACTATTGCATAGCCCCTGTTTTGTAGACCAGTTTATTTACTAACCCCAGCTGTTAATATGTAGTCAGAAGAAAAGGAATGAAATGTATATTCATTTTCCATTGCTGCTGTAACAAAGTACGATGAATGTAGAAGTTACTTGCAGTACAAATAGGTTATTTCTCAGTTTCTGTAGGTTACAAGCCCAGCGGGCTCAGCCAAGTCCTCTGGTGAGGTTATAAGAAGCTGAGATCAAGGTATGTGAGGGGATGTGTTCCTTCCTAGAGGCTCTGGGGAAGGATCAGCTCCCAGACGGATTTCAGCTGGGTGCTATTGGCCAAAGGAGACCACTAGAATCCAATGAACGGCCTGGTGACCCTGAGTCCAATTCAGGTTCCTATGCTCATGATATTACTTATCTTGATGGTAAAATGCTAATTAACTACTTGCCAGACCACCTTGCAATTTTGTAACACATCCAAATGGCTTGATAAACCCTTTTTCCTAAGTAAGCCTTTTCCTCTAGTTGCTACCTGAATGGGGAGTTTGAATGATACTTTTTCAGTGAGGCAAAGCAGCAGGCAAAGCCTGTGTGTAATCCAGGAACTGCTTGTACACTCGGAGGAAGTGGCTGAGAGCATGTAGAAAATCAAAATACTTCTCACTCTACTTTTCTTTTCACAGTTCAGAAGCTGTGTTCTATTTTGTGTGGAAAGTGAAATAACTTCTTTGCTTGGATTTCTTATTGACATTTCTTTTTGGTGGGAGTCAGGGTGGGGGTTCACTCCAAGCGCTTGCTACACCTCATGGCACAGCTTTGTGGCATTTTCATAAAATACCAACCACCAGAATTCTCATAATCACAAAAACATGTGCCTTCTCCTCAGATCCACTAAAATTCTTTCATTAAAAAATAGAAAGTTCAGAAATTAAATTAGAAAGCTGAACTCGATATCTTTAAATTCTTTTGGTTTCGAGAAAAAGAAAGCTGCAGTTGTCCTAATTTCCTTTCAGTTACATGTTACTCCTGAATGGGGAAAATTATACAAAACGTCTGAAGAGTTGAGACTCTGACATGAGGGGAGGATTTACATTTCCTTGCTATTAAAAGAGAAGAAGAAAAAACCCTCAGTTATGTCTAATCTTTAGGAACGCAGTGCTCTGTCCAACCCACAAGCTGTTGGCAGCGTCATAGCGCTACACAGAATGTTCTTTTAAGCTCGTTCCCCCTCCCAAACCTTTCCTGCGAAGTTATAAGTCTCAGCATTTAGAGCCGTTTTTATTCAAATAAAGTATGGACTTTAGGTTGGGTCTTTTGGCATCAGTTCTGCTGGCAGCAGAGAGATGGTCCCAAGAAAAGCAGGCCTGCTTAACTGACTGGGGCCTAGGTTGGTCTTTATGTGTGAAATCTCCTTTGTCCCTCCAATACCAAGTACCTACTTTGTGAAGCTGTGATTTAGTAGCTTCCTGCCCAGAGGAAGTTTTCCCTACACCTTCATAAAGAACAAACTCTATGCCTCCTCACACTGCCTCAGTTTCTATTCATGGCTGGACTCCTGGTTTCTTCCACACAGTTCTTCCATAGGTGCTTTGCAAAAGGCAGATTGGTGTGGGCTCAGGTGTAGCTGCATGGAGCAATCCCAGATAATGTCCACACACGTTCCATAGGCAAGCAGGTGCCCCAAATCCACTTCTGCCTTTGAGTCAAGGAATCCTGATTTGCTACATCTGGTTATTCTGTGTGCTTTGAGAGAGAGACTTCTAGTTTGTTTTTGTTGTTTTTTTACTGTATTCATGATCATTCTGTCCTTTGATCATCACAGCCCCATAACTGAAATCTCATATAACTTCCTTAGGGAGTAGCTGCAGTGGATTTATTCAAAAACTTATGGGTGCTTTTCAACTGAGGGCTGGAGCTATCCCTGGAAAGAAATGGAAGAAAAAAGAAGTGACCAGAGAAATCAAACCAGAAATCTCTGGGCAAATGAACGAAGCAACTTCTGCCTTTGTTTTCTCAAGTCTAAGAGAATGGCTGTAGTAATTCCCACCTCACAGGGCATTCTTGTTTATAGGGCTATAGTGTAATGTGTGACTCTTATGAAACATGCAATACAATGTTAAAAGTCACAATTATTATTAAAAAGTCTATTAATAACCTATGGTTTACTAACATTTCTTTCATATTTTGTATATGATGATTCCAGTTGCTTTGCAATAGTAGCACACAAATGGTGATTAAAATTTATAGTTTTAAAATTTTAAAAATGTTTCATATGTTTAAATTTTTTAAAAAATTACAATGAAAGACTCAGGAACAACTCCCTATCACTTGGAACATGCTTATCCCATTGTTCTAGCCACTTTCTGCAGCACTTGTGGATGTCCTCTTTTATGTCTTTATGAAATGTGATCCAAAACACAGTGAATGATATTCCCACATGTCATCCAATGGGAAGACAGGCTCAGAAAAATGTGACAATGCATCTTCATCCACCTCATTCACCAGATCTGGCATTGAGTGATTTCTGACTTGTCCTTGAAGTCAAAATGACCATGAAAGGTAAAGGGTTCCAGTTGACTGAGAGCATCAGGTCACTCATGAAAGCAGAACTAAAGACACCCAGGAAAGAAACCTCAAACTGCTTCAGAAAGTGACAAGAACTACGGGGTACATGTGTTCACAGCAAGGGGAAGTGTTTTGAGGAGAATGAATGGCAATGTGTATCTGACTGTGGTAAATTTTTTAAAATTTAAATATTTGCCATGTTTTTCTACCATACCTCATGTATCACTTTTGCTATAATGCATTTGAGAAGTATATGTTAAGCCTCTCTGTACTTTGTATCAGAGAATACACAGAGGCTCTCTAGAGAGGGGTATACAAGAAGGTTGCTGCCATGCCCGTGTGGCGCAGACAATATGGGGCAAAGTGAAAGACTGGTCAGTCCTCCATGGAAGGCTAAAGAATGTAGTGAGGGAGAGACACTTGGAGCGCCTGTTGGCTGGACGGAGAGGACAGGAGAGCCCAGAAACAGGGAGCCTTAGAATGAGGACAGGAGCCATGCATCAGGTGCATCAGGCTGTGATGAAAGGGCCAGGCAAGGGCTGTGTGGCTGTCCCGTGCGCTGTGATCGAGGGGGGCGCCTGGGTGAGCTGTGGGCAGGAGAAGAGGAGGAGCTGCTGTACCAGACAGAGGGACTGTAGGAGTGCCCAGCCACTGCCCTTCGGGATGCCAGCTGAAGGTTGTGAGCTGGCAAGGCCCAGAGGGTGAAGTGTTGTTCTCAGAATTGTGCCCCGCACAAGTCCTTTTGACCTATCTGTGGTTAAGGAACCTTTTGTTTCATGTTGTTTTGTTTTCCTTTCCCTAACCCATTGCTGTTCTATACCTATTAAAGTAGAATTTAAGTGCATTTCTAGAAAGATCCACTAAAGATGAAATGCAGTGACTTAAAAGTGCAACTCAAATTTTGCATAAGATTAGCTTTATAAATATGAAATTTGATATTTGTTATCAAATTGTTCCAAAAGTTTCAAAATGTTTTCTTTTGATTGCTGTACTTCCTGTGGGCTATGCACAGGCACTGACCTCTGGGCTACATTTAAATAGTAGTGCTTCAGAAAAAATGGTTTTTCCAGAGGAATTGAGAACCCTGAGCAGAGAAAGAGGCAGGAGGCAGGAGGCAGAAGGCAGGAAGAATCTCTCTAGGACACCCCTACAGTTATCGAGGTGAGAGATTCTGAGTCCTGAAAACAAGTTACCTGAGTAGGGGTGAGAGGAACAGAGAGGTGAGAAGCTGAGTGTCAGGACAGAGGACTGCAGAGGAACAGAGGAGGAGGAGGAAGCAGCAGGAAGAAGTCTAAGATTTTTCACTCTTGCGTATACAGTGTTTTCAGTACTAAATAGTTTTGAGGATTTAAATTAAAGCCCAGAGAAGGTCTCTGCCCAGATCTAGTAGACCTTCCCAGGTGACTAATGACTGCATTTACCAAGGCTTACAAAAATAAAGCCTATATATATATATATATATATATATATATATATATTCTTTTTGAAGAAAGGAAGGATGGAAACTTGTCTTTTTGAGTTAAGAGTAGACCAGTTTTAATCCAAAATATCCACAGCCATCTTATAGATTTCATTTTCCATGGACATGTAAAATGTGCTGCATAGAGAAAAGTAAAATCAATAAACAAAAGATACCTGAGTAGAAAGAGTATAAAATTTTACTAAGTAGGCCTGAAATGACTGCTGTTAAAAATTGGATTAGTGTCCTTTTGTTCTTGGTAAGTCCCTATTCCTCACTTTTAGAAATCTGATTTGACCAATACCTATTTATTGACTATCTTATGCTACTCTGTTATCAAAGGCTCAAAGTGTACAAAGATCTAGAAGGATATAAGGATGTGATTGGAAATCTTCACATTTCAGAGACACTCCTTCCCATTTAGATGTTTGCACTTCTCCAACCTTCAGAGTCCTTTTCACTATGAAAGAATCGGTGAGAACCTGGGCCCACTGTTTGTGTCTTCTCTCCACATGAAAGGCCCTGTTGACATCTCACCGATAGAACCATTTGCTTCCCATCTACCACTCACCATGTAGCATGAGATGGAATTTGAACCTCAGTTTTGGGGCCTTGTTAACTGATTGCCTTCTGTCAAAATAAATTAATGTTAAAACAGTTGACAGCTTTTCTCATGATAGCAATCCAAGTATCTAAAACTGCTGTAACTATTTATTGAATTACTAAGGTATGTTTGTAAAGATATATCTGATACACTAAAACTAATTCTTGGCACTGTCCGACACCATGAGAGATGTGGTAGGTTTTCCATGAAATCAGAGTTTGATTACCAAATGCATTTATTAATTATCAGACTAATCAAAAATTATATAACATCACAACATTTAACATACTGATGAGTGACAGGAATCTGTCTAGAGTGGGAAAGAAATTACATCTTTCCAACTTAACCTGATTGTATAATTCGTAATTTTCCAAATCTACCTATTAATATCTCAAGGAATACTAACATGCTGCAGATTATGGTTTGAGGAATGGTATTCTAGTTTAATTCCCTAAGATCGAAAGTAGGAGAACAGAATCAAGCCTCAGTGGGTGAAGAGTCCTGTCTGAGATGAAGCTGTAGTGACCAAACTTGAACTAAAAAGCAGGTCTCCATGTCTGGGTTCTGTCCTCTACTCTGACAAATTATTTCCCAAAATACCTACTGCCACCTTCAAGAGACTACGCAGGCATATTCAGGAAAAATGAGACACACCCTGGGGGAGGTGAACACACACACACATACACACATTTATACATATGTATACTCTTGGGCTAGCAAAGCCTCTTCAGTGCAACCCCAGGAAATATTCTGGAAGAGGAAGCAGGTGCGAAAGCCTGGCAGCAGAGAGCCACAGTGGGTTTTGGAGGCCTCTTGTTTGCAGTCAGTATTAACCCTGGGCTGTTGCAAAGGCCAAAGCTTGGCTCGCATTTGAGATCTGAAGCTCTGACATTCAAGAAGCTCCAAAGCAAATGAACCTGAGTGAGTAAATAATTAAACCACAAAGAAAAAGCCAGTATTGAAAAAAAAAATGTCAGCAATTTGATGTCAACTCTGGAGCCCAGGGCTGTTGGGAAGTAATGGGCTCTTTATCCACGTAGAATCTGTTCAGAAGCTCATGAGTGAGCCATTCTGTTTTCGGGGCCTTACCCTGGCAGTCTAGGTACCGATCCTGAGGGCTGAGATCCATTCAGGGAAACTAGGTAAAACAATTGGTCAGAGATATAATTATTGATATTAAGAACACTGGCTTCAGAATACCTAGGTTTGAACCTGTTTAGTCACACTTATTGGTGACTTTATCTCTTCAAGGATGTGCTGAAAGGAGTAGTGCTATAGGGTCTTTCAGATTCCGAGGCCTACAGATGTGTTTGGGGCATGTTCTGGTCTATTTTAGGTAGCTACAGAAAAAATAAATGGAGGGAGTATATGTGGACAACTGATATATTCCTTAAAGAGAGAAAGAAACAAAGAAGGGAGGGATGGCAGGCAGGCTGAACCTAACTTTGGTTGTAAACCCTGGCCAATGTACGATCAAGAATGAGCACAAGCCAGAAAAACTGGCTGCAGCTGGCAAATGTCCCAAATCATTCTGTAGAATGAAGGCCCAGGAGTGGAGAAATGCTTCTTGATGGATGGATTGGATTGTGAATAAAACACTGCCTTCCAGGCACTAGCCTTTGAATTACCCTGATATGTTGATTTAATTCAGAACCTTGATGTTTCCCAAACATTGACTTTTTAACCTTAATTGTCTTCTGATTTATTAGTAGATCGCTGTGATTTTATTTCTCCCTGGTAGAACTTAAAACCTTGTTTCCCAGAAAGATCCCATACCCTGGGACAGATCTTAGGGCCACTGTGCAAAAAGGGCAGTGCAACCTGTGAGCGCAGATGTGTCTGACTCACTAAGAGCAGACTGTTCCAGAGAGTGCCCCATTTTACCCTCCAGGCTTTTCTCTCCTCTGTGGATGCATCTCAGACCCATCATTACTTGCTATGGAAATAAACAGTGCCAGTGAATTGGTGAAGTCTTACCCTGCTTCCTGAGACAGTCTTCCTTTATCCGAAAGTTCAGCAGCATGAGTTCTCCCTATTCTTAAGTCTGGGATTGAATACACAGCGTTATAAAATCTTTCCCTACAATAGATTCATCCTGCAACTGTATCCAGGGCTATCTATACTCAACCCATGAGCCAACATTAATTTCTGAAGAGCAAACAGCTCTGCTGTGCCCCAGCTTGTAAAAAACAAAAACAAAACTGACAGTCACAGCCAATGACATAAAGCGCTGAAACAAGCTCATATTTTAAAAGCATCAATATAGACTTTACCCTCACAGGCCTCAACTTCCTAGAGGCATCCACCACAATGATTGCAAGCCAGTTTCTTTCCAGTGGGCAAGGAGACAAGTGGAATGGAAGCCAAGCCCAGGTATAAGGTGTCAGCCTGTGCAGAGGAAACCATGGCATTTTACATTATATCTTATAGTGATAATAATCACAAAGGCAAAATAAATAGTAGCCATAATCAGTGACCATTAGCAATCCAGTCCTACTAGCTTAGTACTCACACTCCTCCTCGGAGCATCTCTGTCCAACTTTATGGACCATGATCCCCACAGTCTTTCACTTTTGGTAGGCAGAGCTAAATACTGTTAGCCCCACTTAATAAACTGAACAGATAAGGAGAGAAAAACTTTAAGGAAGGACTACTACCCAGTGTCAGATGTCTACTGTCAATGCCAGTAGAAAGTTCCATTGCTGTTATGCTGAAAGTGAGCAATGTACAGCTTAGCAAGTCTTTATAGGTGAAATATGCAGCCTTATTTACCAAGCTCCAGTCAGGCTCCTCCATAGAGACTGGATTGATCTGCCTACCTGTGACCACAGGAGGAGACTTAGAGCTGTTTTTGAGGCTATAGAATGTGATACTATTTAATATCAATCATAAAACATCTTGAATTATCCCTGATTTCTTAAAGGATTCCAAGATTGTATATGAACAATCATCACAGTGCTGAGATAAGGATATTAGGTTTCAAGTGAGTACTTTCTCTATGGTCATTTTTTTATTTAAAAAATACAAGAAGGAAAACATATTTACAAAATAGCATAAGAACAATACAAGCAATACAGATTTACAAAAAAAGTGGTAGGAAATTAACAATGGTTGTTGTATTATATCTTGATATCTTCAAAGTGGTTTCTCAGGAAAACAAATAGAGACATGCTGTATTGATCAAACAAGTAATCATTAACTGTTCCTTTGAGTAAAGCAATAGAAGACATTAGTACCACTGTTAGCTACCCTGTATATACACACATACATAATTTCCCCTTCTTTCCCTTCTCCTTTCCCACGTCCCAGTTGCCCTTTACTTTTGAGCATTTTCCTTTCATTTCACAATGTCTGTCGTACCTCCTAGTTTTTATTCACTCTTTCAGGTTCTTACAGTAGTGAGACAATACATTGCTTACACATGCAGGTCTGATTTATTTCACTTATGAGTATGGTCTCTAGTTGTGTATAGTCACATATTGAATAAGAAGCTAAATCAGAATTTGGACTCAAATCTGTCCGATTTTGAGTTGGTGCTGTTCTCCTCCACCAAGCTGCTGATTTAAACATGTTAATTTCATAAACATTGGTTAGGTGTCTGAGGGCCCAAAGGAGCTTTTTCTCTCCTCTCTGGCCTCCCTATCTCAAAGTTGAGCGTATCTCAGGGCTGGGCTCCTGTGCAATATATGTTATAATAACTTCATATAAGGACTACTGAGGACATCCTGCCCCTTCCCAGAACCTAGCCCCCGAGTCTGCATGCACTTCCCATGTGAAGTGAAAATTCAGGGTTGGTATGGTCAGTGTTTCTGCACTTGCAACTTGTATTCCTGGAAACTGTTTTAACTTTACACTAAGCCTTTCATATGGTTTGGCTCTTTGTTCTATGATAAATTCAAAAGAGTTGCCTCACTGTAATAAAACTCAGTGTTCTACAAATTTTGCCTTAGTTTAAGACTCAGCTCACAATCTTATAACAAGTGTAATAAAAATTTGAGGACAGCTTTATTTCCATAATTTCAAACAATTTGCTAAAAGGTGATGCACGGAGATGATTACAGAGATGACCTGTTGATATCAACATGACATTTTTTATTTGATTCAGTTTATTGGTATAATTTAGGTCTATACAATGATCACATTCAACATAAGGATTTTCTACCTGTACATAATATACCTTGATTTGTAAGGTGACTTTTTTTTGTGTGTTGAATGAATCTACAGTGTTGAGCCATTGATTAGGTTGCTAGTTTTGGTGTGAAAATTTAGGAAGGGAGTGTTTCAGACTTGAAGTGCTACCAAATGGACTAGGCTGCTATAAAAATAACAAGTGGCTTATAGAGAGAGACTCTAAGGGAAAGAAAACATGGTGAAGGCTCAAGGAAATTTGCTCTATGCAATTAATATTCCTTATTTATTCTTAACACAATTTACTTCAGATATTCACTCACACCACAGCGTCCATGTGGGATTCAGTCCAAGACTCCACTCAGATACCAAAAGTTCATAGATGCTGAACTGTCTTATGTACATTAGTGTAGTGTTTGCACATAACATGTGCACATCGTGCACTTTGAGCCATTCCTGCGTTACCTATAGTAAATGTTGCATAAATTATATTGGTATTGTATGGTTTAGAGAATAATGACCTGAGAAGTCTACACATGTTCTGTGCAGGTGCAATTGTTTTCTTCTTTTTAATATTTTAATGTGTAATTGACTGAATCTACAGCTGTAGAATCCACAGGTATGAGAGCCAACTGAACTGGTACAAAGGTATGTGTCATATTTGTTATCTATTCATGTTCCTGATCTAATAGTTTTGTAAGTACAGTAGTTCCTTCTTAATTACTGAGCTCAGGTTTCCAGAAACTTCAGTGACTGTGAATTTGAAGGTAAGGGAACTTCAGAACTGACCCAGAGCCACAGTGTCCCCAGAACTGAGGGTTTTGATAACAGAGTTGCCCAAGAGAGTTGAAGATTTGTCTCTCTTCTGGTTTTTGGTGGACCAGTCAGTAAGCAAGGCCAGGAGTCGATAATTCTATGTCAGATGCTGGTAAATGCCAACAAGACAATTCACAAGTCCAGAGGGTAGAGAGTGCCTGAGTAATGGGGGAATCACCTCATAATGGTGTCAGGACACATATTTTGTAAATTGGCTGCTGAAATAAGACTCATAATGTGTGTATTTTGCACAGTTCACTGTTTTCAGGCCTCAGCATTATTGGATTACAACTTGCATCTTTTCACAACTATGAAGTAGAAGGATTTGAAATGAGAGGATTTTACTACAGTCTGTATTAAGAAAGTCAATTTCATAGATCATAGAATCTCAAAGGTATAAGGGACCTTAGAGGTCATCCAACTCCAAATAGCTTCTGTGATTCACATGTACCTTTTGCCATGTTCCTCTGCTTAAAAGAAAAACAAAAAAAGACCACCCTCTAGAATTTCATGAAGTGTGTAAGACAGCCTAGCCATCCCTGAACAGCCCCAGCCTCCTCCACTGCTCATTTTTGTGACAAACAGGAGCATAGAGAGGGATCTCCAAAGAGCTGTTCCACGTCCTCAAGCATGGCGGTTGTTTGCCGCGCGTAAATGCATAGAAGTTGGAGATTCTCAGCAAGAAACTAGCTCCCCGCTCCTGTTACCAGGTTCAGAGACTGTGTCTTCATCTCTCCATCAAAGACATGTTCATGTGCAGCAAGGGGAAGATACAAAGCAAGGTTCTAGGGAAACAACAAGAATCCTGGATATAAAAGCAGGAAAGACATAGGGTCTTTATGTCCAGCTCTTTTTCCAAATGCTTGTATGGGCACGGTCTCTACAAATCAGTACTTCTTAGTGTATGCATCTGTAAAATGAGACAGTTATTGACAAGGAATTTGAAAGCATGGTGCCCAGACCAACAATTTATGTCTTGCTTATGAATTTTCTTGAAAAATGCAGATTTTCAGGCTTCTTCCCAGAACTAGTGAATTTGAACTGTGGAAGCAGGAGACCAACAGTGTGTTACAAACCGATGCACCTCCATCTCTCTCTCTCTCCCCGTCTTTTTCTGTGTCTCTCTGTCTCTGTCTCTGTCTCTCTGTCTGCCTTTCTGTCTCTCTCTCTCACTGTCTCTGTATCTCTCTGTCTCTGTGTCTCTGTCTGTGTCTCTGTCTGTCTCTCTCTCTCCCCTTGGATATGGGAAGCACAGTACAAAGCCAGTCTGCTTGAGCAGGTGACACCAACTCCCAGAACATGTACCTCTCTTAAAAATCTATATCCGGTCTTACATGGAATCAATGCTTACAGTCACCTTGTGTCTAAGCAAATTGAATAGAGCTAGGAGCTCCAGCAAACCTACTTACTTATTTCATGACAAGGGAAACAACTTTCAGTTCTCTGAGTCTTGACACCTTTGTCAATAAAATCTGCAGATTGCACAATATGGAGTTGTTTTAGAATTCATCTTTCTGACAGTAACAAGACTTTCCAAGAGAAGAGCATCCAGAGGTTATTATGGCAGCCACATCTTTGCCCTGAGACTACTGGCTGCCTGGCCTGCATTTCCATGTTATAGCAGAAGCACTTAGTGGATATACATGAACCCAGAAATGAATAAGGAAAAGCTTTGAAAGCACATGACCCCTTTTTGGTGTATTTTTCTTTATTGCATGTCTAAAAAAGGCAACTAGAATTGATATTTTTTTAAGAAACACTTAGTTTTAATAGCTGATTAGCCTGCAATAAGGTTGAACTTGTGTTTTGTTTCTAATTAGCAATAAAAACAACAGGATATTATGTTTGCGTTCCTTCACTGTAGCATCTTTACAAGATTTTCTCTTCACACTTTGAAAGTGCCACATACATCGGAAATGTGCATTTCTATTCAGAGCGGGCTTATTGTAGGAAGCATAAAAATGCCCCACATAAGGCGGAAGTTTGCAGAAGGAGGGGTGGAGTTGAAGGCAGTAAAAAGCTCCTTGATCACTTGATTGTGTTATTTGACATTGCCTGTAGAGTCAAACCTTATTTGTGGTTTCACAGCTCTGGTATAAATGACACTTCCAATAACATTTTCTTATACACATGTAAAATATACAAATTGGATGAGCAAAATGGTAGCATCGTTAAATGCATAAAAGCAAAAAGCCTGGGAAGCTAGCATATGGCAGGGAGCCTGGGTGGGGAGGCAGGGGATGGGGCCGGAGGATCTGCACACCTCTGCTGTCTGAAGCAGTCACCTGGGGGGCCTGAGCCCAAGCTTCATCCTTTCACATCTAACTTGATTCTGTGATTATTATATCATTTAGAGTATTCCCTGCCGAGGTATTTTTTTTCTTTATTCAGGGCTCTGGTTTGACTTGCTTGTTTTCTTCCGGTCTGAGTTTGCCATGAGCTGTTGAAGAGTGTGTTTAACCAAAAGCAGCATAGTGTCTTCACTGGATCCGTACCAGGGAAGGCATGGATATGATGAGCGATAGGCTTACTAGCCATCCGCTCAGATCATTACAGAGATGGCAGCTCTAGGGTTTAGGTGTTTTTAATACAGCAGAAAATTTGGTGATTTTTTAAATGTCATTCCTGCCATTGTAGGTTATGGAATCTCAGCTGCCTCATGAAGGCTGCCATGGAAACATTTTTAAAAAATTAATTAAGTTTATCGGTACATTTAGGTAATGATCACATTCATCATAGGGAATTAGTACCTGACGTGATACAGTTCAGTTCCTTTTTTTCCATTCCCCTTCTTGCCCTCCTTATTTACAAAAGCATTGTTTCCATTTTTCCTTTTCTCACTTTTTCTTTTCCCTTTCTTCTCCCTACCCCAGCTCCCCCTCCCATTTGAACATTTTCTTCCTATTGCGTGATATCTATTGTACATTTTGATACTTATTTACACTTTCGGCTTCTCACACCAGAGAAACAATATAATATTTACACATGTGGTCAGATTTACTTCACTTAGGAGTATGGTCTCAAGGTTCATCTGTTCACCTAGAGATGTCTCAAGTTTATCTTTCTTTATGGTTGAGTAGTACTCCATTGTATAAAAATGCACAACTGCTTTATCTATTCATCCACTGATGAGTACTTGGTCTGTTTCCCAGATCTAACTATTACAAACTCTGCCATTATAAACATAAGTGTGCATTTATTGCTGTAGTGTGATGTTTTCAATTCTTTCATGAAAATACCCAGAAAGGAAATTGGGTCAAATGAAACTTCTAGTTTTAGTTTTTGAGGAATCTCCACACTGATTTCCACAGTAGTTGCACCAGTCTACATTCCCACCAACAGTGGAAATGGGTTCCTTTTTCCTCACAGCCCCTCCAGTGTTTGTTTTTGGTTGATATCTTGATTATAACCATTCTTTCTGAAGTGAGATGGAATCTAGGTGTTGTTTTAATTTGTCTATCTCTAATGTCATGTCATGTTGAACACTTTTTCATGTAATTGTTTGATTTTTGTATTTCTTTGATAAGTGTGTACTCATTTCAGGTGCTCATTTTTGGATTGGGTTTCTAATTTGTAGGTTATGATTTTTTAAAATTCTTTATATATTCTAGATTTTAGTCCTTTGTGGAACAACTGCTAAAAATTTTCCTACTTGGTGGGTTGTCTCTTCACTCCATTGGTGATTCCTTTTGCTATGCAAAAGCTTTTTAATAAGAGGAAATCCCAGTTCTTAATTCTTTGTAATTTTTCCTGTGTGACCAAGGTTTTGTTCATAAAGTCTTTGTCTAGAACTACATCTCAAAGGGTTCCACCTATTGGGTCTTCCAGCAGATTTTTGCTTTAGCATTTAGATCTTTAATTCATTTTGAATTTAAGTGCAGTGCACAGTGAGAGACATGAGTCTAGTTTTAGTCTTTGGCATATGGACAGCTAGTTTTTTAGCACCACTTATGAAAGAGGCTGTCCTTCTTCCAGTGAAGGTATTTGGCCCTTTTGTTGAAAATAAGATGTCTGAGTGTGTTTGAAGTTGTTTCTGCATTTTCTAATCTGTTCCATTGATCCTTGAGTCCATTGTTCTGCCAGCACCATACTGTTTTTAATATACTATATCAACAGAGCCAAGGACAAAAAGCATATGAACATGTTAGTAGAAAAAGAAAAAGCATTAGACAAAATCCAACACCCATCCATGATTAAAAGAAAAATAAGCCTACAGAAAATTGGAATATACAGTCATCTCAATCGATAAAATCCATCTATGGCAAACTAGCAGCCAACATCATACTAAATGGTCAGAAAGTGAAAGCTTTCACTCTAAAATCAGGAATAAGACAAGGATGTCTACTGTCACCTCTTCTATTCAATATATTTCTGAAAACATTGGCCAGAGCAATTAGATAAGAGAAAGAAATAAAAGGAATAAGAACAGGAAAAGGAGAAGTTAAATTATCATTATTTGCATAAGACATGATACTCTACATGGAAGACCCCAAAAACTCCACCAAAAGAATTCTAGATTTAATAACCAAATTCAGTTGTATAGCCAGATACAAAGCCAGCACTCAAAACTCAGTAGCATTCCTATACTCAGGTAACAAGCACACTGTGAGAGAAATTAGGGAAACCACACCTTCACAATACCATTGAAAAAAATGAAATACTTAGGAATCAATCTAACATGTGAAGTAAAAGATCTTAACGTTAAAAACTACGGTACTCTGAAATAGGAGCTTGAATAGGATAGCAGAAAATGGAAAGATATCCCTTGCTCTTGGTAGGAAGAACCAAGATAGTTGTTCTTAGTGGTTCTTCATCAACATAGTGGCCATACATCCGAAACTGTTGATTTAATGCAATTCTGATCAAAATACCCTCAGCATATCACAGAACTAGAGAAAACACTCCTAAAATTCATTTGGAACCAGAAGAAACTTAGAATAGCAAAACAATTCTGGGTAACAAAGACAAGGCAGGAAATATCATAATCCTTGATTTGAAATTATAAAACAAAGCTACTAAGATAAGAACAGCATGGTACTAAAACCTTTTTATGACCTCTGTATTAAAACCTAAGGAAATGATGAGGCATCCCTGGGGAGAGGAGTGTATTAAGCTTTAGCGAGGGATCTTGGTTTCCAGGACCAGTTTCCCCTGCTAAATCCAGTCCATTGTGCTAAGCTTGAAGGTTCTTTATGTTTCCATATATGATTTCATACATGGCAACATTGAGGCCTAAATCAGTTAATGAAATTGCCCCAGGTGACAGGATGACTTTTTCTTCAGCCATGACTCTAAAAGTAGTCACAGTATGCAGGCCCCAGAGGAGTCCCTGAAAACTCCAGCATTTCCTATAGAGTCTCCACCTCCAGACCCAGCCTTTTGCAGAACTCATGAGGGTTGGGGTAGGGGAGAAACCAGGCGTGCTGAGCAAATCATGATTGCAGTAACTGAAAAGGATGGGGGGAGGACAGGGAGGGAGCGACAATACAAGCAGGATCATGTACATACAGGCTCATGGTGTTAGATGCACTTATCCAAGGAAATGGCTTCTATGTACGTCGAAACATGATTACGGAAAAAATGTATACATAGCCTCCCTCGGGTACATATTCTGCTATTTTAATAAAAATAATTAATCTTGAGAGTTGCCAAAATGTTAGGTACTATCCTAATTGTTTTGTGTGTATAATTTTATTTTTGTACTGGCCAGATCTAAGAGCTAGGTTATCTCCATTATGCAGATCCAGAAAGTGAAGTGCAGAGAGATGAGGTCACTTGCCAAGGTCATAGAGATCATGGGGAATGGAATCAAGGTTTGACCTGAACCACCTGACTCCAGAGCCTGTGCTTCTCCACAGGGGCTCCTCGTCCTCCCTGCCAAAGCAGGCTTTCCAGTCTCACTGTCACTCCCTCGCGCTGCAGGGACAGTCCTGGCTATTCTTACCCAGTAACCCCAGAAATTGTAAGCAGCCTGTGCCAGCTTTAGTGCTTCTTCTGGGCTTGGTGGCAATCATCAGCCGTCACCCTGGTTAAGGAACCCCATTTGTTCCCCTTTATCCTTGTCTCTGATGGTGTGAAATTTTGGGAAAAGCTAGGAGATCAAATCTTTATTTGTCACCTGTCTTTGCACAAGTGACATCTCCCCCTCTTCCACATTTTAATGTAGTTTGTTAAAAGATGATTTTCCCCACTCTGGCTGCCTTACAAAAGGCATGGAATCAAAATGCCACATATGATATAATTACAGAATGATGTACAAAGATCAGGAGTCACTTTAATTGTTGTTGTTATTATTATAAGCAGTCCCTAAGGAGATACGTTGCAAGACTTGCAGTGAATTCCTCAAATTACAGAGAGTACCAAACCCTATATGTATTCTGTTTTGTCCTGTACACACATTCCCATGATAAAGTTTAATTTACAAATTAAGTATAGTATGATAACACTAAATAATAAAATAATTACAATAATGTACTGTAATAAAAGTTATGAGAATGAGATTTCTCCTTTACCCATGCTCCTTCTCTTTCAAATCATCTTGCTGTACTGTACCATCCTTCTTGCAAGGATGTGAGATGGTGAAACGTCATTTGATGGGTTTACAGCGGGGTGAATGATGTAGACTTCATGCCATAGAAGCAAGTTGTGCGAACGCAGGCACTGTGGTGCTGCCACAGTCCATCTGATAAGCAAGTCAGCTGCTAGGCGATGAAGAGACAGGTAGCATATACAGAATGAATACATACAAAAAGAGGATAATTCACATGCCAGTGGGACAAGGAAGGACAGCGCAAGATTTCATCACACCACTCCGAACAGCATGCAATTTAAAACTGATGAATTGTTTGAAATTTTCCATTTAATATTTTTAGACCATGGTTAACCATGGGTCACTAGAACTACAGCTATTGAAACCACAGATAAGGAGGGTCTGTTCTACACTGTGAGGGTGCAGTGTGGGTCACATGAAGCCGCACATCACAAGCACCTGCTCCCTGTATTGCTTGACACACAGCAAAGACACATGGGCTATCGTATTACTAATTATTACCTGCAGAGTTTTAAAGTCTAGTGCTCAATTTGCAAGAGAACAGCCAGTGCTTCTCTGATAAGAAGTAGGCTCTAGTGTTCCTGTTTTCTTTTTTTATACTTTTTGTATTTTTATTTTATGAAAAAATAAAACAGATTTTCATAACCAAATAAGAGACTAACAATAGTTATTACACTGTGTATTGTTATATTAAAAGTAGTTACTCAGTATCTAACATGAACCAAAAAACTTCTTAGCAAAAGAAACACATAATAACACAAACTTTCTTTTGAATGAACTGAGACAAAGTCTTGGTAAACATGAAACAAATTAGCATATATACTGAAATGTTTTTAAAACAATGGAATATATAATTGGGGGTAGTATTTCCATTTTCATGTAAAGTTCATTTTATTCAGAGTCACTTTGCCCAGATTTTATTTCTCTAGAGTTGGGCTCTGTCTCTCTCTTACGTGCATCGGTCAACTCTTTGTGTGATGACATAATAAGAATAATAACAGTTATGATTTCATAAATGCATTAATGCAGAGTATGTTAAACTATGCAATCTATCAGGTGCATACACTTATTTATTTTACATGAATCTCACACGAGACCACAGTCCTTTGTTTGATGATTGTCTTCTGCTAAGTGGTCTTACTTAAACCTATAGTACAATTCCTCAGTTTTTATGCTATCTAGATGTTAATACATCTATTTATCAATAATCAGTCTGTAACCCCACTAGTATCTGCAGGGTTACTTTTCATCAGCTTTTAGGGCTATGAATTCCCTATCGCTCAGCCTTTAAGCAGTCACATTGTCCCAAGTACAGTTTCCTCACAGATTTGCAATGAAGGCTGGAGAAGTCCTGCAGAGGAAGCTGATCTAAGACTTTCCTTTTAAAAAGAATATTTGGAGCAGAGAATATGAGTATCCAATTCTCCACAGGAGCTCATTACCAGAAAAAAAGAAGGGCCCATTTATAGAGCTTTTCCTTTAAAGCAGTGTAGGAAAAAAAGAAAAGTATGCATCGTGCCACAGAAACCAAGAAGTAACTGAAAGGTGGTACGGCTTCCGGCATGCATAACCGGGCCTTCGGGGCCAGTAGGTGCTGCTCCTCAAGACATTACCATGCTAACTTCTCCCAGAGATGCGATCCCGTACTTAATGTTCCTTCTCCCGAACAGCTCCACAGCCATTTTATTGACTACTCTCAGGTCACGTAGACTTGAGATACATGGAAATAGTGAAGTAAGAGACTGTGACTTGTGAATTGAGTAGCACTCACCGCCACCCACCCCACTCAGGCTGTCTCTCTGTCCAGCAGCCATCACTGGGCAGCACATATTTTGGTGCAGCCACCTCTGCTCATAGTGTTTTAGATCTTGTTTGGTGATTCTTTCAAGCCCTGCCACATTCATCCGAATATCTGAAATGTCTGTCTTTGGAAGAAAATGTGATCTACGGAAATAGCCAAATAATGTAGAGCCAAGTCTGGAGGAGAGGTCAAAATGTTAGTTTAGAACAACTCAGAGATAAGCGGTTTGGTTCTCTCTGTGAAGAGCAAGCAGTTTGTTATCTTTAAGCTTGGAGTAGGAAAAATGCACATAATTAAAACAAATTTATTATTGATAACCTCAGCCCCTAACCTCACTTATTATTGCATTTTAGCAGAGTTACGTGTGCTTACATGAGTGAGCGCATAGTCACAGGCGTGTTAGATAATATGTAAATATATAGATTAATCCATGAGACAGACAGGCACATTCAGACAGATAAAGTTATATATACTACTTCTCATGGGATATTTTTGTTCCTTTTCCCAGGCATATTTTCCACAATCTTCTATAAATGTAAGCCTTTTTAATTGTTGATATGCCTCTAATATAAGCAACTCTTGATCTTTTTTTTACAAAAGGTTACATACTTCTTTTAGAATCTGTTGAAAATTGTGGACCCATTTTGTAGAAAAAAATAGAAATATGATTTGGAACAAAGGGGATATAAACATCATGTTCATAACTTTTGGCCTTGGATTTAGCAAGAAAGCTGACTTAAAATTCACATCATTTGTTATATTTACAAAGCCGTGTTAAAGTAACTTTTTTGCATATTATTTATTGATATTTGAATTATCATTTGAGTCATTATTTTATGATATTTTGAATTAAACAACATGAAAGTTTATTAACTTAAAATGTAGAAGGCAAGATACACTTAAAACCTTTGTGATATAAAACATTTAAAACCTGATTAAAATATAAGAAATCTGTTTAAATGCATATTCAGTTCAGGGGTGAAGATAGGGATTCTTAAAAGCTAAAGCTAATAAGAAAGCATTAGTAGAAGGAAGTTAAGTAGTCTGAACGTTGATAACTTTACTGAGGGGACCTGCCTGTCCTTGGATGCCCAGGTTGTGGGGTTTATCTGGCTGCCCAGAGGGAAGAAAAAACAAATGAAGCTGCATGTGGAACATCTTATCCAAAAATCCCCTCAACAAAAGAGTAAGCCCACCCCACAAAGACAGAAAGGAGTCTTGCCTAGCTCTGCTCCAGTGTTAAGGAGCAATCATCTCTGAGAAATCTGATCATCAAGACAGTTTTCACATGAATGATGACTAAAACAGTTATGTCCTTTAGAGCTGAACTTTAAGGTTAAAATGCACCAAACCCTGGGTGCCTTACCTGGCAGATGGAAGTTCATATTTTCCCTGGAAAAATGCACTTAGTAACCATGACTCAACAAATTTTCATAGATAAAATGTCAAAAGCATGAATCATGATATATTGTAATGCAAAACATATGAGGAAACAAGTTTTTATAAGAATCAGAAGAAACAACAAAGAATACTATTAGAACCGCTGTGTCTGCAAAAATATGGATCACCCTCGACTACAAACTGAGTAAGATTTAAGAACGACTGGCTCTGTCTTTTGAAGATAGTTTTCAGCTGCTGGCTGTATTTCGTTGTTACTGGCGGGAAGGCAACTAAACAACGAACACATTTTTTCTTTGCTGTTTTTAATATTACCTGTCTTTCTCTCCTGGCTGCTGCAGAATTATGGTGGGTTTATAATAATAATTTTAGAAAACATTCTGTTTGAAATCCCTTATTCTTTATGATTCTGAGGACCTATGCCTTCCAGTAATTCTGGAAATGACTAGAGAGGATACATTTAAATACTTTCTTCTCCTTATTTTTTCTACAAACCTCTTTTCTGGACCTTCAACAAAAGATTTAAAATACCTATTCTTTATGCTATGATTCTCTCGACCTTTATTTATTTTTTTCCACTATTTTTTGGCTACATTATACATACACTTTCTTTGGATCTATCTTCTAGCTAATCCTTCTTTAATCTACCTAATTTGATACATCTATTTCTGTGTTTTTAATTTAAATTATTATTTCATTTTTATAATTTCTTTGGGTAACCTTCAAGGCTACCTTGTTCTATTTCACAGTCTACTGTACGGATTCTTTTGATGCTCTTCTTTAGTTTCTCTTTTAGAAGAACATACAGAGCAATACCATTTTTTAAAAGTAAGAATAAAAATATTAAAGTCTCAGAAAATGCAGGATGTTTGCTACCAATAGACTCCCTGAAGAGATTTCTAAAGTATGTACTTTAGAAAGAAAAAAATATTATCTCAGAAATCTGATATGCAGAGTGTGTAATGAACAAAGAGAGTCAAAAAATGTAGATTAAAATTTAAATTGAAACACCCAAACATTAACTGTACAAGTAATGAAAATCATGTTCAACATGTAATGTTAGCAAAATGTAATATAAATAAGTACATAAATAAGTATGATCAGGTTAAAATACCTGCAGGATTGCTTAGTTGTTTTGGAAAAAGCTAAGGATACTAACTTTTGACATCATTACATTAGTTTTCTGCTACAAAATATCTGGTATAGCTATTAAACAAACAGTTTTGAAGGTGTAACTTACAAACCAATACAAAGGAGAAAAAAAGAAAGAGGAAAAAACATGAAAAGCTAAAAATTACACATTATAAAGCAAAACTAATCCAAATAGGTCAGTAACAGAAAACACAAAAGTTAAAAAAATCATAATTCAGAAGTATGTTGGTTTTAAAATATACCTATAAAGTGTATTGGAAGTATATGACACAAAATAAAGGTATGGAAAAAGATACATGGGATGAATAAGACTAACAACCTAGTGTATTTATGCTAATATCAACCAAAAAAGCTTTTAATAACTTTTGCCTTAAAAGAAAAAGTGACTGGGGATCAAAAGACTTGTATAACACAACTTGAATGATGGGATGTTTTGTTAAAACCAAGAAAACATAAACTTTCTACTTGTATGTATATATAAGATAGTTTAAAATCATATATGGTAAAGATGACAGGAAAAACTGGCAAACTTGATCACAGTGTGGAATAGGGCAGTCTTCCTCAATAATCAATCAAGTATACCAAAACAAGTTGAATATGGATACAGGAAGTTGGAGAAAAACAGCTTGTAAATGTAACTTTAATAGACAGGCATAAACGCCATATTGAAATAATAGAAAGTACAATAAAACACATAGAACAAGTATGAAAATTGATGGCATGTAGACCACAGAGCATAACTAACAAGTTTTAAAGAATCAGTGTCATAGAGATCATATTCTCTAACAAAAGGCAATTAGATTAAACTCAGTAACAAAAAGATAACATTAAAATTCACAAATCATTGCAAATTAGAAAATACTTCTAATTAACTCATGGGTCAAAAAATTTAAAAGTGAATAGGAATGCAAATACTGCATATGAAAACTTGTACAAAGCAGTTAGGCTGGTTCATGGAGAGCTATCTATACACTTAAATGTTTCCATTAGAAAATAAGAAAGGCCACAACAAAAATGACTTACCATACAACTTAAGAACTTGGAAAGATTTTAATGAGTATGTTCTAAGAAAGAAAACCATAGAGATAAAAGCCAAAATTCATCCAATGCAAACCACAGATATAATAGAAAAGATCAACAAAGTCAAACAAGTTTTTGAAAAGTTGGATAAAAGTAATGAATACATGGCAAGAATAATTGAGTGGGAAAGGAAGGATAAAAAGTAAAGCAAAACAATAGGGAGAGAAAGAAGAAAAATAATAGTGGTATGTAAGATATTCAACTGCATGTGCAATTATGTGAAAAGATCAATATATTATGAAAAACTGCACCAACATATTTGAACTCTTAGATGAACCTGGATGTTTTATAAAGAGTAGACCTGAGTAAGGTTCTACTCCAGATGAAATAGAAAACTTAAGTTTTCCTTCACCATTAAATCCATTGTATCAACATGTAAAATCTTCCAAAAAAAAAGAGAACTTGATGCTAAAATTTTACAATTAGTTCAACCAGGAATTTCCTTCTTATATAAACCTGTGCAGGACATAGGGAGGGAAGTCTTTGCAATATGCAGCCTTTGATTTCTATCAAATACAAAATGAGAAAAAAAATGATACTAACAGACCAGTTTTACTCATAAACATAGATAGAAATAATAAAAACAACAGAAATGCTCTTAAAAGGTAATGCATTCTGACCATGTGTGATTTAACTCAGGAATATAATTTTCTTTAACAGAAAATATATTACTATGATCCCCCATATTAAAACAACAAAGGAGAAAAGACATGATTATCTCTACTGATAAAGAAGTCATTTGATAAGACAACATTCATTTACAATACAAAGCTCTCAGCAAACTAAGAATAGAAAGAACTTGCTTCATCCTGATAAGAGATATGAAAGCAAAGAGCGCTGCACTGTCATACCAGGAGTAAAGCATTTGAAGCCTTCCCTTCAGGAGGCATGAGGTAAGAGGGCCCACTGTCTTCGTGCCCAGTTAAAGCTTCATTACAGGGCTCAGCCATAAATGAAGAAAGAAAAGAAATAAAAAGTATAGTTTGAAAAGCAGGAATAAAATTGTCATTATTTGCTCATGCTATGATTACACTGAAATTCAGAAAGAATATGTAAACAGGCCATCAAAGTCAATGACAGCATAAGGCTCAATGTTATGAAATAAACACTGAAAAGCATCTCGGTGTACATTTCTACTTACTGTTTGATATGGAAATTTGTGTTCATAATAACAACAAAACAATATGGCATCTAGAAATACATCCAACTATATATACATATATATATGCTTACATTTTCAAAATAAAACTTAAGTAAATTAAAAATAAAATTTAGAAAATACATGTTTGAATAAAAAAGACATTGTCATAGAAGTATCAATTTTCTCCAAACTGATATATATATATAGATTTAAAAGAAATGGACTCAAAATTTCAATATGCAGATCTTTGAAACTTTATAATTTTAAAACTCATATAAAAATTGTATGTTAAAAGTATAGGAATAGTTAAGGTACTTTTAAAGAAGAAATGATGGGATTTCCCTACCAGGTATTTATTGTGTTATGCAAAACCCATATTCAGATAAATTATCTAATGAAATGTAACAGGGAAATCTTTGAACATTTAGAAAATATGGAACAATTGTTTTATGGCACCAGACTAGGAGAGTGATACTTAAGACACAAAAATGCAAACTATAAAGAATTAATAAACTTACTATCTTAATGAAAAATATCAAAAGACTTGAAAAAGATAATGATAACTTTATTAACAGAAAAATATTTACCATGTAACCAAGGGAAAATTCAGGATATTTTAAAAGCATGTACAACTTAATGAGAAAAAGACAAGCAGCTTAAGTTTTTAAAAAAATGAATAAAAGATAGCAAAAGGCTTTTCAAATAAGAGAATCCAAGGAAAATATTCCACCTCATTGTTATCAAAAAAACAAGAAAATTTATCAGATTGCCAAAAATTAAAATCTGATAATACTAAGGACTGGAAAAGTTTGGGGGCAGTGAGTATTCTTTATATCTTGCTAGTGAAAATGTCAATTTACACAACTATTTTGGGAAATAATTTGCCGTTAGTTAATAAAGTTAAAGATGTAATTAAGATCTTCACATCCTACCAAGCAGTTCCATCCCTACCCAGAGAAAGAGAACTCTTGTACATGTGTGTGGAAAATAAATGCCAGAGTACTCATGCAAAAATAATTTTTTGCAATAACTGAAACACTAGACATAACTTGAGTTCTCATTGACAGGATAATGGACAGATTTGGGGGAGATTTATGCAAATGAAGACTCTTTGCCAAGAAAATGAATGACCTACATCTACACATAATCAGCTTGAATGAATCTTAGAAATAGGACCCTGAGCAAACAAGGCATGTGACTTTATTTCTATAAAGTTCAATAATACAAAAACTATTTGTTTCAGAAATGCATGTAGGTACTCATAGCCATACAAAGGTGACATATGCTGTCGTGGTTCCGTAAGATGATATGGTCTGGTGACCTGTTAGCCATCTCAGTGTGTAAATGCTACAATGTTTGCACAATGACACAATCACCTAGTGATGCTTGTCTCAGCTCTACACTTACCGCTCAGTGGCACCTAATTGCATATGATAAAACCACACAAGAGGGAGGTTGGGCAGGGACCTGTGGAAGGTTGCACGTTACACAAAAACATCTAGCCAAGAGGCTATTGGAGTGAAATGCACTCCCTTAAAGCTATTTCCAAGCCTTTATACTGATGGGAGAATGCCTTTCCCCTAGAGGAAAGCAAACTTTACCCAAGGAGAGCAGGTTAGAGGAAGGAAAAAATTACATGAGGGTGCTAAATATATTACCAATATTCCCTATCTTAAGCTGGGTAATAATAGATAACTGGTTTGTTATTTATATTTTGTAAATAAATATATGAAGAACACATTAGTTAAATATGCATGCATGTACATATATAGATAATTACATATATAATAAAGGCAGCTTATGTTTACATACCTGTGAAGAATATATAAAAATACTATATTATATATATATATGCTTTATGATGTATGATATGTCTTACAATTATAAAACATGCAGAATTTAGTTTTTATATGCTTAATCATTTTTTCTCTTGGAAAATATATATTACATTCCAGATATAACGTTACTGGATAATTTGAACTGATATTTTCCAGGAAAACGTCTTTTTTCAACTGTGAGAAATCCAAACTCAGTAGTTCCCAAGTGGATTGTGAATGGAGCTATCCCCAAATACAATACAGGATGATATTAAAAATCAAGTGGCTACCGTCCTTTTTACTTTTTCTTTTTCCTCTTGCTATAAAGATCAAATACTTATGAGGCTGTAGGGAATGGCACATTTAAATAAATTCTGATAGCCAGGGGCAGTGCTTGCATTGGAACATGAAACGCCTTCTCCAAAGAGTCTCTCAGACAGTCACAGAAACTCACGCAGTTCACCCTGACCCAGATGGGCCATGTGAGCCTCTCAGTGAACAAGGGTGTTCAGAATTTCAGCAGAAGGTGGACTTCAGTGTGCAGTTCAGGGGTCTTGGCAGAAGTTAGCTTCTCCCCTTGGACTCATGAGCTCTGCTGGCACTGAGGGAAAGACAGAGCTACAGGTGTTAGCATTTGTGACAGGGAAAAGCTCACATCCCGAGGCCAGATGACCCATAATGAACGCCAAATCAGGCAGCCCTTGTGGCTCCTACTCCAATACCTTTCTTTTACACTCTGCACTGGACTGAGTTAAACCAGAATCAAGAACAAGGGGAAAAGGGTGAAATGATAAAGGACCGACTAAAGAGCAGGAAAAGGCGGAAAATGGCAAACCAACACACACTGCTGGGCAGAAGCAGAAAATGACTACAGGCAGATCTCAGCTGAAGGCTGTATCCTAGAACACTCCTTGTGAACCCCCTTATTGTCCAGGGGAGATCACACTGAAGGGAGGGCAGCATTGGCCATGGGCAAGTGGTATGATCTGAATAGGACCTCTTGAGAGTTAGGTCTTGAAGCTTAGGTCTGCATTTCAGGGTCATCTCAGTTGCTGCTGTCACTGTAGTTCCTTCAGCCTAGCAGCATCTGTACCTGTGTAAACACAACATCCTTGGTACTCTAGAGATAGCACTCATGAGCACCATAATGTCAAGACGTACCTAGACCTTCCCAGAAACCTGCCAAGGCCAGGCCCACTTTCCAGCAAGCACACACCTTCCAGCTTTGAAACAAACCGAAGCCTTATGCTTGACCTATTTGCCAGTTGGCTCACAACTCTAATCCTTAAGTACTGCAGCCCATTGCCAGCATGAAGCTGAGTATTCCTGTGTAACTTTTCTGCGAAGTTCTAGCCAAGCCCTGGCAAGATGCATTTGAAGATAAGAGCCCACAGTTTCCCTTTCAATGGAGGTCACTATGCAATGGGGCAATTTTGGGGATTTAAAGATTGAGGTTTTTAAACCAATGATTTGATCTCTGTTGCATTAGTGTAAATTGGAAATGGATACCATATCTTTAATGCTAATTAGGCATTGCATTACTTAGTCTTCCAGGCCTCATGTAAATAACAATTAGCAATAATTTAGCAGTTGTACATGCTGGCATCTTCTAAGCCATACCATTGTATACCATTCCAAATTCCTTTGCATTAATTAGGATCATAAGCCAATCAGTACTAATTAGGAAGAAAATAAGTATAATAATAAATGAAACAAAATTACTGATTTGTATCTGGTCGGTAGTTCCTTCCCTCTACAGTTCATCAAATAATCTTAATGTGTAGGAACTTCTTGTAATTGAAACTAATTATGAGGTTTCCCCTGCTACTTTGAGCCTCATGTTCAAATCCCACGAAGCTCATTAAATAAGTAACAAAACTGAAATCTTTAGCACATATTGTAACTTGGATCATGTTAATTAGCACCACACGCAAAAGGCAGCAAGAGGCCGTTTAGCAGCCCCTGCCGTAGTTAAAGCAAGGGAGACGGGAATTGTTACAGTTCTTTAGAGTTTGTAAGAAGCCAGACTAGAGGTGTGGGAAAGTTTAGTGGGCAGTGGGCATTGAGAAAGGCTGTGTAGTAACATAGCTAATATATATCCATTGGGGGCTTCTTGGATGGGAAAGCTAATAGATTAACATACCCCAGGACTGGGACATCTCCAGCAGTCCCAGTATTGGATTTGGGAGCATGTGAGCAGGGTATGACTCATGAGTGGTCCAGTTATGGAGGTGTTTCTCCTGCAACAGGAACTTGCCCCACACCTCACTACTCTCTGGGGACCTTGCCCTTACTTTAGGCAAGTTATAGAGCTTATCTCTTTGAGATTGAGTAGTGAGCATTAAAGACCCCACAAAATGCATTTGCCCCACACAGAATGAAATTGTATACACATAAATGCATGTGTCTGTTTCTAGTTAAACATATGCACCATTCAGTAGACATATTGACTGCATTCACAGCTTCCATGCTGATCTAAATGACTGGTGTTCCTTTCCATACACAGAACTGTGGATAGATCTTGAGGCCTTCATCAAAAGGGGCCACAGAAATATACTCTCCCACTGCTGTGTATTTTCCCTTTCTGTCTGGGCTATGGAACAGGCTAAAGTTAAGCTCTGGGATGATACTTGGAAAGGCTGGAGACAGGATATTGGTTTGCAGTGTACCTACCTACAGTCCTAGAACTCCATAAACAATATCATTTACTGCTGTTTTGTGAGTAGTTCTAAAATAAACCTAACAGAAAACACTTGTTACTCTATCATGCTGACTTGTCCAGTTTCATGTCTTGATAAAAAAAGACATGTCAAGAGCTTTCCAGATAGCTGAATCACAGTTACAGACCTTTTGAGCCATTCAGGTTAACCTTAGTATTTGGGACTAGAATCCTATTTCATATGCAGTAAACAATTACTAACCTTGCATGTACTTCCAGCAAGGCCTCATTCCTTTGCAAAGCATTGCCCACTGTTTGAACTCACCGAAGTCACTGCTTTTTACTTCTTTTTTTACTCAGATATCTCTGGGTATGTCTGTGAGACTCATCTATTCAGGTTCCAAGTTTTCTTATGATAATTTTATGGGTATTATTAGTTATTGAAAAGCAAGAATTCTCATGAGGCCTATCCCTTTTCAGCCCAATAAGAGCTAATCCCAGCTGAGAACAAACAGTTGTCAATATGTTTTGATTTGTTAATAATGGTATAGCAAGTTAGAACAAACACAAAGATAACATATGCAGAGAGAAATAATAGTTATTAGTTTGCCTGCAGTACAAAAATTAGCCGACCTGGATAATGCATTCCGTACTAGTTGATTCCATTTTTCTGTGTGTGCTCAACCTCCAGCAGCACACACACAAGAACTTTTCAGGACACATTTCTGCATCATGTAATGTTGGATAATTGACAGCGAAACTAATGCAATAATAGCTATGCCCTGCCACTAGTGGTTTACAGTCTAAAACAGCTCGTGACTGATCATAGTGAAATTAAGGACAGCCAAATTAAGATGTTCAACCAAGAGAAGGAGAAATAAGCAAAACATAAAAGGCTTGTTAGACTTTTTATTTTTTTTTTAGTCAGAGATTAAATTTGCTGTCAATATTTCTCCATCCCTAGTGCAATGCTGCATTATATAACAATGATCTGTTTGCACGCCTAAATCCCTTCAGAGCACTGCATTCCGACTTTCTTGCTGGCATGGAGGCCAACAGAGAGTGTCAGATAGTGTTTAAGTAAGAGCAAAGAGAGATCTGATTTGGGATTAAGATGCTTAGGCTGAGCTTCTAAAGCCACATCAGCCATCCCCAACAGAGGGTGAAACAGGAGACTGGTTTTGCTTATTGGGGAACCCATGCAAAACATTTAGACTTAGACAAGAGCACATGTAACAATAGGATCAAGTCACTGAGCAGAGGCCAGAGAAAAACAAGACCAAGGATAAGAACTAGTCCTGAAGCAGAGCTGGAACAATAGTGAACAGCCTGGCTGCTGAGCAACCCAGGTATTGCTTTCTGAGCACGCTCCTGCCTGGAAAGGGGACATGGTGAGATGGGCACTGAAGACCACAGTTAAAGACAGGTCTGTGGCTTCTTAAAAATCTCACTAGACCCCCCCCCCCCAATCTGCTCAAAGTGTATCTGTCAGAATCTTGCTAAACATAATTTTTAAATAAAAAAATACACCTGTATATTTCAGGCTTGATGGAGAAACCCCTCAGAATTCTGCAGCTTTTTATCTTACAATTTTCTCTTTGGAAAAATGGAAAGCAGAGAAAATCAGAAAGGAATATAACCAAGACTTCACATAGTACCTGAGAAGTTTCTGCAAATGCCCATGACTATAGCAGTACAACCCTGGAAATGTACACAGTACATACACAGAGACACCGGGGAAGTTTCCACTAGAGAGAGTGCATGCTTCACATTTCCCTCTGCCTCATTTCAGTACTGAGTTATAAAGACAGAGGACAGCAGATGTTGAAAGTGAGACCCCAACAAAATGGAGGTTGTAATAGTCAAGGTCTTAGCTACTTTGCAGATCAGACACTGCTTTAGCATGTGTGCATATGTTTATTCTTTCTCCATTTGCTGAGCACCTACTCTGAGTCCAGCCCTGCACTCCATTCTTGAGTTACAAAGCATAGCAGTGCAGCCTGAGACCACAGCATGAACTGGGAGTCGGACCAACTTGGGTTCAAGTCTCAGCTCCTCCATTTGTTAGATAAAACCTTTTTGTTAAGTCATATAACCACTTAAATCTTTCATTCCCCTTCTGTAAAATGAGAACAGTATTAATTCCTGCCTTATTAAGCTGTTGTGAGGCTTAAATTCTCTAATAACTGACAAGCTCTTAGGCCAGCACTTTCTATGAAGTTAGTGTGTGATAAATGTTAGCTGTTCGTGTTGCTGAGCTTAAATTTCATATTTGACAACAGTGGAAAATAGAGACAGGCCGTCTGTGACTCACCGTAAGAGTTTTCAAGCAAGGAGAGCTGTCAGTACACAGAATGGGGAAGCCACGTGAGTGCTGAGTCTCTTGTGTTTCAGCAGAGCTCAGACTTCTAATGTCAGAAAGTTTGTGGAAGGGACTCCACTTAGAGAAGTTTGGGACAGGTTTCACGACCTTTCCCAATTCTCCTGAGCCTGATGTTCTGCAAGGGCATTGAGGCAGGAAGGAACTAACATTGCTCTTACACCTGTGTCCTGGGCTTTACAGGTATGTTTCCATTGGAGCCTTGCAAAGCCTCTGCAGTGAAGATACTGTCATCATTCTGTGGCTAGGGAAAATGAGTTTAGCAAAGGACCGGTGACATAACCAAGATAGCACAATCATAAACAGTGGAAAAGGCTTTTTAAAACTTCATGCTCTTTCCACTGAACTACCTGCATTCTCAGCTTACCCCTCCTGGGTCCTCAGAAACATGTCCAAGACAAAATGAATCAGAGTGGGAAATGAACTTCAGAGTTATAGGGAATGCTCCCTCTTTGCATCTGCAGATCTAGTGAATTCTCTAAAGCTCTCTCATCACAAAAAATTAATAATGGCAGCATCCTGCCTGAAAACACCATAGACCTGATAACTCTGAAAAACCTCCCAATAAAGCTTCACTTCCACACATGGTTCTCTTTTGGAGAAAATAAAGCCTTCTCCACGTGGCTTAGTTCACTGGCTCATCACTCTGCCCATCCCTGTCCACCATCTACCCACACTGACAAAGGAAAAATGAAAGCTATGCATTCCAAAAATTTACCATAGATTCCCATCTTTCAGACCTGGATCTGAACAGAGCAAGGGCTACAGGGTATGAGGGAATCTTGTTTTTCGTTGTTTCGACAAGAGGAACAAGTCACACTCTGGAGTCCTTTGCCATGTTATAAACAAGGCTGAGCACAGAGCATTCCTCCCAAAGCACATGGTCCTGTCTCTGAAACACAGGCCTGGGCTCCTCTGGAATTCTTGTTGCCTAGACACTGTTCTTCCTATTCATTTGGGATTGGTTTTATTTTGGTGGTATTAATGGAAGCCAGGAATGGAACGGTTCTTTCCTTACACCTCTCTTTTCCTTCATCTCTCCCTCTACACCCCGTATCTTTTATAACTAGGTTTTTAAGCCTGTAAATGTTTCCACTGGCAGTGCCAACTTTTAAGTGCTGCTTGTTATTAGCTTGGGTGGGTAGTTTGCCCCTCCTGTCTGTGGCCTACAGTCTGTGCTGGCATGTTGTGGATGTTTCTCCAAAGCACTCAGACTATACCAATAGCCTCCCTTGATAAGGTACTGTTGAGCTTCTTTCCTGTCTGTAGAAAAGTTCCTGTCCTATTCACCTGTTCATATCCCTTTTAAGAGCTCAGTGAAAATATGATCTCTGGGAGCCCAGTGCAAATACAGCAGCAAACTAGAATGGTGGGGTCCTTAACATCTCACTGCCTTTTTGAAGACTGGAAGTTAAGAAGTTGAGTTCTTGAGTCAGGGATGGAAGATGAACACTAGTATATATCAGATATGTTATTAATCATACTAGCCCATGTAAGAATTACACTAATATGTACTTAATAAAATAAATATGTTCTAATCCCACTGCATCATATCCCACAAAGCCACTGTTATTCAAAGTATTTTAGAACATTTCTGAATTTCACTCAAGACACTTTCCTGCATTTTCTTGTAAATATTAAGAATATTTACAGGGGAAAACTTCATTTTCTGACAACAGAGAGAGTATATTTCCAAAAATGTGTGCATTTCCTGACATCACCTTCATCTATAAACAACACTAGTAAATCAGCATTGTTGGTTGTTCCCCGTCTGTGATTACAACAGAGTCCTGAGTCTGACTTAGTTGATTGGCTCACCGTCTACTTCTAATGGCTGCAAACTGCAACTGACATTCAAACAAAGACAGTAAGTTTGGAGAGAGAATTTGCTTTGTGTGATGTCTCATTTACGTGGGTGAAGGCCCACTCGGTGAGCCTGGTTTTATTTGAGGAGCATGATCAGACTGCAGTCTGCAAAGCCAGTACCATCATGACCCAACTACTGGCCATGTCTACTGTGGTTGCAGCCTCTCAGGAGCTGTTTCTTATTGCAAGCATGGGAAAAAGCAGCTAGACCATCTGCATCCCCATGGTCAAGCTGTAGTCGCATGAGCCCCATAGAAGACCCCTCTTACTTTTCTACATTAGAGGCTGCAAGAACCTGGACGTTATGAAAATCATTCTTCTCAAGTCTTCACAATGCTTAGTTGTATAGGGACCTGAATATCTGTTCATAGCAATAATCTAATGTGGTGGTTCTATTTTTAGATTTAGGACAAGTGACTTTTCTTAATTGCACTCTATGACATAGGTATGCATGGTCCTTAGTAATACTGCATCCCACTAGAGCACTGGTTCTCCTTTGGGGATAATTATGGCCCGTTCCCCAGATTTTTAGCAGTGTCTGGAGATATTTTTATCACAACTGGGTGAGACTTTCTACTGACACCTGGAGATTAGAGATCAGGGATGCTGCTAAACATCTTGAAAGACACATACAGCCCCTATTCCATAACAAAGAAGTGTCTGCTAAACGCCAACTTTAGTAAAGAGACCTTGAACCAGAACAAGTTTCGTGTGGTGAAAATCAAGGAAGTATATGACATAAATGTGGTCATACTTGTACCTCTGACCAAGTAGCATGTACATTCCTGCCTCCTTTGAACAAGACAGGATGGGGCCAAGTTCTAAGGCTCACTTTAATTCATAGCATGAAAACAGTAATTCTCAGGCCAAGTGTAGCAGCACACACTTGTAATCTGAGCACTCAATCGGCTGAGGCAGGAAGACCTCTGCAAGTTTAGTACAAGTCTTGGCTATGTAGTAAGTGCAAGGCCAGCATAAGCTACATAGTTAGACCCTGTCTTTAAAAAAAAAAAAAAAAACCAAAAAACAAACAAAAAACAAAAAACAAAAAAATAGGAATTGTCCAAGTAGATGTTTTCTTGGCATCCCACATTCACCTTTCATGCACTAATGTTTGGTGTGAAGATTGACTTCCTTTTACCCTAGTTGTGGTTCAGCCTGCCCCACGCAATGCATAGGAGACACACAGTACCTCTACTCTCATGCTTTTCATAATCTTGACTTCCTATTGCACAACTGTCTACCTGTTACAGAATCAAAGAATATTACACTGGAATGGGTCTTCTGCTAATCTTACCTATGAGATAAAAGAGAAATCTCAGGGATTCAGGCAACTCTTCAGATAGAGAGAAATACAACCCAGTCTCCTAAGATCTATGCCACTGGCCCTCTGACCACTTGGTCTTTTCATACTTCCATCTTGGAAAGCTTATCATATCGAGTGTTTCTAGATTACTTCATATGCCCAGAGCATAAAATCACAGGCTTTGCTCAAGGATGAGAGCTTTTTTCTCTTCACTTCTGGATCCTACAGAGTATCTGAAGTATAAAGTTCCATTCCTTGACTTTTCTGCTGAGATTAGAGGATGGTTTTATTCCTTCAATTTACTCCCAGTGTCATTTTTAAAACATCATTAATTGACTTTCAGAACAGCCCCGATATGTTTTTCTATCATCATGGCTAGGGAACACAGAAGGAATATAGCTGACATGGGCCAAAGGAAGTTTGTGGATTGTGATAATTATTTTAGAAATAAATAGGTAGAAGCAGCTCAGTAGTCTGTAGAGTACCCTTACAGAGTAGTCTGAGGGTCCTACCCAAGCACATCACAGAGTGAAACCAGTATTATGACAGACATTATCACCACTCCTAAGACAAATGTTACAGTGGGAATATACAACTTCAGTTTACTAATTAGTCACACTGTTCCCTTGAAATTCACTGAAGCCAAAACCTTGAGTCTTAAAACTTAACCAAGTTAAGGTACTTTCCAAACCACCCTTCAGTTAACCATAAGTGAGAGAAAGCATGATATTGATTTTGCTGATGGAAAAACTGAGCAGAAAAACAATTAGGGCCCCAGCCAAAAGGTGGGCCTTGTTCAAGATGATACCTGTAGTAACCCTGCAGTGACAGAGGGAGCAGACTCCAAGGTTTGGTAAGAACTCTCTGGGCCACCTCTGCCAGCATCCCGGTAATCCACACCAGATCTGGGCACAGAACTTTGTGGAGAAGAGGAGGTGTGAAATAAGACTCAGGAGAAGAAATGTTAGCTCTTTACCGGTGGTGGGAGTACAAAACCACCTGCATTCTGACCAGATGAGGAAATGAGCTCTAAAGCTATTTAAGGCCTGATTCACACCCCCCACCCCAAAGTTTTGACAACTGTCCTAACTAGCACATTTCCATTTTGACTCACTTAACATATGATTAGGTTCTACTATTTGGCTTTTTCAGTGTTCTTTGTAGGTTTGTTCCATCTTTGCAAGTGGGTTTGTGAGGGCTGCATAGCAAAGTAGCACCAACTGGGAGCCTCAAACCATAGGCGTTCTTTGTCTCATGATTCTGGAGGCAGGAAGGCTAAGATCAAGGTGTAGGCAGGGTTGTTTCCATTTTGGATGTCAAGGAAGGTTCTGTTCATTCTCCTCTCTTTGTGTCTAATAGTTTCAAGCAATCTCCAGCACTCTGTGGCTCTGTTTTTTATTTCATACGGTGTTCTCCCTATGTGCTCCTAACCTCAGATTTTCCCCATTTTGTAAGGACGCCAGTCAGAAGAGCTTAGGACTGATCTTAAGGATTCCATTATAACTGAATGTGTTAGTCACATTTGTATCACTAAGATGAGATAACCTGAGACAATTAACTTATAAGACAAATGTTTATTTTGGCCTATGGTTCTAGAGGTCCTGTTCCCGCATCTCGTGGTGTCGCAGCCTTGGCTTCTCAGCAAGGCCCACCCACAATTATTCCGGAAGTGCGTGGCCATGGTGGGTCAAACTGCTCACTTCGTGAGCTGAGAAGCAAAGGAGAAAAGGGGAAGACTGGAGTCTCCCAGTCCCCTTCAAAGGCACAGCTCCTTCTAAGGATCTCCCACTAGGTTTCCTTTTCTAAAAGTTCCACTGTCTCCCGGTAGAGCCATCCTGACAACCAAGACTTTACACATGGACTTCTGGGTGACAGGTACGCAAAGCCCAGTGCTTGTTATCTCTAAAAATTCTGCCTGCACCCAAGGTCACATCTGAGGTACTGATACATGGTACTGAGGTACTGATATATATATGATATATATTTTCACACATCTTTTTCAAAGGAGATACAGTTCAACTAAAGCTTCAGTCCTTGAAGGAGAACATGGGTTAATAACTTGTGTGGCTTCAGTTGCATTAGGTAAAGCATGCAGCATAAGATGCTGTCGGTTGATCAGAGGTGCGGTGTGGCACTGTGATTACCTGGCAGAGGGGTGAGTTTGCGCGGAATTATTATTTAGGAAGATGCATCAAAATATGCTCCATTTCCATCAGTTATAAGCCTCCTTCTTATAAACCGAAAAGTTGGGGAACTTACGTGACTCCTCTGTGCCACTGGTGAGAGAATGAACATTCTGTCCCCAGGCAGTTTCATTCCTGGGCCAATTCTGCCCCACCTCGTGACCTCTTTTCCTGAATCCATTCCCGGTTCCAGCTGATCCTAGTGAATAGGTTACATTCTTTTTATGTAGTCGCTGTGTTTATCTCTTTGGCTGTTTTAGTATTCCATACTAGGCAAGTGCTCATTCGTCTTATTCTGTCATCCTTTTATTAGAAAACAATACACATTTGAGGGCCTTGTTGAGGAAACTTTTTTGGTCTTTTTTCTGAGGCAGAGTCTCACTACGCAGTTCAGGCTGGTCTTGAACTCACTTTGTACTTCAGGCTGGCTTCAAATGCACAGCAATCCTCCTGCCTCAGTCTCCTGAGTGCTAGAATTACAGGCATATGCCACCAGGCCCAGCTACTTGTTGAAGTGGATCAAAATGTATCTAGTAATGCTAAAAGTTCACTTTGATATCATTTCTCTTGTTCAAAAGTTACACTGGCTCCCAGGAACCTTCCAGATAAAGCCTATAAAGGCTCCAGATGACATTTTTGCATCTTGGCGGGCTTCTCCCATCATGTACTTACCTGAGCCCTTTGCACCAAGGCTTAGTCCCTGCTTTCTCCCACCTTTTCCTAAATTAAAGCTGTAAATTGTTTCCATTCCCCAACATTGTAAGAGTTTATTTTCATATTTAACCTGGAGATATCAATACTTTAGAACATTCAAACATAAGGAATTTCTCCTTCATAATTGAGTCAGTTGACTATATTTTATTTCTTTGTTGGGGCCAAATTACTTCTTAAACCCCACATGATCCTGTGAACTTTGAAGCTATTCAAATGACAAAGAAGCCTCTACTTTGAACCACGACAAGTTCTGAACCTAAAGTCACAGTGGATTCGTCAAGTCAGTGCCCAAAGGACATATGAGGCAGGTATTTGCTTCGACTCTCCTTTAGGAATGATCCAGTAAAGCCACCAGAGCTTCCTGGGGTACAGCAAGGCATCCTGCAGAGCCTGCAAGTTCCTGAAGCCAGGCTCCACATTGTCCCACCTGCTTCTGAACCTTCTTATGTACTGTCAAGAAGTCCACAGTCCTACAATTTGTTCTAACAAAAGGATGACTCAGAGAAAGCTCAAGTACCTATCTAGACATCATCTGACACCCCTCCCTCCTTTGGCTTGTGGTCTGAGCAATATAAACTAAACTGCATCTTATCTCTAGAAGACAAAAGGTTTTATGTCATCAAACTCTTGGGTGTTGAGTACTTTAGGCATAAAGTCTCAAGTGATAATTTGCAGGGATCCTGCTGGCTTTGGCCAGAGGCTTGGTACTAAAATGATGCCTAGTCTTCATCATGGTCATCAAGGTTTGACAGAATTTTTACCCAAATTTGCATCTCTCCCCTATCCACGTATCAGAATTAAATCCAGATGTGCTTCCAGGAAGGGCAGCCAAAGCTCTGTCCTCACAGAAATGGTGCTACCAAAGATCACATCCTGTTCCTCTCTCTCAAAATAAAAAGCTTTCAGAAATTTAAAGAACGAAGACTTTAGAGCTTTGACCAACCAGGTTTCTATTTCTAGTTCCAAAATTTTATTAGCCCTTGCCTCAGACAAAATACCTGAGATATCCAAGCCTCAGTTTTCTCCTTAGTAATGGTAATACTAATGCACATTGTGAGATGCAGAGAGGAGCAAAAATTAATCCCCAAATTCCTAGGTTCTGTTTCCTCCAGCTAGAAGTGAGGCTCTGACTCCCCTTGGCTATAGGCTAACAAAAGCAGACCGGGAAGGGAGGGAGGAGAGCATGCCTATATCCCCTCCTTGCTACCTAGGTTGCATTTGAAGCTAACACGTGTTTACAACAGCTCCAACAACAGAGAGATGAAAGGAGGCACAGAACTGCTAGTGTCCCCCTGGCTATGGGGCAGGATGTGGCGCCTCAGCCAGAGCTGGCTTCCATAGATGAAAAAGCAGCAGAGGCTGGGGAGGCATTTGCCACCTTGCGCTGTGGTGGCAACATGCCTTTTAATGAGGGCTCCTCAGAAGTCATGTTCTTTGACAGGAGGATGCAAGAAGAAATGTGTTTTCTCCCAGCCACCAGCCAAACATACAGGGCACCGGAAGGAGTACTGTTCTCAGCACTGGGCCCTGCAGCCAACCTCACAAAGTGCTTTTTGGTGTTTGCCAACAGGGAAGTTCAGTCTGCAGCTGCAGCCGCAGGTGTTGGCTGCCAGGCTCCCCGTGGCAACCCAGGTGCATGCCAGGTTACGCAGCTCTGCCTTGGAGAAATGGCCTGCGTCTCAGGCGCGCGTGCCTGAAGGAGTGGAGCTGTGTTCCCCACGGTGGGAAGATAATGGCTGTGCTGTTTTTTATGGGCCATAATAGAGCCTCAGCAGGAGGTGCAGTGGTAACAGTGACTTTCAGGGGATATGGAAGATTGTAACGAGTGTTGTTATTTTTCGTCTGACTTCGATTTTCCTTTGTCATCCTTCAGTTCAGTTCTCATTCATGGTTTTGCTCCGGGGTTTTACAACTCCACCATTTGATAATTCATGTTTGTATTTGTATATTTTACAGAAAAGTTCCCATTTAGAATCTAATTTGGGCTTCTTTACAAAACAACCAGCGGGGCAGATTAGGAATTGCCAGTTTTGTCTGTGTACTGTGTAAACGAGAGCTCAGAGAATGACTTCCTGGCTGCGTATCCTGTGTGTTAGAGAGTTAGGGACCCCCATAGCACTTTTCTAAATCTTGGTCCCTTGTCCTTTCCAGTCTACCAGATCCTTCTTTCCTCCTGCTGGCCTCTGTATTGTTGTTTCCAGATGCCAGTGAACTGTTTAATCACAAGTCTTTTCCTCTGATCAGTTGTGGTCTTGCCTTTGGTACACAGATCAATGCCTGCTAACCACAATGCTCCGCCTGGGAGGGTCTGTTACTGAGCAGGGAGGGAAGGAAAGGAAAGGAAAACCCTTTGGGTCATAAGAGCATCTCCACCTCTCCACCACACCCCTTTACCACACACTCTACTGCACTACCGACCCCAACACCTTCTGTGCTAGCGCACCCCAGAGGCTTGCTTTGGAGCGAGCTCGCCAGGCTTGCAGGGAGTGGATCTGAGTGGTGCATCAAAGGTGGCTTAACTTCTGAGCCCAAAATTACCCGGACTAAAACGATCATCTGATAATTTTGCTCCTATCACAGTAAATTCATATCCTCATGGACTATTAACTTCGGATTCTTTTCAATACAGGAGGAAGTCCATACAAGCTGATAATACCCAAATCATACACAAATTCCCATGCACATACACATACTCACACACACACAAATGTGAGCACACATACACACTGGCTTTTGAATCCTGCTTTCTGTAACTTTTCAGGAACTTCTCACAGTGATATGTGTGATGATATTTGGGGCCTTAAGGAAGATCTTTACATTCCTTGAGCAAGTAACTGAGCACACATGAACGCAGCCTATAAGGTTTCTCAAACCTACACACAGCACAGATCACTGATGTTTCTCATTGCTGGTACCAAGAAAATAATTTTTAGGGCTCCTCTTCTCCCTTTGTCTTAATTCACAACTAACTGAAAATAACAATGAAAGCAGTACTACCAAAACCAATAATTGGGCATTTACTATATGACAGACATTGTACTAAATACTGTGCACTTGTGAATAAATACTCATTTATTCCTTGTAACAACCCTATAAAGTTTATCTTACTAACATTTACAAATGATAAAATTCAGCTTTAAGGGGTTAAGTAATTTTTCCATGTCATGGCTAACAGTGGAGATGGATTCATGCTAGGTTCTAAAGGAAATCAAAGCTCTAATTTTAAAAGACAAATGGTAATTTTATAACTAGATGCTGATGGGATTGCATATGCTGTTCAGTAAGATGACATAATTCATATGATCAAGTAAAATCAGACAATTTACTGATATGGATGCTCTGGGAATGCCAACAAAACATTCAGCAGAGTTCTAGGCTTGCAGTCTGTTAAGACTAAATAAGATATAAACATGTGAAAACACAAATCACAAACCTTACTGATTTCGTTGAAACAAGACTGTGTTTCTAGAATTATTGATTTTAGAATGGAAGAAACTTGTACTCAAAGGATGGGTGTTGTGACTCCAACATGCACCATGATGTGAGGTACAGGGTGGTCCCCATAAAAATCTGGTTAATGATCAAACAGATAAACCAGCAACATCATTCAGACTGATTTCCCCAGTGTGAAAGCTCTCAAAGCAGCGGCTCTAAAGCTTCAGAGAGTGCAGAGCAGCATATGCCTGCTCAGAGCATGGATTCCAACAAGAGAAGTAAGTCATAATGGTCACCACACTTCTGCCTTCATACCCCTTTCCCTCAGAGACCAAGTAACTAAGTCTGCTGATGAACAGCCAATTTGTGCTCCAACCCTGTGTCACACTTGTCTAGAGCTGTGGATGTGCATCTCAGTAGTCTTCCAAGACCTGCTGCACATAGGTGGCTGCCCACTCCCTCAGTCTGCACGTTACCTCTGTCCAGCTGGGTAATCTTGAGTAAACAGTTATTTAAAAAAAACAGATGCAGATGGTGTGAATTAAAGAAAACAATCAAACTTGTAAGTAATTCCTTATAACTTATACCTCCTCTTGTCATGATTATTGATACTATCTTTGTTTAAAACATTTTGGAAGTTTTTTTTTTTTTAAATTATCCCAGTAAAATAAAGACCCTAGGATAAAGTTAAAAAGTAAAACAAAATGGAGATCTCATCTTAAATTAAGATCTCCAGAAATAATAGATGTGAGCTCTCATTCAGTCTCTGTCCTTTACCCAGAGAGTTGACGAACTTAGACTTAAATGTTGATATGATCAAACATACCCCTGATTTGTTTTAATCACACAAGATACATTTGCTTTCTATTACTAAACAAAATATTTGACACCTACAACTTAAGGGAAGGAAGTTTTACTGTGTATCATGGTTTTAGAGGTTTAGTCCATGGTTGGTTAGGTACAAGGCAGAGATATCAGAATTTTTCATTTCACAGCAGGTGGAAAAGAGAGCAGAGGAGAAGAACACCAGCCGGAAATCTACCCTCGGAGGGCACAGCTCCGGGAGCCACACCCTTCCTCTAACTGGGCCCCACCTCCTAGCTCCGGCTATGATATAACCACTCAGTAGCTGGGTCTTTACTCAGTCATCTCAGGCACCTCCTGCGATGCTCTGAGACTTGAACCTCTAAAGTGTGGCTCACAGAGGAGGCTCACCAACCAGGCTTCTTTTGTTCTGTTTTCAGGAAAGGACTACAGTGCCCAAGTCACCGGGGAATACACAGATGTGTTTAAACAACTTGATTTCTGCTCACATTCTCCCTTAATTCAATAACCCCTTCATTCTCTCATTCAACAGGCAAATGATGCTTGGCGGAATTTTTTTCTGAATACCAAGACAGTACAGCAAAAAGAATCATTAAGGATTGAATGAATCAAATTCCCCATGGTGGGAAGGGCGGGACTGCTTTGCAGGTAGCAGCCAGGATGTAGGGTAGAGACATCAGTGAAGACATCCCGTAGCCATCCACTCTGAAACACCTGAACTTCATGCTGTTCACAGCAAAGAGGGGATGATTTATAGAGCTGAGAGGAAGGAGTTTCATCCCGCATCACCCAGTAAGCTCTGGTTTCTTTCACTGGCCACCGAGTCATCCCTATGTCTGACTTGGCTTCCAACATGCAAGGAACAGAGGAGGAGATACAGTGATAAATCAGGGTACATCCACCATCATGGAAAAGGAAACACAAAGATCGTTTTGTCTTGTTGTTGAATGTGAGAAGCACATTTCAATTTAAGCCCATGCAACTGGAGATGCTTCATACAGATCAGAATAAATAAATTTTATTTAAATTAAATATAATCTTATTTAACTGGGAAACTCAGTTTAGCTTCTGGTTACCATCTGACCTAGTAGCTGTTGGCTGAGTTTCTTCATGCACACTCAGGACACACAAGTAGAAAGGGAACCCACTGTGTCCAGTCTGTGACAGAAACAATGAGGGGAATTGTTGAGTGAGTAAGACTTTGAAACCAGCTTGCATGAGTTCATTTCATACTCTGACACTCTATTACTATGATAAGGCAGGGTAAACTATTTATCTTTTGGGGCCTCAGTTTCCTTCTCTGTAAAATGGGAATAAACAACATGTTATTCTAACAAATGAACTTGTAAATATGAACAGTGTTAAAAAGTATACAGGCTTTAGAGAATGTCATACCCAACAAACTTGCAAGTCACGTGTTGCATATTGCTGTTGGCCTCACCTTCGGGAGATAAGGAAATGGAGCTTTTGCTGCGGATAGCCAGGCACCCTTCTCTGGTCTCTCTGGCTGGGAATCACAGGTTTCTTAAATAATACTCCTCGGGGAGGAAGCTGGATTGGGGGGGAGGAGGTCTAGATTAAATCTCCCCAGTTTTCCAAGGTCCAGGATGCAGACAGCAGGAAGAAATGGCTCTGAACCTGGGAAGAGCAGACGAGAGAACTGGGTGAGCCACAGCACTGAGATGGAGCAGGTATCAAGGTGTTCAAATCAGACTAACATCCCAAAGATCTCTTTCACTTTCCACTCAAGGAGGTGAGCAAGGTGGATTATTTCCTGGGGTACTGCAGTTTATCTCGCGTTCTCTCCCTTCTGTCAGATCTATGGGTTGGCGGCTGGTGCCTGTGTCAAAGCCCCTCTGATCACTGTGAAACCTTTCCTATGAACATAAGCACAGGGGCCACATGTAAAGTGCTTGGATGTGCCCTTTCATAGAGCCTACGCATACGCCAAACAGATACCTGGTCTTTGCTGGTGACCATCACCTTGTTTCTAAACATGCCACCCAAGCCCAGGCCTGGGATGATTGTCAGAAGGTCAGAGGGCATTGAAGATGCATAAAAAGCATTTTTTTTTTATATAAAGAAAGAAATGTTAGGCCACACTTCATACCTGTTTTTTCCTTTTGTTAAAAGTATATCTGTATTGAAAAGCAGTAAGAAAATAGTTGGTAGCAAAAATATGCTATAGGAATGATTTTGGTTTGAACAGAAGAAAAATAGATGGTTTGTGTTACATATTCATGACCATAAAGCATCTACTTAACACAGGGAAAGAAAGGACATTTGACCTTTGGTTGTAAGGGTACTATGTTTTTGAGCTGGATGTTTCTATAAAGCATCTCACCGATTGAGTTCCATGATTACGGTAGAGGAATTATTAGCATTTAGTCTTAGGGAAACTGAGCCCCAAAGTCCACAGTCTCCACCCACTGAAAAGGTGCGCCCTAAAACAGACAGCCCCTGGGAGCCACACTGAAGGGTAGCAAGAAAAAGAAATCACAGCCCAGGCGTGATAGAGAGGCCCAGCTACTTTGTTTTGCTTTATAGCAGCAGGCAATTAGTTTGAGCTCTTTTGGAGTTTCATATTAACTGGTGGGGGCAGGGGGAGTTTCCCCCTTATATGCTATTTTAGGAAAGCCCGTTACTGAATCTAATTTCTGCAGCTGCCATTGGGAAAGCAGAATAGCGGGATGGCAGGCTCAGTGTCCAGGAAACAACGTGCCCGCAGAGTGGGACCAGAGAAGCCAGGGTGTAACTGAGGAAGCCGGGGCAGAGAACTGAGCCCCGACCTGCCAGAGGCACCAAGGCCAAAACTGAGCCCACAGGGAAAGCAGGGCAGAGTGCGGCCCCTCCATGCCCACCTCAAAGGGCCAGCATCTCACAGAGTTCCTGTGGTGGCAGAGCCTTCTGTATCTTTGCTCTCTCTCCACCACGGCTTGTAAGTATTAGCCTGGTGTTGTTTACTTCTTCTCCTAGTCTCTCCAAGGAATATGCTTCACACGTTTTCAGATTTATTTGAACAAAATGCAATAAATATGCTGCTTCAATTTTAACTGCTGGCCTGTAGCCAGGGTTTTTAATGAATCTGGCCTGTGCTACTGAAGTGTTCCAGGATCTCCAGGGCTCTGGGCACTGTTGAGATTGTACACACTGGTGTGCACATTCGTGCATGAGGGTGTGCGCGCGCGCGCACACACAAACACACACACACACACACACACACACACACAGCTCCCACCTCCCCACCTTCTATTCCCTGAGGGCTGGTGAGTCACAGTCAACTGCAGGTTTTTCAGAGCTGACTCTGGTTAACATTATCAGGAGCCTTTATTGTTCAAGGAGAGGAGGATCCCAGGTCTTCTTTCACGGCTGCATGGAAATGCCATCTCTTAATCCCACCTCCCCCGCATTGAATTGCTCTACCCATCTCCAAAACTGCCATCACCAGCCTTTTTTCTCTTCTTTTGTTTTCTTGCAAACGGTCACTAGACCAGGCCCAGCCTGTAGGGACTGCCACATAAAACAGCTGGCTATGGGGATTTAATGTGGAGATAAAAGGACCCTGAACTGATTTTCAGCACAACTAAACAGCCAGCGCTGTAGGCTTTGGAGAGGCAGGAGGAGCACAGGAGAAGGACCGCACAGTGCCCAGCACACTTTCTCGGCAAGACCTGGAGGGGGATGAGAGGAACCAGCAGCAGAGCGAGAGACATTGCTCAGGCTTCTCAGGAAATACAGCCAACGCAGAGTAGAACTGAAATCTGCAAATGGTGGCCCCAACCTCTTCTCTCTACAAAAAAGGTATCACAAAGATGCCCATCAGGTCCAAGAATCTATCACTCTAAGGTTCTGTGCCCATAATGCCCGCTTTGGACTCACACTCAGAAGCAAGGAGTCATTTCAGGAAGGGATGTTTTAGGGCATAGGGGATGGTTTCCACTGGGGACACAGACAGAGGTAGATGCAAAGATTCCACCTATTGATATGTGACTGAACACCGCATTGTCAACAACAGACACTACTCCCTGTTTTTCTTCTTTGAAGGAACCTTTAAGAGATCAGTGCCCAAACTGCAACTCCAACCCCCTTATTTATTGCAAAGTGCCACCACTGCAATTAAACTTGAATACTAAGGTTTTGCTTAGTTTAGGAAAAAGTAACTGATACATGAACATCATTTGTCCTAAAAGGAAAACACTCATGCCATAGGCTCACCACTCCTGCCGCTGACCCTTCGTATTACTACACTGACATTGGATGATGAGAAGTTTCATGTGTCTCTGCTCTCTTGGGATCACTATCAAAAGCACATCGCAGATTATTTTACAGGATGGCTCTGACAACCCTGCACCATGCCCACCTCATTTCAACACATTCCCTCACGGGACTTTCACAGCCATTAGGCAGAATAAGTAATGAAACTAAAAAGTCAAGCATCGGGGTAAGAAAATCACATGGAAGGTTGGCCATAGGGACCAGAGTTCAGAGGTTTTTGGCAACAACTCCAAGTCACTGCTGCAAGCTCCATTCCGTCATGAGTGGCAGGATCAGGCCTAGTGAGGGATGCCTTGCAGCCCTGAGACTCTGTGACGGAGACATCTGTAATATAGACATTCGGTAGTTCTCCCTCACCAGGCTTTACCCTCGTGCCATCTTGGAATCGAGCGTCTCACAGTAAAACCCCTTTTCTTCCTTACACTTCCTTAAAACAGAATAATACATAGTCCTTGTTTGGGTTGTGATTACTCAAAAGAAAAATCATGTCCTCTTACTTACAATATTCTCAGAATTGTAAAAATTTTCTTACATAGCCAGGGAAAAGCCCCATCTTATTTCCACTTCAAACAATAGTATTTGTACTGTAATTTTCTGTGCATTGAGATATTTTCATGTATGCCCTTTATAAACCTTTATGTAGTTTATTTAAACATGTGTCTGTTTATTTATCATGTTGTCTCTTGCTAGCCCTTTGCTGAGCGGATACTTCGGAAACACATGAGAAATATAAGATGTGGGCTCCCTTCACAATTTACTAATCATCTTATTAGGAAGTCAAAATTACTGTGCATAGTGATCATAATGTTAATCACAGCCTGGTTACTAGGAGTCCAGTGGTATGCTAGAGTCTTGATAGATTTTTTTTTTCCTTCTGTTAAGCTTCACAGCAAACTTCTTGAGAAATTTCTTTTTATTCCCGTTTTATAGACAAGAGTGTAAGACTTAAGTCAATTTGTCTGCCTAAAGCAGAATAGTAACAGGTACATCTGAAGGATCCTGAGAGGATGAGGCATCCTACACCAAGTGCTGAAGTGCACATAAGCAGTGCTGTGGAACTGCGCTCCTGCAAGGTCAAGGATGTGAAAGTTCTGGGTGCGGGGGCTGCCCAGTGCTGCAGCTGGTCCCGAGGGCAGTAAGCAGAGACTAGGCCGTGGTGATGGAGGGAGGCTCTGGTCCCGATGTGAGAAGAGGACTCTGACTCCTGATCACAGTTGTCCTCAGGAACGTGGAGGACCACTGTGTGCAGCCCCTAACACTTTTCCCCAACAAAAAGCCTTTGATGCAATCAATGGAGAGAGTGTGCCTCTACCTGCCCGAACCTAGAATCCAGTAACCCTCAACGCCGAATGTCCTTCAAGCAAATTCCTGGCCTAAGGAAGGGCTGCCCTCAGATAACTCTGATTATTTTAAAAACCTGTGCTTATAAAAACAAACACATTCCACTTCTTACATAACCAAGGCTGGAAAAATAATGTTTTACTGTCAGTTTTATTACTTGGGAAATGTAATAATTTCCAGGTTTGAGAAATATACTCAGGGATTTTTTTTATTTGACAAAAATTGTATATTTTTATCCTTCACATGTCATTTTAAAATATGGATGCATTGCAGAATGGTTAAATCAAGCTAAATAACATATTCACTACATCACAAGCCTGGTTTTTAAAAATCTTGCATTTGCTTCAATGGCATTTCTTGACCATTTTTTTTGTTTCCTGAGTCCTGATTTCAGCCTCTTTTCTTCTCTTAGGGAAGCTTAGTTCTCAGGCTCATTTCAAGGCTGGCATTTATTTCTGAGTGCTGAGTTCATGGAGATTTCCACTTGTGCCTATTTGCACGTTTAGTCAGGATTCTTTGCCTTTTACTTTTGAACATTTTCAAAAATTTAAATCTCACATTAGGTTATTATTTGCTTGAATACAGCAAGAACTAGAGGGAATTTTAAAGGCAAGCCATTTACTAGCAAGCTTTCTAGGGTACAGACACTGTGGTGTCTGCATGTATCTCCAATGAGAAAGGAAAGCTCTGTAAAGGATGCCAGGACAGAGAGACTTGGGTTCAAATCCCTAGTAGCAGTGAGTTGTTGTGAGACCTTGAATGTTTCTTAACACTTTAGCCTCATTTTCCTCATATATAAAATATAGTTGTTATTTTCTATCTTAGGAAGTTGTGAGAGTTCAGATTAAAAGTAATACATGTAATCATTTGGTCTCCAACCACAGATAGTCAATTGATCCTGAAATAATTTAAAGGATAGCATTATAAAGTGGCTTCTACAGAACAGCCCTAATTCATTCTTACCATGTGGCACCCACACCTACATGATATGAACACCTGAACAATCAGGGCTCGTGTGTTTTCCAGACCTATCAGATGTCCAAAGACTATTGCATGTTACTTGGCTTATCAGAAAGAAATGGTATCTCTATAATCCTCTCAAAAATAGAAATCTTTCCACACTAGATTCTCTGGTCCTCCCTTTGGGTAATCAAGGGATTTTCTTACAGTTTACAGGCGCTGATCAAATAATATAGTATGTGCTCAAATAAAAAAAAATTGCTATAGTAAAAGACACATAGCCATTCATCCTCTTCAGTAAAACTCTCTCATGCTTTGAACACACTTGTCCTATGATTCCAGCCACTTTATGAAGGAGTTCTGGAAGTCCTCTTTCATGAATGTCCTCACAGAGTATGATTCTAAAAAAAGACGGTCAGTGCTGCTGCTGAGTGCCGTCCAGCAGAAAAGAAGGCTCATAAGCACGTTGTGATGCGTCCTCACCTTCCTTACTCACTAGACCAGGCACGGTGAGAATTCTGGTTCTTCGCCAAGGCCAGAATGGTCATGTTTCAATCAGTTCAAGACACAGGCAGCTGTGACAGCTCAACTAAAGACACTCATGGGCCAGGGCTTCCAGAACTTCAGCAAGTGGCAAACAGGACAGGATATGTGTGTGAAGCGAGCGGGAGCATTTTCAGGGAGATTAATGGCAAGGTGCCTTTTACTGTAATAAATCTTTGCAAACAGTCGTATTTTTGGTCATACCATGACATCAGAGGAAACTCTTCTCCTAATGCAAAATGCAGGAGCAGAATTAGAGATAGTGCCATCTCCTGAGTTTCTGTCACTCCACTTTGCATCTTTTTGGGGGGAGGGACCAAAACTACCTAGTAAAACTGTAAAGTCGCTTTTGCCCTGTGTCTGTAAATTCATCCCTGGGCCAGTGTACAAAATAGTCCAGGCAACATGGGTGCTGTGGATAAACCTCTTGCCAAGCCATTCACAAATACAGGGTGTTTCCATATGGTGATCTATATCTGTTTCTTCAGCTACCAGAAATTCAATTTGTGGGTCTTGTCTTTAGTTACTGTGATAGTCACTGCCCTTTCTCAATTATTACACTGATTCTTCCTCATCTGTATGTTGTTCAGCAGTGGCCTTTATATCAAGGTCTGCCAAAGTCCCTTTTTCATTATAGATACTCAGTGCTTGTTTGTTGAATGAATAAGTAGACAGATGACTAAATACACAAGACACATATTCCTAGCACATATCAAGCAGCAGCATATATAACTTGTTGGATGGACTTGAGTTTACAAATTCAGCAAGCCATGAAAATTGAATTTTGGGAAATAATTTATTTTGATACCTGCATACCAAATAATAACTATCTTGACTATGTTTAACTCATTGTTGGAACACTGTGGTTTAAAGCTAAAAGGCACCTACCTGCCTCTTGAAGAACTGACATTAGTCTCCCAGTGTGGTCTGCCTTTCCCTCCCAATCTCTGCTCACCTCACTAAATTACTGGCTTGACTTCTTTCTACAGATCTTACTCCCTTAGATCAATAGAAGTCCACTCCCAATTATTAATATTCAGTTGTTTCCTCCTCTATACTTAAACTTTGTTATCTATGTTCAAAGCATCTTTAATAATATGAGATTGAACCTCAATAGAAGATTTGATGTTGGGCATGAAGTCCTTCAAAATCTATGTCTAATACCCATAGGAAGTAAAATTGAAAATTTCTGTGCAACTATATGAAAATGCATATATGCAGAATATATATGGATTACATTAAGGAAGGACTTTATTTTCTTGAAAACATGTTTGAACTTTTAAGAAGCCCTCACCTCCGGCTTTCTCTAAACAGTGAGCTGTCTTTATGGTACAGTAGGATTTATTTTGTCACATGACTTAAATATGGTTGAAATGTGCCTTCAAAGCCAGAACCATATCTGATTCGTCACTGTTGCTTTGATAGTGCTTACAAAGGAAGCTCAATGGCAGGTTTTGTCCAGTAAAGGTTGAAGAAGGGAAAAGGAGATGGTGGAGGAAGGAATTGTACCATATAGCATAGTGTGTAATCATTCTGCATCATAAGTTCAACTTCTATCCTTGATTTACAAACATTGTATCATGAGTTGGTCCCTTTCTCAAAATCCATGAGTACCAGCCTTTGTCCCTTGTAATCCAAGTTGTGTCCATGGAGAGCAAGTTACCTCCTCGCCATGGCTGGAGTTTGTGTATCTACACAGAAATGCTTCCTGGCTCATTGCCCACAAGCGAAACCCATACTCCCTCCTAGCGCCGTTCCTGGTTTGACCCAGGCTGCACCACTGTTTCACTCATGCACCCTGGAAACCTAAACTCTGGCCACCCAAGAATGCTTGCCTTTCCCTCAACACACCATCCTTTTTTTTTTTTTTTTACTTTATTGCTTTTGCACATGCTGTTCTTTCTTTCAGAATTTCTTCCATATCCTTTCATTTAATGTTTCCAAATTGTTTAAGACCCAAGTAATATGTCACCTCCTCAGTGATGTCCTTCCTCCCCCAACCAGGAAGTCACTCAATCTCCTAGGTAGTGTCATTTCTCTTAGACCTGACCTTTTAGTACCTATCACTGAGTATCAGGTCTGTGTTTGCCCTAGGTAATTTGAGGATAGAAATTTATCTTTGTAACTCCATTTTTAAGCCTAAGGGAAAGATACTATTATTAATTGTGTTATTGATGAGACGAACAAAACACAGAAGTTTAATAACTTGCACAAGTTCACAGTTACTGGCTTGTAGGACTGTTTGAACAGTGAGAACATGGGTTCAGAGCTTATCCTTTTCATCAGTTTGGAATATCCACATCCATAAAAGTTGTCATGTTGGCTATGCTGAAATCTCTGTTAACAGAAGTCTGATTCTTAACCAGGTCAATAGTTTTTGTTTGTATTTGGATCATATAGTAAATAATTGACAACTATGCTAAAATATATCTGAGTTAAAATCAGCCTAGTATATCTCTTGTTTAGTCCCAAGTGCAGTGAAAGACAATGTGAGTATTACTTTCAACTCAGGTAGGATTATTATTTTCATTTAAATTTCTGTTTTTGTATCTTGTTTTTTCAGCTAGACAGTTGGCTACTCAACAACTGTTATGTTTGCTATACTTAAGAGCCTCCTAAAGGCCCTGGAATTTCTGTGTTCGCAGTAGGCATTGAAACTTTTGCTGAATAAATCAAAACATGACCAAAGCTGCTTCCTTCTTGTCAACCCCTGACAGTTGATTAAGAATGTAACATCAAATTGAATCCTTAGGAGTTGACAAAACTTTGCTTCCTGGGATCCCAGCCTTCAGAGTATTAGAAGTTATTTGGGATGGCAGAGACAGAACAATTGCTTGACCAGCAACCTCTCTTCCAGATTGGGAGTTTCTGGATCAGGCATTTGGTAGCTTCCATCCTAATTACCTTCTAAATATCCAAATTTCCCCAAATTTATTTTTAACTGGCTGTTCCGTGCATGTTCTCTGATCCAGCCACTGGGTTAAGCGTTTTATAGGCATTATCTCATTTAATCCCTATGATAGCCCTCTGAGGTAGGTGATTTCCTCAACTATTTTTTTTAGGAAATAAAGAAACTGAAGCTTTGTGGGGTTAAATCATTTGAACAAGGTCAAATACCTAGTTAAGTGACAGAGCTGAGCTTTAAACCAAGGACTGTGCCAGGATCACAGCCTTATTCACCAGCTTACAGTGCCTTTCCTTTTAAGGAGTTTATTTCCCAGTTACAGACTAGCACATTTGGCTTCTGCTTCTGACATGAAGTGTTCCTGTTTCCACATTTTGCTTTACATTCTTCCATTCAAACGCTTTCCCCATTTTAAAAATAATGACTAAAATATTTCACAGAATTATTTAGTGTAAACTAGCAGTCATATCACCTCCCTAATGTCATGACCTTAATAGTTTGAATAGGTTCTTTTGAAATGCTTATTTCTCTTTTTTAATACCATCCTTTCTCCGGTCTTTGGATCTCCTACTTCTTGAACTTCAAAATGAAACTGAAACTCTGAGTCCTTCATCCTTATCCCATCTCATAACTAGTCCCCAAGTACCTGCACTGGACTCTATGAGTCTGAATCAAAGACAATGGTCTCTTTGCTAGTTCCAAACCTTATCATAACAAATTATTCTCTAATCTCAAGCTGCATCAAAGGTTTTTTTTTATCCTGGTTATCCACTTCTTGAAATTTTGTCCCACTCTTCCCTGGGTGACTCAGAGACCTCTTAGATGTCTTAACTATGACAGTATTTCCCTTTTATATTAAAGCATATTATTAGTCTAGGTACAGTGCAGTGGTATCTTATGCATTAGCTCTGGGTACCATAAAGTGGCTGAAACCAATAAAGGCATCATCCAAAACAAACCTAGTTTGTGTACGCAAAGCCAAGCAATAGTGAAATTATCTTACAAGATGGTTTTGAAAAATGTGTTGCATTCATTTCTTGAGTAGATGCTTACAAAATCAGCCAAGAAGAAGGAAACGTTGAGATCCATTTAACCTCATTAGTTTCTGTAAGACTGCCTCCCTCCAACCCATCAGAGTGGAGCTACATTAGTGAAACTCAACTATTTCCAAATCTCATTTACATAATGGATGAGATGTGAAATGAGCCCAATGCGAGGGGAGCCACCCGGAGGCACTAAAGTTTATCACAATATGTAAGAGTTCTTTTAGATCATTGCATTAAATTTCCACTAACAAGGTAACAAATTAATTGTCTGTATTACTCTATCAGCCTAAAGCCTACTGGGTGCAGAGTTTCCATCAAGGAAGTCAGTTAGGGTTCTAAGGAGAGCGGGCAAAGGGGGATGATCAAAGGGAGGTGATGAACCCTACCTTGGCTTTCTCCTGCTCCTTTAAGAAATCCCGAGCACCTCTGTAATCTGATGGTGGACTTTGGCTTTATTAGCGAGGTAAGCGAGGATGAGTAAATCAACTGTATCAGAGAAGCCTCAGGACATCTAGAAATTGATCATTCTGCCAAAATAAGCACTCTGTGTTTATTAGCTGGGAGTTCATCACTATCACTTCTCTTCATCCAATTCCTAAGAGATTTCAAAGCCATCATCATGGTATTAGCTCGTCTGGCTGAACTACTAGCGGTAAAGATTAGAAGATCTATCTAATGATGGGTCTGAGTTTCTGCGATTTTTTTTTCTCTTCTGTTAGAAAGGAGAGCTTTTCTGGCACACACGCATGCACCGTCTCTAGCTGTGCACGCCTGCATGCCATCACAGTGTGTTTGTATTCTATAGGATGAATGCAGTTGTGCAATAAAGTAGATGATATGAAAAAAGGTTGTCTGCTAAAGCTCTTAGAGAAACTTTTTCATAAGTAAAGGGATGACATCTTCATAAGGGGAATATATGTTAAATTGGGTTTCCTAGCCAGATACAGTGGGTGATATTGTGCTGAGAAGAATAATTAGATTCTATAATCATATTTATAGTCTCAACCTCGATACGTAGCCAGACTTCTGCAGGTCTATTCATAAGAATGGGTAGGTATTACACTGATTTCTTACAAACCAGTAAATGTGCATTTATCTATTTATACATATATTTATACACACACACACGCACTGAGCTCCTGATATCAAGCTCTTTTCTCTATATGGCTTCTACATAAGCAGTAATCAAAATGCAAATAAGGTGACCCAGTTAGCATGGAGATCTGTATTACCATGCAGATGTGCTCTGCTACTTGGTACTCCAGAGGTAAAAAGGAAAGCACTACAAAAGATGCTGAGATCAACTGATATTGATTACTAAGCCCTTCACATTAGGGAAAACCTAGGGGAGAATCTCCCAGAAACAACAGTCCTATCACTTATTTCACACCTGCCATGTTGGTGTGGTGCATTCTTAAGCTTCCTGTAAATGTAGAATAGCAAGTATGCACCAGGAAAGGAAAAAGGCTGGTTCAATCAACTAAAAATATAACCCTCACAGTCCAAAGCCCTATGCTGGACCCAAGCACATGGCTAGGGTCAGAGTCATGGCTTTACCACTCTCTGTGTATGACACTAGGCAAAGCAAATCGTATTTCTTGTCCAGGTTCAGGTGCAAGAAACTGTACTAGTTTCCATCCAAATCTAAACTGCCTTGGGTTACTTGCTGAATCTGTGTTCAGCAATTGCTTGTTATGATATGTTTTATATATATTACAGTAGCAAGCTCTTAACCTATCTGATCACCAAGGTTGTGAGGAGCATGGTAGGTGCACCATGCCAGTAACTTGCTTCTAATTGCATGTATGCGTTGGCTCCTCTCGTTACCACCTTGCTGAAACCCCTTTGTTATATTTTTTGGAGAAGAGGCAACCCCCCATTGTCACTTTCGTTCCAAACACAGGTGTAATTACATCAGCACTGTGTTTGGGTCTCACTGCCCTTGGTGCATATTTCTCTCTCTCTCTCTCTCTCTCTCTCAGTGTGTGTGTGTGTGTGTGTGTGTGTGTGCGCGCGCGCGTGTGCGTGCATTGTGCTTTGTGATATGTATAGGAATTAATTTAGAGAAGCAAAGACTCTCACCTAAGCTTAAAAGTATCTATGAGCTTTGAGCTGGGCACAGAATTTGTTCTGCATAGTATTTTTGTCTAAGAATATCTGATGTCTGCAATACATAAAAATTATTACCCACTGTAACTTGCAGTGTTTCCTCTTTGTAATTTTAGTATTGCATATGTCTCCTTCTAGATGTTATCAATGGGCACTTCTAGAAATCTCCTTGCTACTGGCATGAACTTTCCACTGTGGGATCAGGAGAAGCTAACTTCTGTGTCATCAGAACTTACTGTTATGCAAATCTCTATGTAAATCTCTTATGTAAATCTCTATGAAGTGAGCACATGTTAGCATCTCAGCCTATTTCTGCATTTTTAACTGTTCACATTGTTTGGTGGTGTTCTGACTCTAGAAAGTTTAGAATCAGAAAAGTAGAGCTAAAAGTAGATTCTGACAGGAGGAAAGTGAAGCAGAATGAGATCACAAGCTTCTTAACTTCATATATAAATCATTTTTCTCTGATGCAATATACTAACTACAAGCACTTATTGAATAATTTCTTTATGTTAAGCTAGTACTAGTAAGATATAAGTAAAAAATATAGTCTGTAGTTCCTAAGGAATTTAAGTCATTTTTTTTTTTAGGAATTTAAGTCTTGTAGAGAACACATGTAAGTTGAATGCGCAAAGTAGTGTAAAATGAGACAATTAGTGCTGAAGACAGTGTATTGCTTTAAAAAATAGTAATGATCACCTCAATTGAGTGCTTATTTTATCTGGATACTGTATTAAGTATTTTTACACTTGCATTCGATTTTTTTTTTTGCTGCTTTATCACATTTTCATATTCATAAACTTAGTGGCTAAATAACAAAAAGTATCACCTTATGCAATTGGCTGTCAGAAGTCCAAAGTGAATCTCACTGAACTAAAATGAAGACATCAACAGAGCTAGAGCTTTCTGAATATCACGAGGGAGAACCCATTTCCTGGCTCGCTGCTTCTTGCAGGCATCTGCATTCTGCGTCTTAGGCCTTCCTCCCTGATTTTTAAAGCTGACATCATAGCATCGCTGTGGTTCAGTTCCCATCTTCACATCTCTCTCTTTCTGACTCTTCTGTTGTGCATTTTTCCTTCACTTCAGTGGACTCTAGAGACTACACTGAGACCATCTCCCTTCATTAAGGTGGGCTGACCAGCAGAATTAACTCTATCTGCAACCTTCACTTCCTTCTTTAATATTTCACATTTTCTAAGAATTAGGATGTGAACAGCTTTTGGAGGGAAGGAAATTATTTTCTATATACCACGCTGTAAAATTCCTTTAACCTTCACAATAACCTCCTGTAACAGATGAGGAAACCAAGGCATGGGGGGGTCCCTGCTTATCGAAAGTCACAGAGGTAGGAAAATGATAGTCTTCTAGGCCAAACCTTGTAGGAAGTTACCTTAATTACTGTACCTCTACGCATTTCCTTATTCACAAAACTTCTTTCTCAGTATAGTACAGAATAGAATAAAGATATCATATGGGTGGTAGAGGCTATCTTTTGATGTTTAAAAATACACTCTACTCATTGCCCTTATAAAAAGTAATAGTTCTTTTTATGCCATGTGGAAATGATAGAATTTAATTCATACCAACAGGAACTGTAATAGTTTTGACAAACGCCATATCCCTGGTAAGGTAGACATTCAATACATAGTTGTTGAAGTAATAAATAATGTGAGACAACAAAAATAAAAATGATATTGACTTTGGTGCTGAAAAATATTATTTCTAAAATCAAGGGCCTCAGTTTCTTTTACAACATGCGGTTCATATACTGCCTATGAGTGGGGTTTGTTTGCACACAAGCAAAAACAGCAATAGCAACCAGTATATTGGAAAAGGAATGACCATCAAGTGTGGAGGAGCAGCTTTGTCTTGTAAGTAATTTGCCATTAGTGAAGAAAAGAACATTGAACTGAATCAAGAGACATAGATTTCAGCATTGCTTTATCCACAGCTGTGAGTTTGGGCAATCCTCTGGTCCTGTTTCCTCATTTATGAACTGGACATTTGACCATCTATCCCTTATTATCCGTGAAGACACTGTAAGGAGAAAATAGAATAATGCATGTCAAAATTCTTCACAAGATTAAACACCATTAATTGTTCAATATATCTTAATCTTAGTTTATGCGGGTGCCTCCATTCTGCAGTACACAGAGACCAGGGGGGTCACTGAAGGGATTAATCCTCCCAGTGGCCTCAGCCTCTCCCATCACACTAGCTTCGACTTTGTTACGAGGAAACATCTGCATTTGAAAATTGTAGGAATAGGAAACTAATTTAAATTATTCACAAACCTATATTAATCATATACTCTCTGCCAGATGTACTGTTCTTGTCAGTGGATGTTGCAAAATCCATATGAGCCCTTGGTGGTGATACCATTAGCTGTGTATTTTGAGGAGACTGGAATGAGGGCCTGCCAGGAAATCAGAGGAGCTAGACCTTGGCACCTCTTACCAGCTGTGTGATTTTAAATAAATCACATGACCTTTCCAAAGTATCTCCATTTTCTCATCTAGAAAAGGGGAGTAGATAGTAGCCACCATACAAATTGTTTTTGTTTTTTCACCCTACAAAGAAATGATAAAGTAGATAACTAGCAATATAAGCCTTAAAGCAACATACAAATTACTCCAACGGGAGGTTAGCTTTTATTATCCAAGGTCACAAAACTTATTAAAGGGATCCTGGGAAAGTTAGCCACCATAGACCTTGTTGTTCTGCTATGACCCTTGTGACCTTAAGCAACCTGGGGAAGATGTAATTGACCAGCAGCTACTACTTTGAAGGAAACAGAATCAAAATATTGAAGCTATTGACTCACCCTTAAGGCAGTCAACAGAGCTTTGGTCTCTGACCTTTATGTGTCCTAGGGCAGTCAATAACCTGGCCAGTAGATGCAGTGTATGCCACTGATTTTGATTTGGGAGTAGTTTAACCTTGAACTGAGCTCCAAGTAACCAAGGCAACAGGAAGTCAGCTTCTGCATTGCAAGAGTAGGAATCCATAAATCAAGTCCCTAATGCAAACCCAGTGTGCAGGTAGAGGTTTGAAGGGATAAGTGGTCTATGAGAAATTATCTTTGAAAATGAGTGACTGTCCCTTGACAGGTGATAGCACAATTTCAAAGATTTCTTTTTCTAATTTATCAGTAGAGGTCTACAGGTTATAGCAGAATGTTTTCATATGGGTTTAATTCCATTCTATTTCCTCTTGGCTCTGTCTTTTAATTATGAAGAGTTGTTGGGGACACAAAATTGTTAGTATTATTATTTCCTCTCCTTTAAATACATACTGTGGTGTGTCTTGTGTTAAGTATAGGGATATAGAACTCAACTACCATGAGTATTCTTGCATCTATTGTGCTTTCTGAATTTAGATAGCAATTGCTTCCAGACTGAGGTCCCAGATCCAAGTCCTAACCCTTTTCTGAGGCCCTGGTGTAGGTAGCGGTGCTATACCTCAATATTTTAGCCAATACAAGGCTCTGTGGTTTGTTTTGTTGTTGTTTTGTTTTGTTTTTTATGATCAGCCTCCAGCCTCCAAAACCCCCCTGCTATGGGCAGAGAGACACCAGGCTCAGGTAGGAAGAAACCCTCCACTTGTCCCACTACTTTGGCCCCCCACACCAGGGAGCATCTGCTACCACTTGGAATGAAGAGAAACACAGTCAGTCATCTCGGGACTACCTGCCCAATGCTCCCTCCTGACAAACAGCTACCCATTCCAGCCTCTGGAGACCTCTGACGTCAGACAGATTTTGTCAGCTATTCGGGGCTCTTAAGCCTTTGATTAAAGTTCATCTGATATTCTTGCCCATCTATGTCATTTCTGGGATGATTTCCATTAGCTTTTCAAGACCCAAAAATGACTAAGAAAAAGTTAAAGCTTTTTTTTTTGGTCAATTTGTTTTCAAAAATCGATAACTAGCAGGCAGTACTATACCCTAAAAAACCCTACATTATCAAGGGTTTTTAAAAAAGCTACACAGCAACAATCTGAATGACAGACTGTTTTAAGTGTCATTTTATTACATTTAACAAATTTTGTAACATAAACACTTGAGTGGCAAAGTATGCCCAGCAGAGTATGATCAGATCAACTTTAATGAGATGTTACGGACTGAGACTAATTTACATTGTGAACATTTGCATGAAAATGGGTACAACCGAAATGACTTGAAATCAGTTTGTTCCCAAGTGAGGATTTAATATCCTGCTCGTAATCCTGTTTATTACCTTCATTCCCCAAGCATAGCGCAATTTAAACAAAGAAGTACCAGTGGCCATAGGTACAAGGATGACAGATTAGTAAATTTTTCCAGAGGACCCATTGTCCAATAGCAAGAACTCTGACACTTCAGTTCCAGAGTTGCTTCTGTTTAGGGCAAATGGTGCTTTGGTGGTACAGGGAACCAAAATGGGATTTGTCCTCAGACTTCTGTTCTGATAGACTTCTTGATTTGTCCAAAAATTCATTTTCTCAGTGGAAAAGAACAAAGTCTAATACACATTTGTGACCTTAAAAATATTAACAGTAAAGGAATCAAGGGAGTAAGCGTGAAGACTCCTCCCCATAAATCTTTCGCAAAACAGCCTTCCTCGGAGCAGCAAATGCTATTCAATGGGTTTCCTCACAGACGATCTTTGTGCACTTGAAGTATACTGGATGCTGAATGTACCCTATCACTATCACAACCACATATTTTACCAACAGGACATACTGTGCACATTTTCAGATCTCAGTGGTGGTGCCTGGCAATCTTTCTGTCATAGAATTTGGTATTTGTCCTTCCGTACTCTCAAACTGCTATAAAATAATCCCCCAAAAGCACAAATGCTACTGTTACGCATGGCATATCAAACAGGAGTTTTAAAGACCAGATGGAGACCAGGAGGAAAATAATAGAAATGTGACTTTTCCTTAATAGTTACAGGTACTTTTCCAAGGGGTGATTCTAGGGCCTTTGCATCTTCAGCATGAAACATGCTTCAATGGACTGGGCTCACGTTGTGTCAGAGTGTGCCTGGTCTGAAAATGATCCTAGGTTTAGTACCTGGCTACCTGGGAACATCAAGCTCTTACATTAAGACCAGTGTGTTTATTCAGCTTTCCCTTAAGTGCTCAGAAATGTGTTTTCCTCATCTGTAAAATTGAGAAAATAGTAATATCCACACTACATGCTTCACAGGGTTGCTACAAGGTCCAAGTAGAACTGATCTCACTGTGGCTGTGAGATAATGGTACTCTGGGAAGGAACTGTACCATTTTAGGTTGATTAGGATGGGAAAAATTTTGTTAAGGACTACTGTGATAAAACCCAATTTGTTGCTGTTGCTGTCAGTGGTGGCATGTAGCATACAGATGATGAAATGGAAGAGATGACTGACATGGATCAGATATCCTCAGAATCTAGATTTGTGCTTGAATGACTTGGATGGTCACACTCTTGCAAATGGAGATGTTGAAAGTGCCCATGAGTCCTTGTTCATGTCCAAAAAAGAAAGCTAAACTTTTGCCTACTGGTTAAAATTGGTTCTGAGGAAGCAATAGATTGTAATAATGATGATGGTACCACTACTACTACTACTAATAATGTAGACACATAATATGGACTGTGTGCTACACATTGTTCTAAGTACTTTACATTAACTTTCTCATTGGATGGACCCAAAAGCCCCTATAAAGTAGGGCTGTCACCAGGTTTACACTTAAGAAAGGTAATTGTACAAATAGAGAGTTTAAAACACTAAGCTTAAAGCATGAGGAGGTTAAGTAATTTGCCCTTGTTCCCACAGCAGGAAAGTGGCAGAATCTGGATTCAAGCTCCAGAAACAATGTTCCAAAAGAGCTCACAAGTGTCTGTTGGGCTTTTGCATCATAGAAACATGATTTACCATGTGACCTGGGACCAGACTGCCCCCCAAATCTCTTCCTTAGTTTAGTCACTGTTATTTCACAGCAATCTCAATACATTTCCTACCTCCAATAGATTAGCCTTTTAAAAATTATTATTAAATTAATATGAATTAATTGCACACATTAGTGGGCTTCGGTACATTTCAACACGTGCATACAGCATACATTTTAATTCCAGCCTTCTGATATCCACCCTCCCATACCCCTTTCCAGCCCCTCGTGTGACTAGCCTACATTTAAGTTGAGTTTTTCTTTAACTTCTACATAAGACTGAGAATATATAGTACCTGCATTTCTGTGTCTAGCTCATTTCTCTTACAATGCCTTTTAGTTCCATTCATTTTGCTGCAAGTGCGAGGATTTCATTTTTCTTTCTGTATGACTAATACTCAATTATGTTTATGAACCACATTTTCCTTATCTGTTTATCCCCCCACGGGCACCTAGGCTGATTCCCTCTCTGGCTCCTGCTCACCCCGAACCCACGGCATTGCGTATGTTCTTCCCAGCACCACGAATGCCTCCCCTACCCCCACCGTGCCCTAGCGTGAGCTCTGCTGCTTTGCCTGCTTTCTTTCAGAGTTCCCCAAGCACCTGGGTGAACAGCACACATGGTTGCATGAACTTGTTGCCCACTATTGTCTTCTCTGCTGGATGACATGAGAAAAAACTCACTGCCCTGGGAGCCTCACAAGCTGCCCTTCATGGTGTACACAGACAGTAACATTTGCAGGGTCAGGCTGGTGGATCTCAGAATGCTAAAGGCCACCTGAGGCCTCTGACTGCTTCACACTTTCAGGCAGCTAATCCAGAACCATCACCCCTAACCTCAACCACAAAACTAGTGATAACTACTGTTTTCCTTTCAAAGTTCTAAATTTTCATTTTTAAAAAATTTTCATTATTTTTTATACCAGAAGGCAGTCAAATCATTTGACTATTTTCTCAGAGCATATTCACATTGATGTTCTTCCTGTTCCTTTAAATCAACTGCAGATTTTGGGGGTTATTGTTTTTTAGGGATGTCAAGTCCCCACTTGAAAGTGGACCAGACAGCAGCACACAGTAAGAACGAGGGTCCAGTGTCCACCATGATGACCAGGAAGAAACCAGCTGCAGTGGACAGTGTTGCAATTCCACCAACCCCAGTGTTATCTCTCCTCGCTGCTTCCACAGCAACAGCCGATGCAGGTGAGCGTATTTCAAATGTTTTGTGTTCATCATCCTGAAGATGGGGGTGGCAAAAGTGTACCAGAAATGACCTATAGAATCAGTAAGAGCTTTCTGCTGAACCAGCCTCCCATGGACGCTAGACGCGAGAGCTGTTCTGGTGTTGAGTTTTGCACTTGGGAGATCTAGGAAAGGAAGGAAAAGGGAAGACCAACTTGGAGGCAAGGGTCCTTTCTGGTCCAGTGAAGAGGAACTGAATATTAACAGTACTTATTACTTTTCATCAAGTCATAGTAACTTAATAGTTCCTACATCAGATGTATATATAATTTCATGTAACTCATAAAGAACTCTGTGAAATAAATTCTTGCCACCTTATTTTTTAGAAGAAAGAGGTGACTGTTGCAGCAATCTGTGGATAGTTAGGATTCCAAAGCCATCATCTCAATCACTTCATTTCACTACCTCCCTTCAACACGGTTGGAAGATAGTCATCACTGAGTTTCTCTGAGGCACTGATATGTTCTACTTATGGTTTCACAAATTCCTTAATAGTTCTTAGAGCACTCGCCAGTAGTGGAGCTCTTTATTCAGATGTCCTGAGTTTCTCACACCTGATCCCTGCCCTCTCTGCCCTCCTCTATTCTCTACACTATCTCCCAGAAGCCCCTATGTCTACCCTACTTTATCAAGCTCAGCCCTGCCATGAAGAATACAGGTCTTGGATGTGGCCTAGCACCTGTACTTAGGAAGTCTCACTTCCTGTTCATATGCTGTAGATCTTCAATGCCCAACCAGTCATAGCTGTTGCAAATGCCTATAGAATCCAGGGTCTCTACTATCCATTTAGCATCTTCTCACAGACTACATTAGAAAATCTCTTGTATTTAACTTTTCCCCTGTAACAAAATTGTGTGCACCTCAGAGGCAGAGTCCACAATGCAGATTCTTGCTATGTTCATGACAAAGAGAATGATGGCACATTCCTTTGACATTTGTTGAGTAAATACATTGGTAAACATGCATTGTTCATCTGTTTAGCATTTAGATATCCCTACTATAATTATAAGCCCAAGAATAGACTCATCATTGCTATTCCATCCAACTAATCTTTTCTTTTTCTCATCAGTGGGTGCTTTGGGCAGAGAATTCAAACTGACTACATACCTACCTTCTTCATGGAAATCATAGCAGTTAATTAGTAAATGAGGCTAATTGAGATAACAAAGAAATACATTGAATGATACTTCTGAAATTTATTTCAGCAAAATATTGGCAAGGGTTTTATGGTAAAAATGATGCTTTTGAGATGAAATGAATATAAGAATGCTGTCTTCCTTCCTGCAAAGAGTTTCAGAGTTTTTCATTGAGTCGTGTACATGAATAGATGCTCTAAAGGAGGCATGGAATTCCATAACTTCAGGTGATGACATGGCTTATTTTTAGGGGATGAACCCTTCACATCTCTTGAAGACAGTATTCTCCCCAGTTACTTGGAAAATCTTGCCCTGAAGGAATGAGGTCATCCCTCAAAAATGACCAGAGCCTTTGTACTTTTCACACACTTGCTGTGAAATGAGCAGCAGATAACCCATGCCAGAAAGAACAAGAAGTCCGAGGTGAGAAAGTCACACAAGAAAGGGGAGAACACAACTGTGATGTCATATGGATCAGTAGCACTTTGAGAAGCCAGAGGGGGACATTAGTGCCAATGCTGGAATGCTAGAAGGACTCCACTTAGCTAGAACAACATGATATGGGTCATGGTCTGCACTACCTACTCTGATCATTCAACCTTGTCTGACATTAAGCACTGAGTCTTCCCGTTATGGATGCAGATATTCACCTGTGTGTTTCCACTTTTGCTTGCCAAGCACAGATATTTCCCAGGAGTCAAAGACAGGTGGTCCCTCGTTTTCCTTCTGGCGTTCTTTCCATTCAACGTGAAAGACACCATTCTTGGAATCACATAATTATATGGACTTGCCTCCTCTGCTTTCCTCTGGTTAGTAACTTAAAAATGTGCCACACAGGTGAAAGAAACAGGTGGGTATTGGACTTTCAAACCTGCCTGTCCAATAATCAGAGCTGAGTCAAAACTTTCCCATATGAGGACACTTTCAGGACAGAAATGGGCTGTTTAGTTTTGGCAGTACACACATGAGACCCCTGTGAGGATTGTGCAGATTTGGTCTGTTTCCAGGTCTCAGAACTTTGGGGGAGAAACAAGCCAGAGATCTACCCCAGGTGCTGGAAGTCAGACCTTCCTGAGGTTTCACTCCCCACAGATGAATGGCTTCCCACAAACCTGAGAGAGTTGGGAGTACACAGCCTGGGCTCATGTCCAACACTGTTCCATATATGCAGTAAAGAATACCTCCCAAGATTCTGGGATTTGCCTGAATTCATACTATTGGATGGAAACCCAAATTTTCTGATTTATTGCCTGACTTGCACTGGAACCCAATTTCTGTCAAGGGCCTACTAACCTGAGCATAGACAGATTGCTTTCTTCTTAACTGTGGACTTGGGTTAGTCCTTATGACAAAATAGCTGAGAAAATCAAATTCAAGATGAAAGATTTGTTTTGGCTTATGGTTTCCACCTGCGGTTGTCTGGCTGTGTGGTTACGGGTCTGCACTGAGGCAGAATGTGGTGGCAGGAGGGCATGGTGGAGCAGAGCTGTTCACTTCAAGGCAATCGGGAGGCAGAGGGTGAGACCGCTGAAGGAGAAGAGTCAGATACACCTCGAGATCGCACCCGCAGGACCCACTGTCCTCAGCTACACCGGACCTTCTAAGTTTCTGTTACCACCCAATAATGTCATTGAACTATAAATCCATCAATGGACCAGTCCTTGATAAAACTGGGGCCCTCATGTTCCACTCAACTTCAAAAATATTTCTGAGTACATGAGAGAAGATTTCTTAGATCCAAACAACCATAACAGGACCCCTGTGTCTTTGGCAAGCAGTCTAGTGGAGTAGATAGCACTCTCTAACGACCCCAAGCTAGGGAGCGCTCTGACCACAACCAATCAACTAGTAGGCAGTTAATAGTTTCTGAGTTTAATGTCCTTTAACTGGTTACACTTACAGTAGTCATATATATTCCTGATGGGATGATTTGATTCACTTGATTTTTGCTTTCTTTACAATGCCTTTCTTCAGCTCTCACTATAAGCAAAGTAGTTTACAATTACTTTTGGCTTTTTGCAGTACTTATTGATAACCTGTTTTCTAGTAAGTTATCATTTCTATGAGATGATTTTGGAAACCAGACAAATTCAGTGAGAAAAAAGTAAATTAAAGTGTGTGACTTGTAAAACAAAATTAATTTAAGGTATCACTTAAAGATAAAAAGATACTGAAATAATCCAGTTACCTAGACACTCTTTTTGTTTCAATATAATGGAAGCTTAAAAATAAATAAAAATAATGCTAAAGTACTAGATACAGTTCCTGACATAGAACAGTAGATCAATAAATATTCTGAATAAAGTGGGTGGCTCAGAGAGGAGCTAGTTTCCCCAGGACTCAGCATAGCAGGAGGCATGTGAGGAGACATTCTGGAGCTTGGAACCACTTAACAATCAAATGGGAAGCATCTGACAGGCACATTAGCAGACTGTTGGTAAATATTTGTCAAATAATTGATCAGTCTATAGTATTAACAGTAATTTTTCAAGCAAGTGATTTTCTGTGTAGTTTTAAAAAGATTTCTCACCTTATTTTATAGCCATTATTGTGCAGGAGAAATGTTTGTTGGTCAAAGATTTAAACATGGCTTTTCTAGCTTAAGTATGTGAGATGTAGAGTTAAACGTGAACAAAGGCCCCTCAATATTTTTGTTTAAGGCAACTTTTTAGTCTCACAGAATCTGAGCCGCATGCTGTTTATGCGGGTATTGATTTGTCGAAGGGGCGGGAGAGGGTGACTGGCTAAGAACAAGTCAGTGTGAAAGCTACTTGGGGAGCAGGAAGGAGGGAGGGATGGCAGTGGCGGCCACCAGTTCTCCAACAGGTCAGCCTGCTTGATCAAACTGCTCAATAGCTATTGATCCACTGCAGTCCCCTGGCACATCCAAGGAGCTCTGATTCAAGGGAGTGCTGCATCATTATTGTGAGTAATTAGGGCTAATGCAGTAAAAGCTTCAATAAAGTTTGTTCAAAGTGATGCATAATTTGAAGCAACTTCTATTACACTTGCCCAATAATGATTTAATAACCATGTGAGAGAATCCATACCTGAATAAGTCAAGCTAATTTTTCTTATCTTCTACCTATTGACCTATAACTTCTCAGCGAGGTCATACAATGTATAGAGAATTCATGGTTTCACTTTTGAAGTATGTGTTTTTACCTTCTCCCGTATGTATTTAATAAGAGACTATACTAATAGGTAAATTCCAAATTGTATTAATAACTCAGTAAAACATCAAGAAAATAAAATCATTATGGTTTTGTACCAGAAAACCTAGAATAGGAATGGTGATTTTTTTGATCAAGTAGTATATTCTTCGTGTTCTGTCTGTCTGTCTGTCTCTTACACACATAGACTCTCTGTCTCTGTCTCTGTCTCTGTCTCTGTCTCTGTCTCTCTCTCTCTCTCACCAGTATTCTCTAATCTTAAATTCAAGGAGGAAAAAAGACACCTATTAATGATGGTATTGGTAAATTTCAAGTATTCGCAGTGTAGCTATGTGAGAGATAACAGAGGAACAGACAGAACAGTTCTGAGTTTCTGTGTTTTGTATCAAGGCTAATCCATTACTCTCTCAAACTATATAATCTCTGTTTAAAAATTTCAAAGTCCATGAGTAAGTGAAAGTATCTAAATTTCACGTCTATTATATTCTTAGACATTTTGCTTTTTATGGCAATGACTAATATTAGATAAACTGCTTAATTATCTACCTAATTTTCAGCCAAATCAATATTAACTACACTTGTAATCAAGATTCAAAACATTAACCTTGAAAAATTATCTATCTTTACAAGTAGAACTTTGAATTCTTAATTCTAATAGAGTCAGGATGCAACCTAGGGTGAGTAGCTAGACACAATGATCATGAAAATTGTCTCTAGATTCTCAATTTTATGATGCCTATTTTTCTCTTCTCTTTGTTAACTGCCATTTTTGGAGATGACCTCTGAATAACAAAATATCCTGATACAAAAAGAAAGTAATGAACAGGAATAAAAGAATTATACAATCTTTTGTTTCATTTGATTTTGTCTTGGGTGGAATCATAATCTGAAAGCTCCTACCCAAAATAACCGACCAGTTCAGCCAAACCTTGTGTTTCAAAAGAACCAAAATAGAGCAAATAAATGTGCGAGCTAATAGGATTTGGAGTGACTAAGGAAGTAAATTTATGCACTGAAGAAGCTTTCAGATTATAAAATAAATCTGTAAGTCCACACTAATCAGTTAAAACATACAATAAAAAAATTCCAAAAAGCTAAGAAATTAATGCCTATTTAAAAAACAGATGTTACAGTTTTCTGGAAAGTGTTACCCATGGACCTGTGCTGAAGCATCACACAATGAGTCTGTGTTTGTCCAGACCCTCTGCTGAGAGGGGCAGGCTCAGGAAAACCTCCCTCCCTTCACCCTGGACCCCCCAAAACCCAGAAGGACTAGAAGTTGCTATGCTTTCCTGAGGTCCCCAATTCACACCCAAGGCCTTCTGGAAGAGCCCGTGATTACTCTTATCTTACCCCAAAAGGAGAAAGCAAATCTTTTTAATTGAATCTGGACATCCTGGATCACCTGAACCTTTTCTGTGGCTAAGGCTATCGCATTCCAGGGAAGCAGTAAATGCTCACAAATCTGCCCTTGCCTTCTGTTCCGTCCTCCTCTCCTTGGCATCCACTTGAAAGCTCTTTTTCTGTTACCACTATCAAAGCATAGTTTTTGAAAACCTCATGTCAAAGACTCATTCAGCTCTTTAAGGAAGAAAGCAGCATGGCTGTAAAACTGGTCCAAAAGAGAATTAGAGAAATGGGTGCTATAGGAATGCGGGCATTGGAGAGACCACGTGGGCAAGATTGCTCAGTTAGTGTCCTCCTATTTAATAACACCGTAACCTCTGTGTTCATCTCATCTACCAGACAAAATATTTTCTGGGAAAAACCTACAAGTCATCATTTAGGATGGTAGGTTCTAGACCTTTAGCAGTAGTATATAGTCCAGCAAGAACACATTTCCCTAGAAAATTAATAATCCTTTGGCAAACATGGGAGAAAGAGTGAAAGGACATTCACCTTTCTGTTTGCCTTGTTTCTAAATGTCAGCTCAATTTTCTTACATGGCCAACAACTGCTCCAGTTGCATGTATATGTTCTTGCTTCATATTGCCTGCACTTACCACCAGGGTGATCACAGACCTTGTTGTTCATGTCTGTAAAGTAGGACATAAGTATGATGTAGTATAGAGTATTGGGTGAGGAATACGTGAGGTAATACTTGTGAAAATCTTAGTGAAGTATCTTAGCAAAGTAGGAGTTCCCCAGCACCTTAACTTGCAGTGCGAGTTCACCCAGTGGGTCCTACTGTTGCTACTGCTATTCTTTTTCTTCCTGCTGTCCTCTCTGGAACGTGGCTTCTTCTGTGCCTGTGCTTCATGCCTCTTGGATGGCAATGTCATGCTTGTTCTTCAAGACTCAGCATACACACCTTTAGTTCCAAGAAACTTTCTCAACACCGCTTAAGAATCATGCCCAGATCAAGGTGAATGCCATGGTCTCTGCGCTTCCATGGCTTCCTTTAAGCACATTGAGACTGAGTCCTACATACACTACAGTGTGTCTGGCCACTGGACTGGAAGACCACATATCCTTTAGTCAGTTTTTATTGCACTTTAAAACTCCAGTCTCTAGCACCATAACTTTAAATATTGGCTAAAATGTATTGAACAGTTGCATGCTGCACAAAATAGTCTGGTTCATGAAAACGTACTTTAGCATCTAAGGGTGAGTGATGCTAATTTGCCTTTATTTTCCACATTAGCACCAGAAAGAGCAAATTATACCAAAAATGTTTAGCAGAGGGAGCAACCAGAGAGGTTTCCAGCCTCCTCGTTCAAAAAAGCAACTAGCCCCTGGTTGATTAACCAGGGCATTTCCAGGGGAAGATCATATTTAAAGAAAGTGTCAGCCTATAATGTAATACAGACAAGACAAAATGCATTTTTCATCAGAGAAGAGAAGAATTAGGTACATGTAAGTATCTTCCTTTATTCAAAAGACTTGTGTGGTTTTCAGGATGAGCCACTCAATGAAAGACAAGATTAAACTGACCTATACTGTACTATAAGTATTTTATATGTGATAGTCTCAGATTGTGTCTGGAATGCTGGTTTCCCTAGGCAGTGACCATTTCATATTTAGGTTTTGTCTCATTGAACGAGTGTCGGGCACCCCATGAATTCTCAGACCCTTGGGATATAAGGACTGAAAATAAGAGGAGTAAAACCGAGGAGTGATGCTATTGAGCAATTCACAATCATATTTTGAGATCAAGGACATTGTGTACTGCTGGAAGCATAGTAGATACTCAATAAATACATCTGCACTTAGTTGAACTAATTATTATCTCTCCTGAGCTGAGATTTTGTTTTTGAAAAACACAGAAAGCTTAATGACAGGTTTGAATGGCTGTATCTGTGAGAAGTTTAACTCAATTTATCATCTCTGAATGCCTCATACAGATTATGCTCCCAACCGCCTCATGCCACAGTCAGACCCTCTAAAAAATAGAGTAATGATAATAATACATTTTACTTTCTTCCCAATGATAGTATCATTCACACCTCCATTGAAGCCCTGTGGGAGGTTTGGCTGTGAGGCATCAGACGCATGGGGAGTCAGGTGCGATTATTGTAATGACGATTCCACGCTCAGTGAAATGTGGAAAAGAAACCCTCCCCTACGTGAAGCGATTTCTATTAAGATACTCATTTCATATCAAATATTCAAGCTCTGCTTTATAAATGATGGAGAATGAAAGGACACTCTTCCAGGGGAAGATTTTATGCAGCAAAGAAAGAAGGCACAAATACTTTATGATGAGTTTTGAGATGAAAGCACAGGGCCTGCCTTGTTCATGGGCTCTTTCCATTTCCAGAAGTCTAATTAGATTGTTGGTTTAATGGTGGCAAGATAATTTAGTGGCAACTGAAAGCAACTATGTTAATGAGAAGGGAGCATAGTGCTTTGGGTTTCCTGTAATTAATGGAGAGGCTTTTGAAAAACTTTTGGGTTCCAGTGAAGTTGCCAGAGTGAGCCCAGCTGGTGAGACAGGGGCAAAGACTTTCCTACTCGTTCCTGTAGAGACGGCCTTAGGCGATGTGGAAGAAATGTGTAATGACTATCATTAAAAATGATCCTGAGTGGTCCAGGCAAGCTATAGCCATTCTAAGAGCAGAGACAGAGGAAGAGGCATGGAGAGAAAGGAGATGCTGAAAGAGACAAGGAGAAGGATTATGAGAAAGGTGTAACAGAGACACCCATCTGCCTTGCATCCTTGCATCCTGCTCCATGAGAGGCTCCACTGTAGTCCCTGCTCAGCCCTCTGGGGCCTCTTCTCCTGCTGCTTATACTGGAAAAACTGGACTACAAGAGACTAGCAGGGTCCTTCACCATCCACTTCATTTTCACATTGCACATGAATCACTGAGCCCAAAGAGGTTCTGAATATTACCTTGCTGGTAGTTAGGAAACTTGGACTCTCTGGTGAACCAAGGCAGGGTAGTAAACTAGATTTGGAGTTCAAGAATAGGGGTTATTGTGGCATCCTTGTTACAATACTTCAGTACTTTTTAATTTACTTTCTTAGGTAAATCACTGAGGCTTCCAGGTCCCTGCTTCTTCATCAGTAAAATCAGAAAAGTTAGTTCTGCCTTTTAAGCAATAACAAAAATAAATCTATTCCACATTGAAAATTGAACATATGAGTACTTTATGCCCCTCTCATGTAAAAAATGAAGTTATGTCATGAAATGGTTTCATCATGTTAAGTCAAATTATGAGTCAGATCATAACATTATTAGCCATGCTTTGGAAAATTGTATTCTTATTCCACCTTCTAAATATTCTTATTTCCAGGCACAGCCCAAGCTCCCTACTTTTGAGAATTAGTTGCCACATCAAGATTATTTTACACAAATATCTGCAAATGCACAAATTGTTACATCCCTATTATAGTTGTTAAATGACTTTGTTACAAATTGTCGACATTTTAATCACCTACCACACTACACTCAATCCTGTGAGTCACATATAATAAAAGTATGAAATTAAACCCTCCCCAAGGGGAGCTTACACACTATTTAAAAATTGAAAACGACCCAACAATATTTTTAAATGAAAAGATGGAATAATGATCTGACATAGTAACAGCTATCACTCAGCAATGTATGGGCCATCCATTTTCAACTCATTGAAACTAGGGGAGTTCTGAGGGCAACTGATGACCTGTACAGTAGTGTTGAAATGGACTTATAAGGATGGATTGGGCTAAAAGGACAGAAGTTGGAGGGAAATATTTACAATGTTTGTGAGATCATTCTCTATCTGTTTTGTATGTTTGTAGGTATGGCTATGTATACTGAAATGGTGGCTAACAAGACTGAAGAAAAATTTGGGGTCAGGATGTGGAGTACCTGAAATTCCAGATAAGGTCTATTTGTCATGTTACATGTAGCAAAGTGTAGTAGCTGGATTTCCTCCCCCTGAGACACATACCTAACCCACATAAAGGAGGACAGATTTAATTTCGCTCATGTTTTCAGAGGGTTCAGTCCATAATCTGCCAGCCCCAAAGCAGAAACCTTATGATAGGTGCTTACTTCATGGCTAGAACCAGAGCAAAGAGACAGTGTCCAAGAGAAAGATATAAGGAAGGGACAAAGGACTAGATACCTTAATTGAAGTCACACTTGCATGGCCCACCCAGACATATGCAGATTTATGCTCCAACATCAGTAGGTCTCAAGCCAATCAAGTTTTCATAATCAAGTGTAACTATCACAGATAGTGACAAAATGGTAGCTGTGAGACAATGGCCATCTTCAGTTGTGTTTTGGTTGCCTACACAGTTATACATTTTTAAAAAATTAATTAGCATCTGTAAGTATCACAAGATCTACAGAATGATCAAGATTTCTGGATTTTTGAAACGCATACTGCCTGATTCTTTGTTAGAAACAGTTAGATTCCTAACTGGCAGTAAATGGACATTTGCCCCATTGGGTGAGAAATATTAACATACCCTCCCTCCTCCACACTGGCCTAGATCATAATCCTAAACAACTTCTCTCAGTAGTCTGGTGGAACATCCCTCATCTGAAATGCTTGAGACCGGAAGTATTTTGGACCTGGGATTCTATTTTGGAGTAATTGCAGATACATAATCAAATTTCCATATTAACCATAGCTCCCCACAGGAAGTCACTGAAGGTGTTTGAACTGAAATAAAACAATATTCAGCAATACTTTTAAGCCAGCATAAATATGTGTGCAATCTGTAGTACAGATTCTATTTTGTCATTATGGTTTGGAAAGGGCTTGAAGATTGTGAAATTGAGGGCACTTCAGCACTTCCACATACTCAATAGTAGAAAATTGAGAGGGAAATGCAGGTTTTCCAACTGTTTAACCCTCTGTCTTCTTTGCTTTTCTAAAGAAATACCATATGCAAATGGCTTTCAAAAAGAGCAGCCCTTGCTTGAATTGTTCAGTCCACAATTTTAAGAGTCATGCCCTTGGGACAGTTACTTTGTTTCTGAAGTTGAAGTTTTCATCTCTGTATCATAGGGATGCTAAAGTTCTCCATTGTTTGCTACTGCATGTGAAATACTGTATCCTGCACTATAGATTTTTAAAACAGTTAATTCTTTCCAGTTTCCCTTACAGTCATTTCAGGGCCAGATGATGCAGCACACTTAGTGCAGTATGGTCTAAAATAGGATTAGATGGGACAGAAAAAAGCATTAGATGGGACAGAAAAATTTCATTTAGTAAACAAATTAAAACTATTCATAGTTCCATCAGCAGAGAGGAAAAGTTTTTTTCTTTTATTCCCTCACTTCTAACCTGCTCTTTTAATGTTCAGTGGAACTAAGTCTGTTAGTCTTTTTTATGAAATTTTCTTTCAAAGGGGAAAGAGCTGTGCTGGTTTGCATCTCTCTTAGATTTTCTCATCTGTTAAAGAAACCACTTATTCAGGAATTGTCTTTCCGTGATACTTCTTTAAACTAAGAGACATTAGATGGCCCTCAGGAAACATGGACTGGCATAGCCAATGGACAGTTTGAAAAGCCGACATAAAGTGCTGATGGAGGGATGTAAACTCTGCAATGCTCCCAGCAAGGTGCGTGAATCAGGCATGTGGCCTCGATACTGGACTTTCCCCAGAAAGTCAATAGAACTACAATAGAACCAAATAGAGGAAGCCTACTACTACCTTGCAGTTCAGCAGGGTGTCAGATCTACCTCCTAAGCAGTGCCCAGGGTCCAATTTCATTGTTGAAAAATACTCCTCCATTCACTGTTTAATTGTTTGATCAATCTTACATGCCTGTATTTGTTTATCTGAGTAAGCAATTTGAAGATAATAATATAGAATACAATAACCATTGTTAATTTCCTATCACCTTGTCTGAGATTCTATATTGTTTTTATTGTTATTATGTTATTTTAGTTATGTCTTTGTGTTTGTTAATTTGTTTCTGTTCTTTTCTCTTTAAAATTTAAAAAAAAAAATACTCCTCCAAATGATTGTCTTGTCCTCCAATATCTGAGACAGTTTGAGAGGACTTTTAGTATTTTGAAATCCAGTTTTGTTCATTAAAAAGTGCCCACAACCCTAGTCTTTGTCTTGTTCAAGTTGCCAGAGTTAAGTGATTTGGGCTTTTACATATGGAAAGTTCATCTTGTTGCGTAATTAATGGGAAGCAGACTTTGGAAGCTGATGATGCAGGGCCTTATTTATATGAAAGCATATGTCTGTGTTTTGTTTATGACTCACTCTCTTACTCCACGCATCATAACTTGGGTTTGTTTACACTAACTTTTCCTAGAATCTGAGCCACATGCTATAGGAGCCAATAATTTATAGTCTCCTAATGGGAAAAATGAGGAATGAGCTTTTTCCTCTCAAATTGGCAAATCTTAAATTAAGAAAAAATTATTTGCTGCACTTAATCTGTCCAAGTGTATATTTGAAAAAACAGAAAAAAGTTAGAGCAATAATATATTTTCAGACAACTACTGGTACAGTGCTCAGAACATGAATGTATACATACTTGCCAAGAGAGCATATGACCACTCCCCACAATAAACCATTATAATTTGGATCCAAACATTTGGCAATGCAAAGACTATTCATGGTGGAAGCTATGTGTGTGTTGGGGCAAGGAGTTGTACTAGAAATCTCTGTGCCTTCCCAAAATTTCTAGGACCTAGAACTGCTCTAAAAATAGTCTCTAAAAAGAGCATATTCATTTTCTCCCTATTCTGTCTCTGTCTCTGTGTCTGTCTCTTAGTCTGTCTGTCACTCTCTCCCTCTCTCTTCTGTCTGTCTCATAGACAAGTGGTAAAAGACAACAAGCTAGTTAGCTAGATACTCATACATACACATATGGTTATATATGTATATCTATGTAAGATTTTTGCATGTTAGTTTTTGTCTTTAGATAATTACTATATGTATATGTGTTGCTTTTCCTGGAGACCTCATATTTTCAATCGGATTATAGCTTGACATGTTCAACCTGCTTTTCTTAGTGGCCTCTAATAAGTTCTAAACTTGTTTTTGTTGATGTTTTAGTCATTGAAACTCCACTTCTCCCATGGATCATTTTGAATATTGTTCTAGATTTCACAGTGCTTTTGGTTATAGCTTAGAGACTCTGATCAGTTCATGGTGCCCTAAGGAAAGTAGCAAACAGCTGAAATATGTGAGGATCTAAATTAATTTTCAGTGATTTGGATCTCCTTCAAAACATCCACTCATGTCTGGCACATAGACTTTACAAAGTAGTTGGTAAGTGCTAGTTTAGATCAAGTCACAGAGAATCATTTCAGTTCAAGGAAGTCAGCTGAGTTCCATGCTGGTTAAGATGTACAGAATTCAGTGTTCAGCACAGTGTGTGACACAAATGAGACACCATCCATATTTGTTCCAAGAATGATTAAGATATGACCTTCATCTTGTAACAAAACAGAATCAAAGAGAAAAAGAACATGCAGATTAATCCCAGGATCCTAATACAGGAGACACTAAATGAAGTGCCTTCAGAGAGATATCAGCAATGTAGTAGGAGCAGAGAAACTAATGTTGAAACAAAGGTCCATGCACAGGCTTTAGGAAAAGGACTTACTTGAAATTTTAAAAAAGAGGGATGATGTACTAAGATGGTAGTTATTCAGGAAAAACTTCTGAGTCTGAACTGTCAACTAAATTCCAGTGGAAATTTGGAAGTACTGGAAATATACCAACTATTATTTTGTCTTATGTTGTTTTTTTTTTTTTTGTTTTCCTGCACTAGTGCCAGAGTTGCCTCTGGATAAAAGAAAAATGCCAGACTTTTCTCTGTCTCTAACATCAGATGCAATATCCTGTCTGATACTGGCAGAAATAATAGAATTGGGCACACACCTGTAGGCAATGCAAAGTTATTGTTTCTGGGATACATCCATCATCTACTAAGGAGACAGACACAACAATATATGAAAGTCTAAAGCAGTGTGTATAATTGCTTATTGTTTTATGAAGAATACAAGGATATTTTATTTGTATAAGTTGACATTTTTTCTTTAAAAGCTTCAATAAAACTAAAAACAATAGTATCCACTCAAGTCATTTTAATCAAGCCCAGGAGTTAAAGGGACAAAATGAACTTTGACAATATTTAAAAAATCCCTAAAACTCTGAGCACTCTTTGAGAAAACAAAGCTAAGATTCAAAACTTTTGCAACAGACTAGAACACTAGAGTAAAACCCATAAAATCAAATTTTGCAGGTTTAAATAGAAAGCTTGCATTTAAAAAAAAAACCAATTCCACATAGCAATTGCTAGATTTGATAGCAGTTTATAGGCAAGCATTTAAGGGAACTAATTGAGCCTGCATTTAATATAAGCCAACAGTGTAATGTTGTAGAAAAATTTAGAGTTTTTTGAAAATGTATTCTTCCAATATAAATACTATGTCTTCTGAGCACAGAAATTAATCAACCCAATTCTTTGTACTAAACATTGTGTACCTGGAAAATCAGTCAAACTGTGGTCACCAGAATTTAAGATGAACTTTGGTGGATGATAAACCTTCCAGATGAGGATGGTCAAAACAGAATAGACTGTAGAGTTCACTTCATGGGAATCACAGGTGAAAGATTTGATGATGTCTGACTCTGAAGAGAGGACTTGTATATGACTTTTTATAGATCATATTTATAGAGAAGTAAGGACCCTTCCAAGAAATTAAGAAATCTGTCTAGAAATACTGAACTGAGGGGTAAAAAGTTAAGACTAAAGTTTCATGCTTCTAATGTCCTGGTAAATAGATTTCCTATCAGGTTACAACAATAAGACTGAGTATTGCATATAAGTGCAGTTATTATCAAGACCAAAAAGAAAACAAAGAATAAATACCTATGATTTTAGAAATTCTAGCATGGCCAAGAAGGATTTATTTCACCTGAGCCTATACATTTAAAGTTTAGAAGTTTTCCTGAGGTCGTGTTGATATATGATTCTGTGTTCTTCCCTGTATTTTATTTTTCAAAATTTAAGAGAAATAAAATCTTACAATTAGGTAAGCACATACATGTGTAATAGAGTATTATATAAGGAATTATATTTATGGTTAAGAATAAAGCTATAGCAGACTTGAGAGAAGAGAAAAAGAAATATAAAGAGCCCTTTGAGAGGGTGAGCCCGCCCCCACTGTGTGCCACCTGGCATGCTGTGAGACTGAACAGATGTAGCTCAAATGCTTTGGCATTAACTCCATTTCTATCCAGCTTTCCATGTCGTCTATAGTCAGTGTGCTGGAGCTTAACGCACATTGCAGCAACCAAAAGCCAAAGTTGATTGTAATGGAGTAGGGCTAAATGGCCTTTGTATACCCCAGTTTACCACCGTTGCTACTTCTAACCCACTCCCTAACAAAAGCCTAGGCAACAGCTCTGACCCTAGTTAACATCATGCGAGGCTTAAAGGATGCCTTTGTTGACACTATTTTAGGCAATCCCTAAATGAATCATAGAGCAGGTTGCTGAACAGAGCACTATAATTTCTTTTGCTTGTTGTCTGAGTTCTGAGTTTTTCTGCCTCCCCTAATTTTCTCAGGCCTGTCAAAATCCAGTTCTAGTCTGTAGAGGTTCTCTAGCAACCCTAAGATTTCCTTACTACACCCAGGTTCTCTCTCAAGAACTCACTACTGTTTTTATGTGTCCAAAGCCACAGGTGGTTTGTCTAACACCCAGGCTCGCGGGTGAAGGGCATTTTGCTTGCCAAAGAAATCAAGGGTTCTGAAAACTTAGGGACTAAAACCTCACAATTGCATAAACCAGTAATGCATGTCAGCATCACGTCTCATTCTAGAAGCTCTCCATGGGTATAGGCCTCTTCTGGCTACCACGGAATTCCCTGCAGTTAAATTTAATAGTGTTCTAGGAGTATAAAGATTAGTGTTATGCAGACATGATCTCTAGGAGTTTACAGTCTAAACAATCCAGCAGGAAATATTAAACACACATCTACTGTGGGACAGGAGCTGTGTTTTCTATTTTGGGAGATATAAATAACACACATGTACATCTGTCTGTCTGTAAGAAATTTTAATGCTTCTTACCCCTGAACTCAGAGAAAGTTAAGATTTTCTAGGACTAAATGTTAGGTAAATAAATTACATCTTCACAAGTTAAAACATACACACACACAAAACTTTAATGCAGTAGTCTGCAAATTTTTGGATCCTGTAGGGATATCAGCAACTTAATTTTGGATGGACACCCCACATAAATGCATAGAGTACATGCACTCTTTTAAAGCATAAATCTTTAAAGGATACCATAAACATAAAACAAATAATGTTCTTCAGTTAATTTAAATGTGTATGCCATAATTGTTCATAAAACAAATATTTTCACAGGCATTAACATGTACTAATTTTAATACTTGTAATGTTTTAAGGGTGCCAAGTGATTGAGTTTGCATACCTGTCTTTCAGATCTTTGTTCTATTTAAACTCTTTTGATAAAGTAAAAGTCAGATTCTGGATTCAGTTTGCTTTACTACTTGTTAGTAAGTGTTGTAGGTCAAAAGGATAGTTTAAAGGGATATGGAGAAGAAAGTACATTATTGGCTGTGCTTTAATCTTAATATTTTTGAAATCTTATCCGTCAGTTAAACAAGGGTACTGCTGAAACTTGGCTAATGATCTTCTTTATTAATAATTAAATGGTTTTGCAAATCAGAAGGCATTCTATTTTTTTTAATGAATCAAATCACTGAACATCTTCATTTGGTAGTTAATCCTTTATGAGATTTTTAAATTTGCAGATTTAAAGGATTTTGTAGGTTATGATACATAATTGTCAGCAGGAAAATTGCCAGACAGTGGAGACATTTCCAACAGTTACCAAAAATTCGCTTTCCATAGCATGAATCTTTCCCCGAAAGCTGTTATTTTCTCACCCACTTTACCCTAATGGGACATTAAATATTTTGTGTTTTAACAGTTGCTATGTGACATTACTAGCAGCCCATGGATAGTATCAAAAGAGTGAGAACACTTAGAACCTCTGTCTTTTTGTATAAGAAAATTGCTAAATTCATCTTTTATAAACCTGGCCGTGAGATGACAGAATTCTCTGTGATATATGAAATTTTTCATGGACAATCTTCATCTCATTAAAAAATATTTTGATTTTCTATCTAGAAACCTTGCTTTTTCAAGCTTAACCATCTGCTCTGACCTACTATAGCATTTAATTAGGATGTTGACCATACCCTGAAAGCAATACTCTGAGGAAACGCTCCATCCACCAACCCCTTGAATACATATCACCTTTCTTTCTGCTTTCAGTAACTCATGCCCGACTGTGACAGGTGACCCGTCAGCTGTTGTGCAGTCCAAGGAAAGACATGACTCTCTTCCCATATGTAAATTGCTAGAGTGCTAAATTTAGTTCTTATGCTTTAGAAGCAATATGAATAATATAAATACCAATCATTAATGTGTTCTTCCTGAAGCCAAATAAATAATATTGGGGGGTAATATGCACCTCACTTGAGAGGCTGGAGAGGTGGAGAGGAGTTGAACATTGGGCAAGATTGCAGAGGCAGGGGAGCACAGGGCAAGTTTCTAAAGACCTAACACCCTTTATGCTTCCAGGAAGATCTAGGGAGATGCTGAAGGGCAAACACCATTCTGTGGCCTTGCCTACTTCAGAGGCCACACACATAAACCTGCTCACACCTGTGTGCCTCACCTCTCCATCAGCCAAACTGCCCACCTCACCTCTTACTTTGTCTCAAGAGAATTGTGAAATAAGAGCAGAACAAAGACCAGGCTCTGCAAGCCATTGCAGCTGAGATAGGATGTTCTTTCTCAGCCCCGGGAAGAAGCTATTATTTGAGTAGTCAGATAGTCACTATTCTTTAAATAAGCTGGCCACATTTTCAAAGGAGCCCCGAAGTATACTAAGACAACTTAAAGTAACAGAATGGAAACACTGCCCTATTATGACAAATCCCCCACATCTGCTAACTCTTAATTGTAAATTACTGCTGTACATATGGAGAGCAGTGCTTATACTTGTGTTGACAACCAGCAGCCACTCAGATGTTCCTTACTAGCAGAAACAAGTTGTCATCCTTTTCAAAAGAACTTTTAAGACCAGGACCACGGAAGGTGAATGTAAACTCACACGATGGAAGAACGTTTACCTGCCAAGGTGGGTTGTCTCATATTTGCCATTTAAAGAAAAGCAGCATTAGTAGAATAAAAGACCATTGTTGAAACAAATCCAAAGACAAAGTACAAAAACTGCACAATTTACATTAGAAAACAATGAGACAATTGAATTTCCTCGAAACTATATTTGCTGACCACATAGGATATACCAGACCACACACTGCTTTATGAAAAGGTCTATGCTAGAAACTGTAAAAGTATAGAGAGAAGATGTGACCTTTGCTTGTGAAGAACCTTCTAACATGTCCCAGCACACTAAGCAATTTACACTGCAGCTCTCTGTCCTGACTGCAGTAGACGGTGCTCCAGTTCTGTTATCTGAGTTACCTTACAAGGCAACTCGGCCCCACAACTAAACTTGCCCAACATCTCCCCACCTTTCCTTAGGGATGTTCAAGTAGCAAAAAAAATTCTAAAGAGTCCAAAAGTAAACCTGCTTTTTCCCCAACCCACCCAAATCTGTTTTCGTAAAGCTACAGTGTGTCTTGCACATGAGCAAACTGTATTCTACCAACATTCGCACCAATTTTGAATAAATCTTCTGTATAACTCAGTCATGTTAGCCCATGGCTTGGCTCACAGTGCCTATGCTGCATCTATAAATAAGCATGTGTACAAAAAGAACTGTTAAGGCCATTCTCTGAGTATCATAAAAGATGTGACAAAGTCAACAGGGTGCTGATGAACCAAACCTCCAATAATGGGAGTGAAAAGACAGTCTAGATCTGGTCCAAAGCTCAGCTCTTTGCACAGCAATTTTCAGGCTCTACAAGACCATTTGTATTGCAGAGTTATGAAGAAATAAATTTATATTTTTCCTGGGCCACTCATAATTACTCTTTAAATCTAACAAAAAGCAGGCAAGATACAGGGCAATTATAGGAAAGAGAGCAAATATGGAATCAATCTTGCAGCAAGAGCCCAGAAATTACTGTCCAATAATGAAGCAAATTGAAGAGAGAAAAATCTGTAAACATTTAGAAAGACAGTGAAATCATAAGCAATAAGGAGAAAGATTTGTGAATATCAAACCCTGCCAAGTCCAGAGTCCTCTTCCCCTCTCTATATTAGAATTTCAAAATTATTTGATGAAATAAATGTTTTTGAAAGCCACCTCACATTGGGAAAAGCAACTGATAATATGTACAGGAAAGAATTATAGCAGTCTTTAAACCAAGAAAGAAACTTGGAGAACAGCTAGTCCATTCATCTCACGCACCAGATGAGAGAGACTCAGAGGGGCTAAAAGGTTCATCCTAGTTCACCTTCATTTCCAGTTCTCCATCTGCAAAGTCATTTCTGCTGCACTGCACTCTGCTATTGTTTGCACGCAGGAATAATGAATATGAGCTGAAATTGTGGATAATAAGCATTAGGACAAAATGAAATTCAGATGGTCAGTAGATGCAAAAAAATACAAAGAATATAACATACTAAAGGAAGAGAGATACTAAGTTGTAGCACCTGATGTCCTCAGTGGAGGTTAGCTCATGATGCATGTTTACACAACTGGTCAAAGCATGACACTCAGAGAACCCACTCATTGTTCCATGCTATTAGGCAAGGAGGCTGGCAAGTAGCAGGAGCCATCCAAAGAAATGATGAATGTGTAGTCTTCTATGAGCATATCTTTTACTCTTCCACAACTATTAAGGTAAAATAGCCCAAAGGGGGAAAATCAGAGCTCCCCCTAGCCTTAAGATTGTGTGAAATGTTTTCTTTTTGCCACTTACAATTCATCATCTTTAACTACCTTGTGTTATGGCGGTGTAGGCATAGTAAACCTCATGTGCCCATTGCTCAGCTTTAGCAATATAAACTAATGATCACTAATGCACATGTGTATCTCTCTCCTCCCTTCCTTACTATATGCATATGATGTCATCTATGTTTTATTCTGCAATTCTACAATAAATGGACTTACTAAAAACAGATGGTCATAATGCAGTGATCACACATAACAGCATTAACAGTGATTATATCATGAAATGCCCAAGCAGAATTCAAATTTGAATGTATTTCATGATTTATTTTAATAGTCTTCTAAATTGTTTTCCAAATAAGGTCATCTTCAATCTGTCTGTAATTTACAATTTCTCCCTCGACTCATCCTGGAATTTATTTGCTAGGGACACTAAGTTACCTAGAGTTTCCCATCATTTCCATTTTACTGACTGAATCCTTATAAGTCTTCTGTCCTCTGTATTTCAAAGTGGTTCCACCTAGAGCTCTGCTGCCTAATAAACCAACTACTAGCCTCAGGTAGCTAATAAAACTAGAGTAAAAATCCAGTTTCTCAGTGATATTAGTCATATTTCAAGTACTCAGGATCCACATGCAGCTAGTGGCCATAGTATGAGTACAGATGAAGAATATTTGCATCATTCCAGAACATTTTGGAAAGTTCTACTCTGAAAGTCCTACTCCAGAGGCTTAATTAACATTTATGAGGTAGCTTTGTTAGAAAATAGAGGTTAAACTCTCCTCTATCAAATCTTTGGCTCGCAGTTGATCTCCCTAAAGTGCAACAACTGTATGCTAAAGATGAAACAAAAATTAGAGGGACTAAAGGAATTCATGTTTTTAAGCTTATATAAATAGTACACTTACAAATACATAGGCAGCTTGCTTTTTTACTCAACTGTTTTTTAGATGTAACCATGTCAATATATTTATATGTAGTGTATTCAGAGATATATAAGATTTCATGCTGGGTACACTGAAAGTGGAATGTGTGTTTGAAAACATGCTAGTTCTGTGGAATGTTTCTCACTAGTTTTGATTTACTTGTGAACTCTGTGGATAAGTTAAATTATTTGGTCCTGATACAGAGGCTGACCTTTTGTGTTCCTACATTTGTATTAACTGCCTTAAAAATTCAAACTCAAACTCTTCTAAAGGATGGTGCAATAAGGTAGCAATGATCAGTCTGATTTGTCTGTGCAAAAAATAACTTCTGAATCCTGTCCATGTCCAAAGCTCCACGTTAGGCGTAGTAAAAGAATAAAGCCAGATAAGAATCAGCCTCTGTATTTGAGAACTGCACACCCCCCTTTTTTAAAGACTGAGTACAAAAGTTTTATTTTTATAGTCAGAAGCTCTCTCTGGCTTTGTTCTATTTTGATCTTTATAACTTATTTTAAAGATCACTCAGTAGCTGTTCATTGCTCAGTCTCGCTGACCTTTGGCCAAAAGCAGGAACGTTTTGACCTGGCCTATACAACTCGTTGCTTCCCACTCCATGAAGCTAGCGGCATAAATAACTTCAAACGAAACCCTCCTGGAGATCTGTGACAGCCACAGCATGAGGGGGAAATGGAGCAACAGGGAGAAGAAGGAAGCAGGAGTGCCCAAGAATAAGCGAAAGTGGTATCTGCCCTCTTAAGAGGTCTTTTTTTCTTCTGTCCCTTTAAAATATTCTGTTCTTCTGCTGAGAGATGAAGAAAACGGGAGGGCACAACTAAGATACTAATATGAAATATGTGCCCTTCTAGGGCTTAGTTCCTTTAAGGGAGATTCTTTATGGTTGGACATTTAGGGTAATTCACAGCAGCAAAGAACTGAGAGGAGGACACACTTGTGAAGTGTACAGGTGAGCAGAGTTGCTGTTGTGAGGGAGGGACAAGGGCCCTGGGTGTGTGCTTGCATCAGTTTCATGGGTCGGTGCCTGCTCAGGATCACCCAGGCAGAAAGGCTGATCTCAAGGGTGAAAGGCCGTCCGCGTCTTGCAGCCTTTCGCACTTTATGGTGTCTGAACTTCAAAACGAAGCCGTCCTGAAGGTCCTTTAGTGGGGACGGTACAGGACTTCCTGGGAAGTTCAGCTCATAAAATAAAGGCGCCATCTGGCCACCAGCACATAAAACAAGCCCTCTGCAAACAACAGTTCAGTAGAAGGAGTGTAAATGATTCCAAACACCTGATTGGGGTTTCCCTTCAGGTCCCCAGAGGGAGAACTGGTCTTAAAAAGTCCTGGTTAACCGAACATCTAATTGACAAATCCAGAACGTGGAGGGAGGAAAGGACGCTGCACGTCAGTGCCATCCCAAACAGCGTCCCAGGAAGGAAAGAGAAGGGCTTGGGCAAAAGGCTTCACTGCATACTCTAGAGCAGTCTGGTCGCTGGTAAACTGGGATGACCAAAATTACAAAACGTGGATGGCTTCATGCCGCTTTATTCATCCAGTCGGTGAAAAGCTATCATGCTAAAATGAATAGGATCAAATACCAAAAAGCTAAATAAAACACTCTATGATAAAGAAAAATGTTATGTTGTATTGCTGCCAATGCTCGGGGCAGGTCACCTCAACAGCCTAGGCCTCAGTTTCCACATCTTTCAAATGGGGACAGCGGTGTTTCACGTAATGGTGACTGAAATACTGTAAATAGAAACGTTTTGTCCCCATAACAGCTATCCAACCGAGGGTTATTTCTCCTATTCTCAATTTAATGAAGAAAACTGGGTGTGGAGTGACATATACTGGGTGCGCATAATTCCACACACTTCTCATACCCAGTTAAAGAGGATGAGTTTTACGCAGCCCACATCCTGTGCTCAATTTCTTCTCTCTCCCCGCTGCAGCCAGTGCCTCCCTGAAGAAGCGATTCAAGAGGCGGGAGATCGAAGCCATCCAGTGCGAAGTGCGGAAAATGTGCAACTACACCAAGATCCTGTCCACCAAGAAGAACCTGGACCACGTGAACAAGATCCTGAAGGCCAAGCGGCTGCAGAGACAATCAAAGACGGGCAACAACTTCGTCAAGAAGAGGCGAGGGCGTCCCCGCAAGCAGCCCACCCAGTTCGATGAGGACTCCAGAGACCAGATGCCCGTGCTGGAAAAGTGCATCGACCTACCCACCAAGCGGGGCCAGAAACCCAGCCTGAGCCCGCTGGCGCTGGAGCCCGCCGCCGGCCAGGACGCCGTCATGGCCACCATCGAGGCGGTCATCCACATGGCCCGCGAGGCGCCGCCGCTGCCACCGCCGCCGCCGCCGCCGCTGCCCCCGCCGCCCCCGCCGCCGCCGCCGCCTCCGCCGCCCGCGCTGCCCAAGGCCGCCCGGGGCGGGAAGCGGAAGCTCGCGGCGCCACCCGCTGGGCAGCCCGCGCAGCCGTCCCCGCAGCAGCCCCTTCCCCAGGAGGAGGAGGTGAAGGCCAAAAGGCTGAGGAAATCCCGAGGGAGCGAGAGCGATGTCCTCCCCTAAGGTGGGTCTGGGCGTCTGCACCTGGGGCTGGGAACTGAGGCTTGCAGGTGCAGAGAGCAGGGGTGGGGGGATCCCCACTGCGGGGACACCGACGCCCTTCTCTCCAGAAGCTGGGCGGGCAGAATCGGGCCAGATGACAGGGTTCAGCCATCAGAGCTCTTGGGATAGCAGAGCAGGGGACACCTTCCAAAGAAGCTCGCCTGCGCTGCGCAGCGGGTCCCAGCCCGCGGCACCCCTGTGTGGCTACACCCTCGCGGGCCGCGGAAGAACCGACTGGGAGGCTGGGGCCGCCCGACCTTCCTCACCCACTATGCGCCCTGCTTCTGCGCGCGTTTGCGGGCCAGGAAAATCGGAAGCAGAGCGCCCTCAGTTAGGAAACATTCCACGGGGAGAAAAGCTGCAAGTGTGTCAGCTGGCTTTGTTATAACCCACTTCCACTTAATTAGTTCTTATTTCTTTTGGTTTGTGAGTTCTTCTAGGCTTGGGGGGTGGGGGGGCACCCACATCATCGCAGGTGATCTGAATCTTTCCGTTAACAATACAGTTTTCTCAGATGGCATCGTGTGATCGGAAGGTAACATTCTAGTGATAGGCGACCTTAAACCTGCATTCATATTCTTCTGTATGCCTCTGTCCCACGTACACTGGTTTTTAGCATCGGCTGTTCCTGCTTTTCCTTTGTTCATTGTACTTCCGTGGTCTGTACCTTCCCCTTAACTTGCTTTTTCTTGGTATACATCCAAATATTTGCAAACCTTAGCCGTGTAGTAAAGTCCACCCTTGGTGCACTGTCCCGAGGAACCTGGCTTTGAATACCGCTCATTGTGCAGTAGGTACTCGGTACTGATCCTTTTAAGCAAGTGACTGAGAGCAGCCCAGAATATGGTGACCCAGGGGTCAACCAGGTTATTTTTATATTAGAACATGATAGCAGAGAACAGACAGACTGAAATGATTTTAATACCCCGCAGCAAATGGAATAACTGACAAGCCACCACAAAGTAGAACCCCAGACCCACCAGAGAGACGTGTCTAGTAATGCCTTGGTATGTGACTTTTTTTTTCATACAACGAGCTGTCATAGGTGTTAAGAAAAGGAAACAAGACAGTAGAAGTTCATTGTCTCTTGATAATTATTTCTTAAAGGTAAATGGAAGTAAGTGTTCTTATCTGAAAAATAAAAAAAATACAATGCTTAAAGGGTATCACCACTTCAATTGTGTCAAGCCACCTTGGACAAAGTATCCATACTGTGGTTGCCTTAATACACTAAAACATTTCTGTACATAATGTAATTATGAATCTATCAGTCTGCATGGATGCAAACTGTGTGTGACAAATCGTCTTTTAAATGGTCAATTTCAACTGTACATTTTTCATCCAAGTTGTACTCTAGCCATTGGTTTAGCGTGGACAGATATTCCATCTCTATTATCCATTTCCGAAGCCCAAGTGAAACATGTTAAGAAGATTCAGAATGAATATGAAGTTATCTCATGACCGTAGATGCTTTTCAAGTCAAATGTGGAAATTTCAGTTTAGTATTTTCAGTTTCCTCCCTCCTCCCCTTACCTTTCCCAAGACATCAAATACCTGGCATGGCAGATTATAGAAAGAGAGACACTGAAAGAGAGAATTAAATTTTCCAATGGGAGTAAGAATGTCTGGTTTACCTCCAAATTAAGTTTCTTTACAGGAAGTTAGGACCAGCTGGAAATTATATTATCACTTCAGATGCAATATGATTTCCCTATAGGGAGATGGAGCATTGTTGGGGACATAAGAGAGTAGGTGATGGGCTAACTCTGGGACTTACTTTTAAAGTCTCAAGTTAACATGCTTGCAAATATCACTTCTCTGTTGTGGCACCGACAGTTGGTTGAAATTAGCTACAGAGCTATCCTGTTCTGTGCAGTCTCTGTGGACGTCACATCATTCGCAGCCCACTAGGTCAGTTGCATTTAATCCTAGCAGTATGTAAGTTTAAAGGACTGTACTTTAAAGCCTATATCCTAGACACTAGTCTGTGACCTGGGCTGACCTTTGCCATTTCACACAAGTTGAACAGCAAAATCAAACCAGCCCTTATCAATCTGTCATTTCCAAGCCATATCCAAGTGGTTCCAAAGTCACCAGGGAGGAAGGTTTAAATTAGTCCCTCTCACCCCACCATTGCTATGAAAGAGCAACCATTTTCATTCCAATGAAGCCATAAAGGAGTTTCTCTTACCGTTGGATCTGAAAAATAATTTACTTTATTCCTGTAACCTTCTTCCTTCCGATGCTGCACTGTCTCTCAACCAAGTCTGTAAGTGGACTAAATCTTACAGAGGAGAGCCAGCTGGTGCTTGCAAAACTTCTTAAAAGGAGGACCCAAAGTTTGATTGGCATTCACCGCTAGTAGGTGAGAAATTCCAGATAACTTGGGATACATTAGAATTTCCAAACCAATAAAGAATATTCCAGGAGAGATACAATGGAGTTGCAAATTACATGTGAATTGGGGTCTGTGGTTGGCACGTGTGTTAAATGCATATCTCCATGTACAGACCCTAAGAATAGACTGGAAAACTGCAGAGGACCAAAGCTGAGGTGTGCTAAACAGCTCCTTACATGTGGAAGCCAGACCAGCCACCTACACTGCTTCCTCTCTCCATCACTCTCCCTTCCCTCTGTGTCACATTTTTTCCCTTCAGCATTTCATTAACCTAACCCATTGTTACAGCCATTTCCTTCTGCTCTCAGGGCCCTCTTCCCTGTTCTCTTTACTCCAGGCTCCTTTTCGGGCCAGCCAGTCATCCGTCTAGTCAGTTGTGGGGCCAGGAAGGCAACCCAGCTCTCTTGTCCCAGATTGTGGACTTCCTTAGCCATCTAACATTGCCTGCTGGGGTTGCATTTTTATATTGAGAGGGCATTATGTGGTATCCACGAGACTCCATATACAGCTCCACCAAATACTTATAGTAACAGAAACCACTTGATTTTCACTTCTCTCCCTCTTCCCCACCGATATTACTGTCCTTTAGCAAGCAGATATGGACCCAGTTAATAAGGAGTCTGATTAAGGATGAGAAAATGATGAAACCTAGACATAAAAATCTTCTTAAAGATACTGATGGATCTGCAATCCACCATACTATGTGACTGGGTGGCCACTTGCCCTTTAACTCCTCATCTCCAGTGAGAAGTTTATGCTCCTCAGTGAGCCCGTCTGTGGCTGCAAACCAAGGAAGAAAGGTCAAAGGAAAGGAGAGTACGTAGGATTGCTTTGAGACTTAGCAAGGCTGGGACTCAACAACCAAGGACAGCCCAGGAAAGGTGACTAAGGCCTGAAAGAGGATTAGCATGTTAACTTAGCTAATATCTGGAGTGGGAGGCCTTGTCCAATGGAAGACAGAATTTGTGTTCTGCACATTGCTGGGTCTATAAATATGATAAGCAAGTGGTGACAGAATTATAGTGTAAGGTGATGTATTACCTGCAGATCATAAAGGATTTGGTATTAGGACCTAAGTAGAAAATCCCACTCCTAGCTTATTACCCAACAATATTCAGATAATGAGATTTTGGAGACTATTTTTCCTATCACTAGGAAGATTTACCTGGTAACTGTCTAAAGTCTATACATATCTTTCCAAAGCCTTTAAATGCCAACTGTAGCGTGGAGGGAGAGAGGGTGGCAGGAGCCAAAATGCCTCAAAAGCCATTTAAGTGTTACGTTGCAGGATTTTCAGTCCTCCTCATTATGTAAAAGTAGATAAATATAGACATTTTTCTCAAGACTACCCTATCGTATCACAATGGTCCAAATGCCAGAGCTTACAGATAATGTCATCACAGTGCCTAGAAACTCAAACTGTAATATATCGTAGCATTTCCTTGGTGTTTCTTAAGGTTTCTTTCCACAATACAAGGCTCCCGCTGCCTCTTGTTTCTTAGAGAGTTCACCCCACTGACAGTCTGCCTTCCCTATGGGACTCAGTCATTTGGGGAACAGTCTTAGAAGCACATATCAACCAAGGAAGAAACTTCCTGGATGTCTATTGCCCACTTGCCCAGGTATAATAAACACTAAAGGGGGGAAAAATGACAAGAGCTGCCAACTAGTTGACCTGGAAGGGCAGCTCCACCCTAGGTTGGTGTCTTTCGTTTTCTTCCTTTTAAAAAAAAAATCTATTTCTTAAATAATAATAAATGCACATGATGTGTTAAATATGTACATATATATTTCAAAAGAAAAAAATGGGCACAAGATTGTCTTACAAGTCGTGCTGGCTAATTTTTAGTTTGTATTCATAAGTGGTTTTTAAAAGCCTTTTTTAAAGTGTAATTTGCATGTTCTACTTTGATTGTATGTAAACATATTTTAGAACAAAAAATGTATTTGTATTTTATTGAATATAGAGGCAAGAAAAATTGTACATTGTTTGAAATGTTCTTTTGTAACAGTTTTTATTCATAAAGCATTTTTGTACATTTAAAATGAACATGGACTTGCTGTTATTTGAGGCGTAGATACATCTGGCATGCTTTACTGTCATGCTCCTCCATGGTCTTAGATGTTGGGTTTTAAACATTTTTTTTCTAAAAGAAAGCTCAGTCTTTTTCGCTACCAGATCAGGTTAGCACAGTATAGAGCACTTAACTATTAAAAAAAAAGTTAATCCTATTCATATGTTATTCATTGTGTGAAATTAAAGACATTCAATTCAGTCTAACATGAGTTGTGAATTCTTTTGTTTTATTTTCCATCTGGTTCACATCACTAAGGAGTTTAATAGCATTTGGGGGTCTTTGCTCACACCAACTGGATAGAGAATCATTGACAAAACTCTAACCAAACTTCTTTCTGTCTTTTGTATGATGTTGAGAACGACACTGTGGGCAGGATTTAAGTGCAACTTGCTGGGTTGCTGTTCAGAGAACATTGCATTATCTGGACATCCAGCCAGGGCTGAGCCTTCACACTGCTCAGAGCGATCAAAGGGTACTGTAGAATATTGGAAGCCCCACTTTATTCTACATTTCTTGAAAAGCACTATGGATGGGGATTAAACTTTCTTCCTATCTCATGATGTCTGATGTCTGAAGGATGTGTCTCTGGCTGCACTTCCTGTTTTACTGGAGTGATCCTAAGGATGCGCTGTTTAACAAAGGACAGTTACTGCTTACCTAGCCCCGTTTTCACCTGGGAGTCTTCACTTCGAAAGACTTCACAGTGTTTACATTTGGGAAATCAATCAGGAGTTCCAAACAGAATATGACAGTAGTTAAAGAGGCCTCAGAAGAAGGGTGGGCCCTGTACTTCTTGCCTTTCTCTCCCCACCCTTCCTGTTCCAAAGTATAGTTAGTTTTTTATAAGCTTGTTTCAAAGTGCAACTTACATATTCTCCCTCGGTTGTGCGTGAGCACTCACTCTCACATTTATGCTTGGTTGGTTGGTTGCTTTTGCCTTTTTTTTTCTGTCTTCTGATGTGCCTCTTCCAAAAGCCAACAAGACAGATAAGAAACCTTATGAGCTCCTCCCCACCCCTAACCCTCATTCTGATCCATGGTGACATTTATTTTAACATTCAATATTTGCACAGAATAATAGAGTAACAGAAGTGGGAAGGAATCAGCAGAAGTTGTCAGAAATAGACAGTCAGGGCCAGAAATACAGCTCAGGGGCACAATGCCTCTCTGGTAAGTGCAAGGCCCTGAGTTTGATTCCCAGTACCAAAAAAAAAAAAAAAGTAAGATATTCAGGCCAACCTCAGCATCAACAGAACGATGTGTCTTAGGTGGTTTCCCGAGATGTAGATGTTTGTCAGCAACCTCACAAAATTTGCTCCTTTTCTCCTCTCCTTCACCAACTTTTTGCACTGAACGAGGAAAATGTTAAACATTGCATAGTCCTCTTCCTAACCTCGACTTATGAGCCCGTTGGTATTTCTGAAATGTGCGTTGACTTCCGAAAGTGCCCTTAATCTCTTCTTACCAGCTTCTTGCATGGGGAAAAAGCTGTTGCTTTGCAACGGATTGGCTCAACTTTGGGTTTTGTAATCAGACTGGAGAGCGGCTGTGTGCTGACAAAGGCTCTCAGGAAAATCACATGTACCTACACATAGAACTGATGTGAATCTCAGTCTATAAACAGATGGGTGGAACAAGTATATAATTCCTAATTCTAGATTTTTTTCAGCTCATTTTTTTTTTTTTTATTTTGTAAGACTCCATTCCATCAGCCAAGCAGAATCTGAGTTCCACAGCCAAGGAATCATTTTTCTAACCCAGAGGGGAAGGAAGTAAGAACCCTAAAATTCCTCTCTCCAACTTCCTTCCAAATTGCTTCTCTATGCCAAGTTCTATTTCCCTGGTTTCCCTGCACTGAACACTCAAAAGCCAGAAAGAGTCTTAGGTTTTTTTCTTTCTCTGCTGCTTGTGCTGTCAAGTATATGCCCTGTGGGATGAGTACAAACCAGCTTGGCCACCTCCTCTGCAGGGAGGAACAGAGGGAAGGATGGGGACTTCAAAGATCAGTTACAGCTTCAGATATCAGGCATGAAGCAGGGGCAGGGACAAGAGGACAAGCAGAGCTCAGGGATTCATCCCAGGTCATTAGAGCCCGTTGGAGAACAAGGAAGATAAAGAATGGGTGTGAAAGGGATTGAGAGTAGGAAAGAACAGTGGGCAAAAGGAGGGTCCGTTTTTATTAACAATATTGTTACTTTCACTTTTGTGGGAAATGCCAGTATCCAGATTTTTAATTGTTATAAAGCTGTGGCAATACACTTGGCTGTAAGGAAACCTTTTAATTTCCAGGATGAATTAAAAACTTGCTCCAGAGTGTTATTCACATTCACATATGGCAAAATTGTGAAGTAACAAGTGAGAGATGTTAAAAATCTCAACACAGTTAGAAACCACATACATCCTGTCATTATTATGCCTCAAATTTTAAAATTTATTTCTCTATTTTTAGCAGAGAGAACACGGGAAGAAGATGCAAGAGACCTGTGTGGCTCTTGCTTGGTCAGTAAAGAACTCCATCCCCAGCAGCAAAATGCCTTTGAGCCTTACTCTCCTGCTTGATAAAAAGGGAGGCTAAACTCTTAAATCTGCAGTGCTCTCCCAGTCTAATAGCCTCTGATTCTGTCATCTTTGTCCCTTTCCAAGAAGCCCTACCTTTAATTTTCAACTTTATCCCTCACCATTCTGTGAAGCTAATGACAGTCAGAGTTGCTGCCTCAGCAGCCTGTCTTGTCCCAGTAGATATGAAAGAAAAGAACGAAGACATAGAATCAAATTCTCCCTCTTTCACTCCCTTCCCTCTTTCCTTCCTTTGTTCCTTGCCTGCACATTGCCAGGTGCCATAGATGTAAGAATGAACAAGAAAGATAAAGCCTGTTCTCTTCCTGTCCCAAATCCATCCGTCTGCAAGGTGTGATTCAAACTTCAGCTCCTCCAGGAGACTCCTGGCTACAATGCATAAGCATCTTTTGTTCTATTCATGTACTTCATATTTCTACAGGTGACTTGTACAATCGTCAGTCAAATCTGTGATACAAGTGTGTGCAAGTTGTTCCTTGAAAAGGGGGACCTGCTGAAGTAGAAAATGGGGGATCAAAATTAGGATGCCCTCCCACCCCAAGTTCTCTTCCCTTGGAGTGGTATCTGCCCAAAGCAGGGATCTTGTTCTTAATCTTCCAAAACTACTCTTGTAAGAATATAGCTTTGATAAAGAACCAACACACTGGAGCAGCCCCCTTTCTGAGCTTTGCTTTCTCTCAGTAAATTCTTCCTACTCTTAAACTCCAAAAAAGAAAAAAAAAAAAAAAGAATCAACACGTTCTGTATATCCCTGAAAATTACAATCAAGTCCTAACAACAAAAAACATCTACCTGTTTTTTCTGTCAGACCATCCAGGTTGTTCTTGGCCCTGAGACCATCAATGCCAGCTGTAAGCCCAAAACACCATCCTTCATTTCAGTTAGCAGTGTTCCACACTCCACAAGTTCCCTGAATCCATTCCCAACTAAACAATCACCCCAACTCCTGGCCAGGATAGGTGAGAAGAAAACACAAAAAACAGACAACAGCTAGGCTCAGCCGCATATCCTTGCCAATACAATTCAATAAGCTAGTTGACATTTGATATCTCAGAATACCTTCACTTTTCCAAAGAATTTTGGGACTTGTGTAGATTCATGGAAAGCTGCCAGGGAATACACAAGGAAATCTTATTCAACCCTCTCCCCACTGCCCCCCTCTTCTGTCATTGTCCATCAAAACCACAGCATACTATCTACACTGTGAAATGGACAGTGGTGCAATCCATAGCACTTACTCAGGTTCTCTAAGTGCTGTGTAACTCACTTCTGTGGGGGGCTGTGGTGGTGAGTGTGTGTGTAGATCGATGCAGTTCTGTCACATGTATGGCCTTGTGTAACTGCAACCACAACGGAGACACTCAATTATACCATCACCACAAAGATGTCCTTCTACTCACCACTCTGTTCCCTCTCACCCATGACAACCACTAGTATATGCTCCATCTCTGCAGTTTTGCTATTTCAAGCATGTTACACAAATGGAATCATAAAATTGTACCCTGTTAAAGATAAAATCAAGTTGTAGAAGCTTTCAACCAAGTTAAAGCTGCGGAGGTAATAAAATTTCCACAAACCATGTGTCCCATCTCCCGTATTATTATCATCTTATAATTTCTTACGAGTAATAGAACAATATCACTACATTATGACTGGCTACGGTATACATTTTACTCAGATGCCCTTGGTTTCCAGCTAACGTCCTTTTTCTTTTTCAGGATACCACTCAAGATACCACCTCATATTTCCTCCTCATGTCTCCTCAGGCTTCTGTTGGCTGTGATAGTTTTCATGTTTCTGATGAGCTTGATAGTTTTGAAGATGATTGGCCATGTACTTTATACAATGTCCCTGAAGTAGGATTTTTCCAGTTTTTTCTCATGATTAGACAAGAGCATATGTTTGGGGGACAACAAAAGACCACTGAATTGAAATGAAATGCAGTCACCTCCCCATATTATCAGTCTGATATATAATTCCTGATGTTGACTTTGATCACCTAGCTGAGCTACTACTAGCTGTGTGGTTTCTCTACAGTAAAGACACTTCTGCCCTTTCTCCATCTATCTGCTTTAGAGGCAAAATCATTACCTAGAGCCCACACTTAAGAAGAGTGAAGCTATGCTTCATGTCATCAACTGCTAAGTTTCTACATACATTATTTGGAATCCTTATTCATAGGAGAATTGTCTTTACTTGACACTTGATTTTAAACAATTCTAAACCTATGGAAAACTTGAAAAGAACAGTAGAAAGTTCTATATAATTACTTCACCCAGTTTCATGTAATATTGACATAGTATGTAACCATGGCACAATCTTTAAATATAAGAAAGTAATTGGTACAGTACTATTAATCTAGCTACAGGCTGGATTTCATCACTTTTTACAATAGTCAGTTTAAAATATTTTTTAAAAATTATTTTAAAATTATAATTGTAGTAAAATACATAGCATTAAATCTATCATCTTCACCATTTTAGGTATACAAGTTAGTAGTGTTAATTATAAGCACATTGTTGTGGAAATAATTCCTAGAAGTTTTTCATCTTGCAAAATGTAAGCACTATGCTCATTAAACTCCCCGTACCTCGGCCAACCCCCTAACATCTACTACTGTACTTTCTGTCTCTGTGAGTTTGACCATTCGAGATCCCACATATGTGGGATCTTGCTTTGTCTTTCAAGATATTTGTTTTTTGTCCTCTATTTGTTGCCAAGTAGTTTTCCACAGCAAGGATATACAAATATTTGCAGCTATTCATCCATTGATGGACTTTTGAGATTTGAATTATGACAAATATTGCTGCTATGAACATTCATATGAAAGTGTTTGTGTGAAAATAAATTTTAAATTCTCTGGAAAATTGCCACACTCTGTGCCTGGTGGGTTGTATATCCATTTTTAGTTTTGAGTGGAGCTGTCCAATAATTTCCCAGAGTATTGCTACCATTTTACATCCCCACCAACAATGTAGAAATGGTCCAGCCTCTCTGCATCCTCCCCAGTGGTTAATGTTATCACTACTTTTCCTCTTAGTCATTCTAATAGATACGTAGTTGTCTTAGTCTGCTTTGGCTGCAATAGGTAGACAATCACAGCTTTATAGATAGAGGTGTGTTCTGAAATAAATTTGAATAGAAAAATCACATTCATGTGTATGTATACATGTGTGAATGTATAGGTACGCTTCTAATTAATATTTATTTCAAATTCCTAGACTTGAACTGAAAGAGTTTTTACTAAAATCTGCATAGATAGCTCCTCAAATAATTTTTTAAAAAGCATAATCATCCCTGTGTTTATCCTGTTTTACAAATAAGAGGCAGTAATATAGCTCCAACACTGTCTGATCAATATGATTACCAAAAACATGAAAATGAAAAGTGTGCTTCTCTTTCTGCCACTTTTACAATAGTTCTACATCAGCGTTTACAAAACATGAGGAAAATATGCACTCACTCCCTTTAACACAGGTGTAGTCTTAGGTTAAAAAGTAACCAGCCATCCCAGTGGTCACCAGCACTCCCGCAGTGTCTGGTCAGGCTGGTTAATCATCTGAAATTCATCCTCAGGGGAATTCCTAGGAGTGGGCTCATGGGAATAAAGCTTCCTGAGTTCATGCGTGTTAGTAAACATGCACCCTTTATAGCTGAAAGTCTCTGTCTGCACATAACACCCTTGGCTCACAGCTTCTTTTCTAGAGCATTTTAATTAAGTAGGACTTTTCATTCTCTTCTGGCATGAAATACCCCTTCTGCAAACTTAATTATTATCTATTTTTTTTTTTTTTTTGCTTATGCTGTTTTTTAAAAAAAATGTACAAAAGTTTTTTTCTTTATAACATAGTTTTATTAGAACATATTTTATTGTCATTCAATATTCTCTTTAAAGATATAAATTTTTAAGGAATGTTTTCCCTGAACCCTATATGTAGTGTTATTCTGTTTCCTCGTGTTGGTTCTATTCTTCAAGGGCTCTTCTATTTTCAGGTATCTCCTTAGTATGGTTTCATTTTTAGTCACTATTTTATGAATCCTTTTTATCTCTTCATTTCTTTTTAACTTTAAAAATTTCCTTCACTTCAGGTAGAGTAGGTTGTGCTCACTCACTCTTGCATCCTTTCTGGCTTCAACTTTATTTTTGACACTGTGTTTTCAATTGTTTATTTTTTTCTTGAGTTCTGTCACTTCATTTTTAAGTTTTCCTGTTACTAATTAGTGCCACTGCTTCATGTCTTTTGATATTTCAATATCCTTGAACAAATTCTGAAACAGTAGAGGTTTAGATTGTTTTATAGGTATATCTTAACAAGATATTTTTAATTCTATGTTTTGTCCTTTTACTTTTAATAAATTTCATAGCATGTAGACATTAGTACATTTTTGTTTCTAACTTGAAAATAGTTCTCCTGACCTGCTACAATAGACAGAGTGGAGGACAGTTCTCTAATTTATAGTGTTCCAGTCTTCTGCTGTTTCTGTAGAGTGCTACAGTGCTTCTCTTTGCTTTCTAGGATTTCTGTTTCCTCACTCAGTATTATTTGAACCTTCTCTTTTTCCATCCTCTCATTCTCTCCTTTCCATGCCTGTCTTTCTCTCGTGTCATTTTAAAAGACACACGGACTTGGTTATTGAGTATGTTCCCAAGGCTTGGCCATGTGGGACATTTTGGGTCACTTCTAAGGTGTCTAAAGCCATCCCTGCTCATAAACTAGGGTTGTCTCCAACTTCAGTTTGTGATATGCAAACAAAATGAATTAAATAAATGGGTCACCATTATTTGGAAAGTAGAAAGAAAGAGAATGTATGTAGATGTAGATAAGCCCTAAGTTGAACAGGTGGCTATGGATTGCCACCCAAAGCGAAGGATGGAGGAAGGCAGGTCTCCAGCTGACCTTGGCTCTCCACACTCCCCTCTTCCCCTGAGGTTCCCCAAATAACTAGGATGCATGCAGGACACAATGCAATTAAGGAGAAAGGTTCAGACCAACCCTGTCTATGGCCTCATTTGGCTTAGAACAGGATGTTCTGCAGCACTTAAGCTCAACAACTCAAACGATACCCTGGGTGTAAAGACCAGGGCAGAGGGTCTTTGGGTTATCTTAGCTATAGTACAGTTTGGTCCTGTTCAGACGAAATGCCCTTCCCACCCAGGGCTACTTTCCTGAACCTTGGGAAGCTAGCTCACCATGGATCCTAGGCTTCTGTCTCTTCTTGCTATCTACCTGTAAGTCATATATCTCCTTTGCCTGTCATGGTGTGCAAGTGTCCCACCAGTATGGAGACTCTTTGAAAGAAGTGGCATCCTCTGGTAGATCTCATAAATGAGAGGTAAAAAATATAAGCAAATATGTTCTATTAGTTACACACAGTTATTAGGGACCAAGGAGGAGGTCGGAGCGGCTGACGAGGTGACATGCTACAGGAGAAGAAGGAGTCAATGGGAAATCAAAGTGAATAGATAAGAGCGAATCATAATGTTAAAAGGAAAAGAGGCTGGAGCTGAAATTGCTGAGCATTTATGATACATTTTAAAAATAAATCAGCATTTAAAATTTCAGAGAGAAAGGTTTGTAGTCTATAGGCCAAATCTTATGTTTGGATTATGTGGCCCCTGTCCTGCTTAGTGCCTTGCACATAGAATATTTCCAATTTGCTGATTTAGCACAAGGCCTACGAAGACGTTGTCTTTGTGAGCCAATGCAAACTCACTTTGTGAACTAATGCAAATACACTGTCCATGAAGCAGGTGTTGGGCCTGAAGCAAAGCATATGCAATGATGGGTAACATAGTTGAAATGAAAAACCCACAACCAGTGGGACTGTGAATGACCATCAGCCTGGCTTAATGTGAAAAAGAGAAGTATGTCCTCTTTCCAAGGAGGTTTAAGGGATGTTATTTTCCAGAGTCACACATGTGAAGTAAGCAAAGAACAAATGAGCTTAAACTCAGATAGAGGTAAATGTCAGCATTAATAATTATTATCTCTGTCTTTCTTATTCTCTTCCCTGCCTTTGCAGCTATGAGTGTGACTGCTCCATGTAGCCCACAGGCCAAATCTGGTCTGTTGTTATTTTTGTATGACCGAAAGCTAAGTATGATTTTTAGGTTTTCAAATGGTTGAAAAAAATCAAACCAAGAAGAATATTTCATGTCACATGAAATCAGATTCCAGTGCCCATTCAATAATGTTATATTTTTTATTTTTTATTTTAAAGAGAAAAAAATAACAAAAGAACAACAATGAACACAGAAACAAAACAATAAAAGTGATACAAGATTTCAAAACAAGATGATAGCAATTAACAATGGTTGTTATAGTGCATTGAAATAAATCAGACTTACATGTGTAAACACTGTATTGCCTCCTTTATATAAGAACCTGAAAGAGTGAATAAAATCTGAAAAGTACAATAGATATGGAAAGAAACTGCTTGAATAGGAAAGAACAACCAGGATGAGAGAAAACAGGAAAAAAAGAAAGAAGGAAGGGGCAAAATATATATATACGTAAAGTTACTTTTTAAAAAGAGTTACATTTTAACACAGCCCCACTCATTCATTTACATATTATCTGGGATTGCACTTGGGACACAGCAGAGTTAAAAGTCTTTAACTTGCAGAGCCTCCAACAGTTATTTTGTGATCCTTTACAAAGAAAGGGACCTGACTAACCGGAGTCTTGGTTCCCAGGAAGTAGACAATTTAAACACACAATCTAGTTCCATGGGAAATTTACCTTGCATCATTACATCGTTCCTAGAAAGGAACAATAATACTGGTTTTATTTTTTGTAAGCCTACTTTTACCTTGTCCTTCAGTGACCCTCCATCATTTGTACTTGGAGTTCCTTACATAAACTGCGTTTGTTTAGGCTTTCACTAACACTTGCATGTTTCAATGGCATGTGGGTTTCCAGTCCAGTTAAAATCTGCTGGTCTCCAGAGTTCCATCCTAAACTATGTTCTGCCAAGTGGAAGCAGGTGCCACTCTGCCTTCCCAGAGCACACAGGCACGGAGTGCAGATCACTCAGCCTGACTCGTGAGGAGCTGGCTGTCATTGTCATCAGCTGTTGGAGAGTCTTTTGAAATTCAAGGTAAGCATCTCAAGGAAAGAGACTTTACTGAGTAGGTTTTCCTGCCCTTCCTACATACTGCCAACCATGGCTCTAAGGAGGCTGTCAGTATGTATTGGTTGATTGATTGATTGGTGGAGCAGATGGGCCAGCAAGGTGGAGGCCTGGGGTGAAGGAGGAGCCACCAGACCAACCTCCAAGTGGGCTGTGCTTGGGATAGCGCCCATTTGTTCTGTGGTCTGTCTCTTTCGTGCTCCTTCTTAGTTCACTGGATTTGAAAAGATGAGAAGATGATGTGAGCAAACAAAAGCAACCCACCTCCATCTGCCTTCAATTCTCAAGCTGGGAAACCATTTCCAGAAGGCCTGGTGCATAAGAACCTGATGTGGTGACAGAACATTCTGTCTTCTTGTTCTATGAGCAAGCATGCCGAGTTTCTGCAAACTCATAAATCCTACAGGCCCTTTCCAGCCTCTCTACTCAGGCTTCTGGCCCCCATTTCAGGAAAGGGTGCTTTGAAACCTCCTTCAAAGGAGCATGTCATGTTGCTGCACATCCATCTCCACTGTGGGTTGATCTTGCCCAGGGCAGGTAGGGTGGGCTGGCCATGGAGTCCCTTCTGCTTCCTGATTCCTGATTCCTGAAATGCTCATTTTTCAGAATTGTGCAGGGAAATACTGCAACACTATTCAAGGATGTGTTTGAGGGAACTGAAGTATGTATTATAAATTCATTAACTTAAATTTCCTGGGAGATGCAGAACAGTATCCTGGGGGCTAACACAGAGTGGCTGCTTACTGAAGGTAACTGGGGCAAGCCATTACTCAAATAAGGAACTGGATCAGACCAGAGGAATTCATAGCAGACCTCTGTCAAGAAACTTTCCCACTGACCTTCTTGGGAAATCTCCTTCAATAGACAAAAAATGTCTGGTGTCCAGCTTGGCAGTGAAGGCAGGTGTGGAGTAGGAAAGGACATGCCCAGGCTCATGCACGTAAATTACAAACCTAGCCCAACACTGCCCCGTCTGCACTCTCCCTTCCCAGGCAGGACCAGTGATTGAGTACTTCTCCCTCCTCTTCCTCCCTCTCCCCACTCCCCTCTCTTAGTCCCTCCCCCTCCCTCTTCCCTCTCCTTATCCTTCTCTTTCTTCTCTTCCTCCTCTTTCTTCCTCTTCCCCTCCCCTTTCCTCTTCTTCCCCTTCTCCTTCCCCTTCCCCTTCCCCTTCCTCTTCCCCTTGCCCTGCTCCTGCTCCTGCTCCTGCGCCTGCTTCTGCTGCTGCTTCTGCTCCTTCTCCCTCTCCTTCTTCTTCTTTTTAGCAAGGCTTTGTACTCCTGGCCATAGCTGGAACAGTTCATGCTCTGGTGTACAGGAAGAGCACTGGATGTGGCCAAGTGGACAAATATTCTCTTCCGTTGACTCTTTCATATTATGAAAAATCATGATAAAATGTCCAATTGTGACCTTGAAAACTAAATGAGACAACACCTGAAAAAGTACTTTACTAGCCACTATCCACATGGACAACATTCTTAGTAAGCCTATCAATGTTACATACATGGCTACTGATACTACAGCTACAGCTACTAGTCCTGCTAAGGCTATCAGTACAGTATTACTAATCAAAGGGGTAGACAAGCTGAAAAGATCTGGAAATCACATCATACCTAAGAGAAATGGTTGAATAAAACAGTTGGAGTCAGCCCTCACGGAAATCTCTGTGGGAAAGTAACTGCTTCCAGGATCCACAAACTTGTCATGGAGAAAAGGAGGGAGATTTGTTCTCAGTCCAATTTCCCTCCCCCATTGGTGAAAACTCAAGACTACATAGCTGAGTTACAATATTTTACTACAGGATGAGGAGAACTTGCTCATAACATAATTGGCAAATAGTCCAAAGTGCTGTCCTGGGACTAATGAAGTCACTGTCTTCGGAAATGTGAAAAGAGAGATGAGCACCTATCCCGAAAGACTCTAGTCATTCATCCATTAGTTTACTTATGCAACAAATGGACAGCAAATGATATGCAGTGCTTTAGATACTGAGAATACCACCATAGCCAAAAATCAACTCTTGTTCTCACAGACCTTACATTAGTGTAGAGCACTCGCACTGCAGCGAGGGTAGTACTGGGTCCCCATGATGTAACCCATGGACCACTTCCTATGATGCCCATTATTACTCCTTTAAAACATGACAGTTTCTTCATAATCTAGTTAAATTGAAAGAATGGTACAACCAATCGATATATAGTTTTTGTTCTATTTTTCAATCCTCCTTTTACCATGGTAGAGAATGATCCAGGCAGCAGGAAAGTAGGGGAAGGGCAAGGAAAAGAACCTGCAATTCCCTGGCTGTCCCTTTGTCTCACCAAGTGACTCTTCCTTGGCTTGGGCAAGGATGGTTCTGCCTTCACAGTGAGTTCAAGTAGTGGGCTCCTGGGAGTTTTACTTCTAGGAAAGGCCTCTATGAGGAATCTAAAGAAGGAAAAGGGTCCCAAAGCCATATGGTCTCTTGGAAACTCCCACAAGGTGAATGACAGGAATTCAGCCCCCAACAAGGATGACTGCAGACAGGATCGTGTCAGTCTCCTCTATCTAAAACGTGAATTGTCTGCAAAATGCAGCTCCAGTTGTGCTGACAATAGTATGCAACTCCCCTAGGTGATCTCTCTTAGAATGCAAACCTTGGGCCGGGGATATAGCTCAGCAGTATAGTGCTTGCCTGGCAAACACAAGGTCCCAAGTTTGATTCCTGGTACCAAAAAAACAAAAAGAATGCAAACCTGCCTGACAGGAGTCCAGGCCACCAACCTACCAGGGTTCCAAGATCAGAGAACACTGAAGACCCACCCTCCTGAAATCATGGCCATAGCTCCCCTCCCCTCCACCACCGCTAACTGGCCATGTCTCACCCAAACTGCTGCAATATTCTTCTGCCAGTTTCCTTTACCTCTCATAGAAATGCATGTCTGTCAAAGTCAAACCTTCAGGATAGGGTTCCTGGCAGTTGCCAATTAGCTTCCAGTAGCTCTTGACTGCTAAGTGTCTTTAAGAGGGAGTACATGCACCAGGATTCTGGGAAAGAAATACTCAGATTTGTATAGCTGTCATTTCTTAAAAAGTAGTAAAAATTAACCTTTACTGATAGAGCCAATATACAAACCAATATGAGTGCTTATGAATGCATATGTCAGCTTGCCACTGATCACTCAGATCCAGTTATATATTAAGAAAAGGTAATACATGGTTTTGAAGAACTGATGATGGCCTCCTGGGAACACACATTGATAGTAAGAGTATAAAATGTGTTCACTGGACGAAAGATAGCCTCTCTAATAAATAGTGCTGGAAAAACTGACTTTCCACATGCCAAAGACTAAAACTAGATGCAAGTCTATCACCATGCACTAACATAAAGTCAAAATGGATTAAAGATCTAAATATTAAAGCAGAAACACTACATCCATTGGAAGACAAAGTAGACGAAAGTCTTCAAGACATTGGGGCAGGTAGAGAGTTTATGAACAAAAATCAAACTGCATGGGAAATACTTCAAAGAATCAACAACTGGGATGTCATCTTATTGAAAAGTTTTGCACATCAAAAGAAATCACCAATAGGGTGAAAAGATAACCCATGAGTGGAAAAAAATTTTAGCCAACTGTCTCTCACATAAAGGACTCCTGTCTAGAACATATAAATAATTTTAAAAAATCAGGCCCTCAAAATTCAAAGACCCAATAGGAAAATGGGCATCTGAGATTAATACACATTTCTCAATGAAGAAATACAAATGGCAAGTAAATACGTGAAAAAATGTTCAACATCTTTAGTCATTCGAGAAATACAAATTAAAACAACACTGAGATTTCATCTCACCCCAGAGAGAATAGCTATCATCAAGAAATCAGCCAATAACGAATGCTAGCAATGCTGTGAGGAAAAAGGGACCCTTCTCCACTGTTGGTAGGAGTGTAGATTGGTGCAACCCCTGTGGAAATCAGTCTGGAGATTCCTCAGTAAAGTAGGACTAGAGGTCCCATACAACTCAGCTATTTCCCTTTTGGGTATTTTTCCAAAAGAACTACAAACATTATACCACAGCAATATATGTGCATCCATGTTTATAGCAGCACAATTTGTAATAGCTAAATCTTGGAAATAGCCCAAATGTCCATCAGCTGAGGAATGGATAAAAAAGATGTGGTATTTTTATACAATGGAGTATTACTCAGCTATAAATAAAGATAAACTAGAGGCTTTTATAGGTAAATGGATGCAACTAGAGACCATATTCATAAGTGAAATAAATCAGATTCACATGTGTAAACCTCGTATTTCCTCCCTACTATAAGAACCTGAACAAGTAAATAAAATCTGAAAGGTACAATAGATATTGTGAAAGGGAAAAAAATGGCTCAAATAGGAAGAAGCAAATGGGATGAAGGAGGAGAGTGGAAAAAGAAAGAAGGATGAGAAAAAAAGTATGTATTATATACACAGGATAGCTAGGATAATTGTACTACTAATACCTCTTGGTTTATTGAAAGGAACAGTTAATGTGTAATTGTTTTATCAATCTTATATGCCTAGATCTTGTTATAAGTGCAACCAATTTGAAGATAACATTATGTAATATAACAACCATTGTTAATATCCTATCACCTTGTTTTGAAATTCTGTATCTACTTATTGTTCTCTATGCTGTTTTATGTATTTGTTTTGTTATTTTGTTTTTCTCTTTTCTCTTTAAAATGAAAACCAAAATGTATATATATATAGAAGGATAGCTGGAATAGGTATATTGCCAGTGTCTTTGGTTTAGTGAAAGGAACAGTCAATGCTTAAAATTTTCTTTTTTCTTCACCAGTTTTGCATGGTTCAATCTGGTAATCAGAACGGCTGTTCTAGAAACAACAATATGTAGTGTAAGAACCATTGTTGAACTCCTACCATCTTGTAAGGTGAAACTCTGCATCATTTCCAATGTTTTGCTTTTTTTATTACTTGTTACTTTCTTGAGTTATTTGATCAATCTTACATTCTTATGTCCAGTGGACTGAGCAACTTCCAGTGAATATAACAGTATATAATGTAGCAACCATTGTTAATGCCTATCATTTTGTTTTGAGGTCATGTATAGTTTCTGTTGTTTTGATTTTGTCTTCATTCTTGTTTTGTTAGTTTTTTAATCTTTAAAATTAAAAACAGTATAAAACATATGGCAGTACGTGGACTTAACATTATCCTAGCTTTACTATCTCAGCCATGTTTACTGTTTACTTACACAGGGTTTACTACCAAAAAAATCATATGGTTAAAGATAATTCCCATCTTATAAGTATAAGCAAACCAGACAAAGGAAGGCTAGCACCTCCCTAATCTCAACCCAGAATAAGACCTACATCAATGTAATAACAACCTAAACAAGAAAAGTAACCTAGTAATAACAAGAATCTAAGCAGATTTACTAAGGAGAATGAAACATATTGTAAATCCTTAAGAAGTATGCTTCAAATGTGTTCACATCCACCACAATTAGCAGCAGACTGATCTCACCTTGAGACCACACTCTCAGGATACAAAGTACCTTGAAACATAACCTGTGAGGGTGATGGAGTGGGGCTGGAGTGAAAGAGACTACACAGTTGAAATTGTGGTCATTTTGGAACATTGTAATTACATTAGCTATTCAAAAATTAAAGGAAGAAATTACTTGGAGAATATGAAGTCAAACTAATTCTTTGACAAAATTTACAGTCATGTGATAATCCAGTTGTTTGCAAAATTTCACTACCATTAGTAAGCATACATAGAAACCTCATTTGTATTTTAAAAATGTGAACACAGTGGAACACATGCAAAGTTCAGCACTATGCGAAGACAGATGTATTTGAGATGCATGCTCAAAAACATTTTATAGCCAGTGGTGCGCAAACAAAATTATTTGGTGCTGACTGGCCTGGAGGATTAAGTCCAAACTCCAGAGGCAGCTTCTTTGTGTACCTTTCCAGCCTCCAGTCCTTCCTTTCCCATGTGAATCCTGCACTGCAAGTATACTCTGGCCCGAATTATAAAAAGGAACAAGGGCCAACTCATACATAAAAACAGAACTGTGACCTACAACCTGCCGGAAACAAACCCCTTGTCTACAGCCCAGGAGACCAGCCTGCTGTGAGCTGGTTTTACAGGAAGCCTGATCGCTCTCTGATGACAACCCAGGAAGCTGAGCAGAAACTTCTGTAAACAATCAACTCTACATAGCTAGGACTTGCTTAGTAACTGACACATCATTCATTTTTGTCCATTTCCAACTTGGAATTGACTAGAAAAAGCCAAATCTTCTCTTCCAGCCGGTCCCACAGGAGGCCTCTTGCCCACCTACAGATACCCTCATCAGAGCACCTGAAGTTGCCTCCTGTCCCACCACCAAGCTCTCCTTCCTTTGCCTGTCTCCAAGTCTCTGCCAAGAGAGGTTACAGCGGACTGACTCCCTCCTATGGCAAGCTCAAAAGTAACAACTTTGGGTTTTCTCATTTGATTAGTCTTCATCACTTTCCTTATCCAAGGTGGAGCATTCCAGGTCTAAGCCTGACATTACATGCTGCCCTTACTGCCGGCCAGGCTTCTTCCCCTCTCCTCCTCCCAAGCCTCTTCCCCACCCCCGCTCCCAGCTGCAGAAGTCACAGGGGTTCTCTTTCCTGATCAGGCCCCACCTGCCCCTTTAGCCTTTGTTTGCTGCCTTTCTCCTTCCATACTCCAGCCATTCTGGCCTCATCTCAGCCCTGAAATGTGCTGGTTCTTGCTCTGGAGCTTGCACATGCTGCTGCTGGGCATAGAATGCTTTGCTCACTTCTGTGATTACCAGACCTGCAACGTCATCATTCAGTATCATTTCTCTAAATAGAATTTGCTTGTGCACACTAGCACACTCCCCTCCAAGAAGACCCCTCTCTAACAACTCCAAGTTATTTTCCTTTGTAGTAGGCATTTTGATTGTTTATGATGAAATACTTATTTTATATATTACATATTTCATACCTGTTCTCTTTATCAGTCTGGAGGCTCCATAAGGTAGGGACCAGCTCCACCTTTCCTCTACCAGTGTATATCCATAGCACGTACTTCGCATAAGATGCGTTCTCCATAGTCATGTGTTGAATTAATGTAAGGGTGAACATGCTGCAGGGGCCATGAATGATGTTCTTCCTTCCTTCCCAAACTCCCCTGCCAGAAAATGCTATATGAGCATATTCTGGGTTCTCAGGATGCACTGAACATTGTTAATTTCTGCACATGGGCCATACTGTGCTCAGTGACATAAGTCTGCCTTTTTCACAAGCCTGGGACCTATTGTAAAGGCCAGAAAAATTTGTGCCGGAGCCATAAATGAAGATGAGGTATGTTAACTCACAGGATTAATGACTTATGAGATATGCACGTGCTTTTACCCAAGACCTTTCTCCCTAGGTAGAAGTTACAGAATGCAGGGAATGGTGATAGGGTAGTGGTAGGAAATCTGACAAAGGAAGAGAGAGTGGGGGGATGAGTTGGAAGGGAAAAAAGAAGTGAAATGAAAGTAAGGAGTATAAGTGGTTTAAGGCTTAAGAGAAAAGAAACACCCCGGGGTCAGAGAGATCTGTATAAAGTCTTGTTCTGCTGTTTCCTAGAGCTGTACCTCAAGAAAGCAAGTTATCCCTTGCTTTATTCCTTAACATCACACTCCCTCTTTTACAAGAATATATTACAATAAATATAAGTAAAATAATGCAAAAATAATAGCTTTTTAAATGTTTAGCACGTAGGTAGTAGTCCATAAGTGTTAGCTATTTTGACATTAGTATAACTCAAAATCTCGATATTACTACTTTACCCAGAGTGTCTTTGAGCCAAATACAGAACGTTCTAGTACTTAAGTGACTGAGAAAAGCAAAGATCATCTTAAACTGGGTAGTCAGTGCAGAATTTGTACATGCAATGAGCATTTGTGAAGAAGAAGGATGCATATTCCTGGGATGTGAGCCATTGTGTTTAGAGAGCCACATCACAACTTTTCAAATATCTGTCCATTCCCTTAGTTCCTCCCTCCCGCCACCCTTTTCTCTCTTCTTCCTCTTTCCTTCTCTCTCTCCTTTCCTTTGTCCCTACTTGTTTCTTTCTGCATTTCAGGTAGAACTGTAAGAAACAAGAGGGCTGCCCAGCTAGGGGGAAAAGCAAAAGTCCAGCATTAGAGGATTATTTCCTTAAAGGAATGAAGCTCAGTTCCTAAATGAGATCCTGAACCATACGGGCTACAGATGGGTAGGATGGTGGCCTGAGATATTCAAGGGGTGAGGAGTTTGTTATTTTACAAAAGAGTTAAATATAATAGTAATTGAGGGAAACAGTTGGATCAAAAGACATTATTTGCTAGGCAGTTTCAAAACCAGAAAATGCTTAAAATGCAAACCACAAAATGAAGACAACCTCTAAGGTTAATGAAAACCTGCAACAATAGACAAAGGAAATGAAGAATTGCAATGGAGGCCTCCTCCTGAATCTATTAAGCAATCATACTAACATCCTCCAAATGAAGAATGCTATCCAGCTACATTCATTCTGCCTTGGAACCACTGCAATAGAGACAAGATGTTGAGATAAAATGCCTCAGTAGCTTCTCTCTTCACCAAACCAAAAATAAAGACACCAGTTCCTCCAGCATTGCTGAGATAGCCCTGGCTTGTGCAGCAATGTCTGGCAGGTGTCCTGTGAGGATTTGTTGAATGAATTAGAGTCTGTGAGTCTAGTTGTCTAAAAAAAAAAGCCAGGTATTTACTGAGAACCAGGGAGAACAGACATAAAGAGACTGTGTGGTGGGTCCAGAGCATTGCCAAAAATACCAGTCCAAAGAAGAAACTTGAACAAAGTCAAAACTTAAAGGAGTTACAAAAAAACTTGGAAAGTAGGGATGGGGGTGCTGTAAAGTCAACTTGTGTAATAGGCTCAGGGTTGAGAGGAAGGAGTGTAGTGCTACAGGTAATACGGGTTCAAGTCCAGCCATTCTGGAGCAGGTCCAAAACTGAAAAGCAAGAGAACACTCAGCACCGAGAACAGGCATGGAGACGGGGATGCGGACCTCGGGACAGAGAAGAGTGAGCTCCATTTCATGGACCCGGGCCCCGTTTCTGGCAGAATGTGTTCTTTGTAAAGATACCACATTACCTGTACTGGGAATGAATGCCTGAGAGTCAACAATTGTGAATGCATGTCAGTGCCTTGTCCTGCAACCCCAGAGATGCCACCAGACTCCACTGATCACAAGACCTAAGAAAGAACCGGTTCCAAGACACAGAACAGCCAGGGCAGAGGTGAGAAAAGAGAGCCCTGGACAGCTATCAAGATGCTTAGTGAAGGCCTGATTCGATAGCCAAATCACATATGGCCATGGTCAGACATCTACACAGCTTGTGTTTTAGCTTCCTTCTCCAGAAGATAGGGATGAAGTAACTTATAACTTGATCCTGGGATTATAGTGAGACACAACCAAGATCCTTCAGTTACACATTCTTTGAAAACTTAAAATCTCAGACTTTATAACTTATAATTGTGAGTCCACAGCAGGATATCTAGGCTTCTAAGCTATTACTTCCAGGATCAGCCCGCACCATCCTAATTAAAAGTGTACACTTTCCAAAAAGAACTTAATTTTGTTGGTTTTGGTCTATTTTTTCCATGTCTCTCCATAGCCCTTGCCTCCCAGATACTGGTAGTTGGCCCGATCTGAGGCTGGCAGGCTTGTCCTTTACCTGGCATCAGACTCCAGATGGTTTGCTGTGGACAGTCAAGTTGGCTTTTCCATCACAAGTAGCAATTTTCCTTACTTGTCTCACAAGCTGTCAGGACAAAAGGACATTTTAGGATTGGCATCAGGGTATTACCTGGCCATTCTGGACCCTGTTTTTTCCATGAAATAAATTCCATTGACTGTGAAGGTAAATGGAGGGTAATTCTGCAGAAAATTATAGGGAAGTGGCCCATTTGGGTGCCTTGTGGAGATTTGATGCTCACTGGATGAACTGATTTTCAATGAAAATATCACCTTTCTCTGCCCCTATTTTGCTGACAGTATACAGGAGAAATTGGTTAAAAAGTTTGGCCTGTGACCTTGCCCACACCCAGGGCACAAGTATCTACTGCAGGCAGCTCCTCAGCAGCATGACTGGAGACAAACCTCAGAACCAAAATGCCGGAAGACAGCACCAGACTTGGTCCCCTTCACTCTCCTTTCATGCTTTTTCTTTCTTCCGCCTCTTTAGCCATTTCTCTGCTCTTATGCTCCATTAAATTTGCCTCCAGGAAAGAGTCATATCATAGGATACAGCAAGCTCAAATAAGTCAAAAGGTTTAGCTTCAGTCCTAAGTCTTCTACTCACCATCAGAGAAACATTAGGACCATCTCTGAGGCCCAGCTCTCTCCAGTGTCAGTAAAGTAAGAACTAGGGACACTAAAGCTTTCCAACTTGCCTAATGCTAAGGAGAGGTGAATGAAATTCTAAATAACGAGTAGGGCACTTTGAAAAATTTTAAGTTCTAATGCTTTAGATGGATTTTCATTATTATGACTGGCAGCATTTGTAGTTCTCTTTGCATTAAACAGTACTAGTACTGGTGGTGGTGGTGGTTGTGGCGGTGGCAGAGGCAGTGGCAGTAGTTCTCGTAGACTACTAGAATCTTGGAGTCAGAAAGGACAGACACCTTGTCAATCTAATTCCGTGCTACCTGTAAACCTCATTTTCATAATTACTATTTACATGCTTCCTTCATGTTGTTTTCTCCAGGGCAACACCCAAGCATAACTAATGACTTCCTCCCTTCACGTCTGTCCCATCAAAATCTGCTCTTCAGAAATGATCTGATCTTGGTCAAAAAACCAAAAGTGGTAAAGGTGACAAAATTAAGGTCCTAAACCCAGAAAGGAAAGAAAGTGAGTAGGAAGAAAGGAGAGAGGCTGGAAAGAAGAAGGAAAGCATCCTTTTGCCCTCAAAGCATAACGTGTGAAAATGAGAGTGAAGATAGACTCTGTCAAGTCTTTGGGGGGCCTCCCACCTGCGCTACCCGGGACCAGAAGCAGTTGGACCAGTGGTCATTTTTATAGCTGGTTTAGACTTCCTCACTTTGGGGAAAAAATCTCTTAAAAGTCTCAAGAGGTTTTGAATAAACTTGATCCCGCAATTCAGGGGAAAATCTTTGTGTTATTTTATACAATTAATTGCTTCCTCCAGGTTTGCTTTAGGATGCTATTTTCAGAGCCAAGTGAGCCACAGGAAGCAGGGGGACTCCCTGGGTTGAATGGATGGACTGTATCCTGATGGTCAAAATCCATTTCCTAGTTATTTCCTTAAATGATATTTTGACACCTGGGTCATATGTTAGTTTTATGGAGCTCCTCTGTGACATGCAGTGACAATGCAAATCTGGAACAGCACATTATTCAGAGAAAGGTAAAAGGGAGGGAATTTCGTTACTGCTTGTCAAACTGGATTAACTAAAGGGAAATATCTAAGAAGTCAGCTTTGCTTAAATGCAAAATTTGAAAAGGCGAGTTCATTTTGGGGGTGGGGAAACCTTTTCCCATGGCATGGTTCCCAGTCTGACTGTCCACAGAGCATCCTCTGCGAGGCCCAGTTGTGAATCACAGAGTTTCACATTTCAGGGCTAGAGGAACCCTAAGGAGTAACCTTATCTAGACATCTGCTACAGGAAAAACATTAGTATCGCCATTTTTCCTGGTGAGGAAACTGAGACAGAGAAGTCTAAGTGAGTTAGCTAAGATAATAAGCTGAAACCTAGAGCTTTATCCCAGGTAGACAGCTGCCTTTAAAACATTATTTCTTCAACAGCTGGCAATATAGCTCAGTGGCACAAGTGCCTGCCTGACAAAGTCCTGAGTTCAATCCCAGTAAAAAAAAAAAAGTTTTTTTTGTTTTTTTTGTAATCACCCAGGACTACAATAAAATCCCTTTATCCTGATTTTGAGAAATCTCTGGAAATAAATCAGTCTCTGTGGCTTTTTAAAATTTTCACTGTTTCCCCTCATGCATTGGGCCTACCAGGAGCTGACAGAAGAGAAAGCTGTCAACAGGACATAAACACTCCCTCTGCTTTTTAGGACCTCCACCCCTCGAAGTGTCTTCACCCAGAATCCATACTTTCCTGTCTTCATTAAATGAAAAGACTGAAAATGTAAATCATTGCATGGTAAATTACTCTGATTCAGAGATCAAGTTTCAGATTTAGAAATAACCAGGATCAAATGGTTGTCACCAACTAGCTGTGTACCCTTGAGCAATTATTACATATTATGGTCTTCTTTGCATATATACAGTACAAATAATAGATGGTTGGTAACTGATTAAACCAGATTGTGGGATTCTGGTACAACAAATGAAATCAGGTGTTCCATTGTGCCAAGATGAAAAAATTGGGTAGTCTCTGATTCCTTCCCCTAGATCAACTCTGGAAAAATTGTAGAATCAAAAGTTTATATGGATCCCAGGAAATAATAACCACCACAATTAAGAAATCCCAGGGAAGTGGTATGTGACGGAGGATATGGCTAGAGGGGACAGGAAGAAATAAATTGAAGATAAAGATTACTTTTGGCTCTTGCCTGTCCCAGTATTCGCATTAGTTTTGGACAGTCTTTGCTTTCACCTTTGTGATATAAATATTCAGTAAGTGCCCAGACTATCAGTGCAAGTGAAAAGCCTGACTAGATGAGAAACTGAAAAACAGGTGAAATTAGCTGGTCCTGGGGTGTTCGTGGGCACTGAAGCCCTCCTCCCTGGAAATGGTCAATAGATGTATTCTTTTGCTTCTGCTACTGTAACAAATTACCATAACTTTAGCAACTAGTTCTATGTGGGGCAAGGCTGGATATACGATGGCTCAGCTGAATCTCTGTTTCATATCATAAGGCTGAAACTGAAGTGTCAACAAAAAGGTGTGCCTTTCTGAGGCTCTGGAGATAAGTCTTCTTCAAAGTTCATGTAGATCATTGGGCAAATTCAGCTCTTTGCAATTTTGGGTCCCTTTCTCCTGTGGTTTTCGCTCAGAGGTTGGGCTTTGCTCCTGTGTTTTTTATATTTTCTTTGCAGCCCCTTGGTAAGAGTGGGTACTATCCTTCTCACATCCTGCATTTATTTAATTTCTTTTTCTCTCACAGCTCTCTTAATTTTGGCCAGAAAACCAGCTCTACTTTTAAGGATTCATATGATTAGAGTCTCTCTTAGCTGCTTTTCTTGTTGCTGAAACAAAATACCTGATATACAAAGTGAAGGAAGGAAAGGTCTAATTAGCTCACAGTTTGGGACTTGCTCATAAGCTGGCTCCAAGGTAGAGTGGCGTGACGCAGGGGCAACACTCCAAGGTGGTAGAAGACAGCAAAAGAAACAAGAACAAAGAGAGTAATAGGCCTCTTTCCCTCTCTTATATTGTAAGCAGGCTACTCTATCCTGGGGAGGGGGTAGCACTCATACCATGCCCACCCACCTCTTGCACAGGCTCAGGGTGTTTACAAAGTCAGGAGCCTGGCCCCCCGCTTAGTCACTTAGTTAATATTCTAAACTTCTCAACTTGGCATAATGAATCAACTATTACAACATCCTGGATCATAAACAGCCACCCTAGGGCATATCCTCTATACCCAGGATATAGAACTGCTGAGTTACTTAGCTAAGATTCTAAACTTCTCAAGTTGACACAAGGTATCAACCATTTCAGAGTGCACTGACCAGTATCAATCAATATAGTCTTCCTTTCTGAAGATTCTAAACCTTAATCATTAGGAACATTAGCAAAGTTCAAAGGAACACTAATCAAAGGAACATTAGCAAAGTTCCTTTTGCCATATAAAATAACATATTCATAGATTCAAAAAATTAGAGCATGGACATCTTTGGGAAGATCATTCTGCCTGCTATGCCTGGCATGCTTACAGGCATTTGTTCCAACACTTAAGATCTGTTCTATCACCTGTTCCTAGCTAATCCTTACACTTGTCTTTACCTGTCATGTCTTTCATCTTTTGCTCAAGGCCTATAAACACTTCCAAGTTTTCCCCCACTTTTTAAGGCCCTTTCTCAGCCCTTACCTCCTTACACAGGCCTTTCTTTTCTTCTACCTATAACAAGTTCCATTCATCTTTACCATTATCTCATCTACTTATTTCTCAATCACCATAACAAGGATTTCAATCCTAATCAACCAGAGGAAATTGCTGGAGCACATGTCACCAATGACTTCTGACTCAAATGAAGCTGATTTTGAAACTGTGACATTTGGAGCTATTCACGATGCCCTTCATCCTGAAGTGTTCTCGTCCCTTAGTATCTGTGACAGTTACAGCTTTCTCCCATTTCTCTGACCATTCATGGGTCTCTGTTGCCCACCCAATTCTCTAAATGCTGGGGTTCTTCTGAGTTCTCTCAAAGGGCACCCTCTCTCTTCATCTCCTAGTCTCTCCTTATGCAATCATAACCAATTTTGAACCTTCAATTGCCACTGGTGTACTATAGGTTCTCAAGTCTTACAAACATAAACTTCTAAATTGAAGTTCAGAGGCTTCTGTCAAACTACCTGCCATATATTTTCACTTCATTTTATTACATTTCCCTCAAATCTCCTCCCCTTAGTTATCTACCTATTCATTTTTGTGAAAAGAGAGATATATTCTTGATTCCTCTATCTTTAACTATGAGGATGACAACAGCGACTGAGACCTACCCCACAGATTCCATTTGGGGGTTGTAGTCACAACCTTACAGCTGTCATCCTCACTGCCACACCGTTATACTACCTGCTAATTATTGAGTCCCTCAGTATATGAGTCATTATGTTAGCCACTCTGAAAATTATCTCAGTTTATCCTCACAACACTGCTGGGACATGGAAATATTGGTTGTGTTTTATAATTGAGAAAACAGGCATAGGTGTGCTAAATGACTTAGCATGGCTCCCAGTTTTACAGTAGCATCCTGGGTCCTTTGGGTTCCTAAATCAATGCTCTTTCAAGTACATGACTGCAAATTACTATTTGAGCTTTTAATATCCTTCATAGACTCTCCTAAAATGTTTGTCTGTAGGGTCTCCCTACATTTTTGTTTTCCTCTGCTAATGCCCCCTTCAGCAATAATCAGAGTAGTTTTTGTAAAACCATAATTCAGTCATATTACTTTTCAGCCTGCCACCTGTCTTTTTTTTTTTTTTTTTTTTTTTTTTGGTGGTACTGGGGATTGAACTCAGGACCCTGCACTTGCTAGGCAAGCGCTTATTCCACTGAGCTATATCCCCAGCCCCTTCCACCTGTCTTTAGATCGCTTTGGCTGCAGTAATAATAACTCTGATCTCTTTAACAGCATTTTGGAGGATCTATTTATGTCACCAATTCATTTTCTTGCTTTGCTCCCATCTATGCCATATAACAAGCTTCTAGCAACTGCCACGCTTACCTTCCTACCTCACACTGTGCCCTCCATGTGGGGTTCCTTTTCCTTCCAGGCACGCTTGATACTTTCTCACCATCCTTGATATAATTCTGCCCTGCTTCCTCATGGAAACTGTCCACCTCCTGGTTGAAACTTTTTAGCTTTCCCAAGAAGTAAACAATTACGTGCTCTTTGTGCATCCATCTATCATGCGCTGTACATTTTTCTTTAACTGAACATCAACACTGGTGCATCTCGTTGTCTGCATATTTTTTTTCTGGTAAAAACATAATGTCACTGAGCCAAGAAACACATAGTACTTGTAGTTACATTCCTACTATATGCCTGGCACATATAAAGATTCAACAATTGTTATTAAACTCACGATTTAATGAAAGATGGACTTGACCTCCAGACTAAACAGTCTAGATTTTATTCTGTAAGGAGGAAAACTAGAAAGAAGGAAAGAAAGAAAAAAGAAAAGAAGCGTTGAACTTTGGGGAAGGTGGTGGTTGGCTTGCTTTTGAGCATGAGAATGCTATGCCACCACAGAGGCGTATGGTAGCAGTGTGCATAATTGACTGAAACGGGGAGAACTAGACTATTGTGAAGCTTTCCTGCACCATTTCTGTAGGTCTAGTAAGAATGAATATGTGTTAAAACAAGTCATTGACGATGACTTCTAAATCAATGGCATTTAACGAGTGGAAAATGAGAGGGTTGTTACGCTTGAACACTGATATTCTCTTCAGCTATAACAAATCCACAGGCAGAAAATGCAGAAAAAAACAAAGAATGGTGCGGATTGTGATTTCACAGGTGCCTTAGGATCTTGGAAATAGTGGGTAGATGAAGGCGGAGTTTATCGTGTCTTTTTTTATACAAATCATAAATCTCCCTGGCACCAATTGAAAGTAAAGGCACCAGCCTGAGTGTTTATTTAGATTTTATGGCCCATTTATTGTCTCATATCCCCCCAGTCAAAGATAATTATTTCTTAATTAATCATACGTAAACAGTCTATATCCTTTGCAAAACTGGCTACTTAAAAGAGCATTTATCACAGCAATTGGTTCCATATATCCAACTGTAAATCACCTGCTTTCAGCTGGTTTTTCCTAATTGATTCCTGATTGTTTTTGGGTTTCTGACAGTTCTTGTAGAGGGAGGGAGAGGAGAGAAGGAAGGTGGGAGGAGGCCAGAGGAGGCACGACATGTGTAATTACCCATTTTACTTGTTCTCTCCCTTTAAGAAAAATGCCCGAAGATAGGAACAAGAGAAACCTCTGAGAGTTGAGATATTGGCTATTTGCCTTAGAATGGCCCAAAAGCAATTTTATTTCAGCCACAAGAAAGGCTTCCCTGAGAACAATGGCCACTGTACTATTCAGTCTTGTGGAGTGGTGTTTACAAATGACCTAAAATTGTAGAAGTGGGCCATTGCCCATCTTGATGTGGGTTATGCAATCCTGGAAAGAATATAGTGAGTATTTTATCTTCCCAGGCTTCCCACTAAAGATGTAATAATCACATTTGGGCATTGAATCCAGGAACATCTTATCATTGTGTCTAGTGGTCTTTCCTATGTAGAAAGTGCTGATCACCTTTCTTCACTCAGTGGACACAGCTGATGACATACGAAGTTAAAGATTTAACTTAAAGTCAGGACATGGAGCCTAATCACCTATCTTTCCTGGAGAAGTTGAAAGTACTTAATCTTAGAAAATGTGAATGAACCCAGTCCTAAATAACTAATGTTACCCTAAAAAACCTGCAGATTCCACCCTTGAAGTCTTTGAGTACAAGGATGTTATCTGACGGCTTTTCACATCTCCTCTAACACCCACACCATTCCTGATCACACATAGCAATGACACTGAAAGCAAACATTTGAACAAGACGTATTATGTGCCAGGTATTATTTTAGGTATTTTCAACATATTAACTTATTTAATCTCAACAACAGTCCTGAGAGATAAGCTCCTACGACTGGTCTCATTTTATAGGTAGGGGAATGGGAGTACTGAGATGACTCATTCAAGTCAAGTTTACATGGCCAGGAAGTGCCCAATGCATATAAATAAACTGGGACTTAACTAAATTGCGAGTCCAAAGATGAACTGTGCCAGATTTTCTCAGTATGTGTGTTATTGTCTGAGTGCCTCTGATCCAAAACGGTGTTCCCAGGGGCTGGGGATATAGCTCAGTGGAATAAGCTCCTGCTTAGCAGGCACAGGGTCCTGAGTTCAATCCCCAGTACCGCCAAAAAAAAAAAAAAAAAAAAAAAAAAACAACCAAAACGGTGTTCCCTTCCATCCTTTGAGATAAAAGGTAAAACTGTACTCATTCTCTGCGGCCAGCAGGTTAGCCGACATTGGTACAGCTTTCACAACCAACTCCACTGCTCCTGATGGGATTTTCTGTCCATGTCCTTCAAATGATCCCATTAAGAAAAATTTTTTCTTGTATTTCTTGTGCCTGAATTCTCCTTTGTATTTGTCCTTCCCATACCTAACCTGTAAATTATTCTCAAGAAAAAATACGTGTTTCCTTCACTATTTCCTTCTACTGCCTTTGTACAAAGCAGGAACATAATAAATGCACATTAAATAAATACATGGGTGTGTCACTTAATGACAAGAATGTATTCTAAAAGAAGTGTGTTTAGGAGATTTCCTTATTATTTAAACATCATGGAGGGCATTATACTTATGCAAACCTAAATGGTACAGACTATTGTATATCTAATACTGCATGATGAGCAAAATAACACATGTGGAAATCAAGAACAAGAAAAAATAATACAGTGAGAAATAGGGCAAATAAGAGGCATATGAGGCTACTAATGGTACAACATGGCATATTGTTTTAAGGTAAATTTGTTCTCTTACTAAGCAGGAAGAGTATATTCTGAATAACATGTAAAATAGTCAATATATAAGCCAGTAACATCATCGTTTATTGTCATTGTCCAGTACTATGTACTATACATAAAGCATGAGCTATACTCTTAAATGGCCAACAATGAAGGTTTTCTTTTTAACACCCAAATCACCACATGTACACTGCTAATGCCCTGAACTAAGATGTTACTACAGTTACAACATCATGAGGCAATAGAATTTTCATCTCCCCTCTATCTGATGTGACCACCATTGCATATATGATCTACCACTGACAAAAATGTCCTTATGCAGTGCATCCCTTTATAAAAACTGGAAAGTTAACTTACGCCTTCAAGAGTACTAAGTTCCAACAGCTGTTCTACCAACATTTTGTACATCCTGTGCACTGATTCTTCTCATTTAGAAATGAATAAACTAATGAACAGAACTCATCTAGTCAATGTCCAGAGGGTTAAATTAAAAGAACCTATAAATTAGGCTAAAATGGAATACTCTTAGTTCTTCCTCACCTTCTTCCTCCTTTCTAATGGTCTTCTGCTTCACACCATATTAGGTTTTCCACCCATATGTCTAGTGTGAGTTAATAAAAATATGATAAACTGGATATTTTGTTCCTACTTTATAAATTTAGAAATTAAGAATTTACTAAGAAATCCACTAGAGGCAGAGAAACAGTAAATCATGGATCTGTGCCAGTTGCCATATCCTGATTCCTTTACTTGGTTACTATAAGAATGATGTGTCTTGTAGAAAGAAGAAAGAGTTTTATATTCATATGAAAAATCACCCAAGATATCCTGATTAAAATGCCATCAAGATATACAGAAAAATGCACAGAATATGCTACTTTGCATAAAAAGGAAGGAAAAAATTTATATTTTAAGATATTTTTATGTGCCAGGCTACAAGACAAAACAGTAAATTAATCACAGGGATTACTTCTTGGAAGAAATGCAAACTGAACAAATAGAAGAATGGGAAACTTCCCCTCTGCACTTTAAAAATATATGTTAATGTTTGAAATATGTTCACAGATTATCTCTTAAAAATTTTCAAATTTAAAACTGACCTTAATAAATATATGGTTTTTTGTCTCGGCTGTTTTGACATGGGAAATTTTTAACATGGTGTTAAATACACAGTGCTTGTTAACTGTGTAATTGCACGTCAGACACACGCATTCCATCCTGTGGCCACGCTAAATCCAAACCAGTACAGAAGCCTGAGGATTATGTCCAGAGCTCCTGCTTTGACCAAAAGAACTTGAGAAATTTGAGAGAAACTCACTGAGATGCTGGCCTCTCAGTCTTTAGCTGGCTGACTGCCACAAGGCCTCATGGTAGCTTTGTCATGCTGGCATACTCCAAACCCAGGGTCAGTTCTGTAACCTCCTGTGCTCATACTGGAGTTATCCTTTTTCCCAGTAGTGGATCTGTATCACCAGTATAAACTCACATTTATCTAGGTTTGCAAAATCCTGGAATATGAAACACAGAGAGCCAGCTTAGTCATTTATAATGAGACGTTCAACAGAAGAGCCAACATATTCTTTCCCTGTAGGCAATGACACATGGTGATTCAACCTGAATTAACAGATTGCTTGATCCATATGTCTTGAGAACAGAGGGGTGAGCTCTGCAGGGGTGAGAAGGAGGTCAAGGCAGATGCTACCATCTCTACAATAGGAACATCCATGCCACCAAGACCTCTCTTCTGATGTCTAGAGATATTTCTCCTGGTAATGGCTAAAATAAGCACTGCCAAAATCTGTCCCTTGGTCTTCCCAACCCTATGACTCTGACAGACATATTTGCTGCTACAAACAGTCTATAGAACACTGTGTCGGGTTGAACTCACTTCCCAGGATTTTTATTCTCCTTCTGACCAATTATAAATGGTGGCCAACTAAAATCTTCATTTCTTATCAAATATCTCCAAGTCTCATCCAAGTGTGAGGCCTCTTTTACTTCCATCTGAAATGCTATTGTTTACATGGGAAGGTGAACACTATCAGATTGCATTAGGATTGCTTATCTGTGCAAGAGTGAGTTGACAGCCACATGAAGTGTCAGAGAGGGCCAAGGAGAAACTGTAAGTCACCTCCTTGGTAGAGGATGCAGCTCATCCTCATAGGTAGGGAGAGACCCAAAGATGGACTTGGACAATTTCACAATTTTGCTGAGAGCTGAGGCTAGATCCAAGAGCTTCAAAGGCCAGCAAGCCTCTCCTCACTTTGTGCAAGTGTATCCTGCTAAAGGTGAGTGTTAGGTTTGCATCTATAACGTGCCCTGGGCATCTCATGTTTTCAGAGGTAAGGTTGTTACAAGATGATTGGATCATATGGGATGATTGGATCAGTGGACTGATTCACTGATGTTTATAGCTGAATGTGCTCATATTAGGAGGTAGGGCCCACTGGAAGAAGTGGGCCATTGGAAACTCCCCTTGATGCATATATTTATCTGGCTTTTTCCTTCTCTCTCTGCTTCCTGGCTACTATGGGATAAGCAAGTTTCCTTTTGCTAGGGCCTTTTACAACTCTGTAGAGGTCATCAGCTGCTAAAGCATTGAACTCTCTGAAACTGTGAGCCTTAGAGCAGGGGAAGGGAAGTCTCTCCTCCTTTAATTTGAAGATGTACAATAGTTTATCCATGCAATGGGAAAGCTGACTAGTGGATCACTGGCAATTTCTAAAACAACAAACTTCTCTGAATATTTGATACATCTAAATTCAAAAGTACAGGAGATAGGGCAGCATTAGTCCATGTTTGGATTGATGCATAATAGAAATTCAGGACAAGAATTAAGGACTTAGAAACTTTTATAGCACTGGGAGATTATCTGAATATGCAAGTGTGATGTCCAAAGACTCCATCCTATGAAAATGGAAGAAATTACCTTGGGTATTATCAAACCCAGCCGGTAATCAGTAAATATACACCACACAGGGTAGTGGTATAGAAACATGCAGCACAGGCTGTAGTAGGTGAGGGGAGAAAGAATACTAGCCCTTCCTCTCACACATAGTTTAAAAAACACTGCTGGGTAATTAAGAGTCTGCCTATCTCTATTCTTCAGTCATGCAGTTCCCTACAGATAACAAATATTATTGGTCTTTTATGTATCCTCACATGGTACAAAATCAGGCATGTATATACACATGTGTTTTATACAGAGGCACGTGCGCGCGTGCGCACACACACACACACACACACACACACATTGTAGCATAGAATTAAACACCACACCTTCTTTTTCATTTAACAATGTCTAGGGGATTTTTTTCTTATATTTTTAAACACTTGCAGAATAATCACTTATACGGAGATACTGTAATTTAACCAATTTTCTATTTTATTAAGACAATAGGAATACTATAATAAAAATGATATACATTTTACTTTACACATGCAAATACTTGACATTGAATAGCTATGTTTAAAAGTAGGAATCATACATTTAATCCATACAGTAGGCCTTTAAATGCTTTCTCAATTAAGTGAGAAGTACAAGAACTGGTAAAGATTCTGAGGGGAGGTGACAGACACCTGTGGCACTACAAAAGCAAAGACAGTTTGACCAGATGAGGTGGAGACTGCAGGCTGGGGTCAGAGGGAAGCTCAGAGTACCCATTGCTACCTCTAATCTGCTTTGTAGTAGGGCAGGAGAGTAGCATAACCTAGCCTTGAGCTCAGGCCCCTTCTGACTCACTTATCTGCTGACAGAGATTCAGGGATTCTCTGCCTTTTTCTTCCTATTAAATTATGTTGTGCCCATTCATACACTATTGATTAGACTTGCATCTTTCCTGTGCCTTTTCAGCACTTGGGAAATTGGGGTACATCAGGCCCTGGACTAGCCAGAAATTCCTAGCTTCAAAACCGTCTATGTGACTTAACCAAGTTGCAGGACTTCTCCATGTCTTGTGTCTTAAATGCAGAGTGTGTGGAGTCCTCCAAAAGTGGGAAGATGAAGTGTGCTGGCTCGTGTAATGCTCCAGTCTTGGTCCCTAGGATGTAGTAAGCTCTTAAGGAATTGTAATTTCCACTGTCCCTTGACACATGCCTTGGTGCTCCACGAATGCTCAAGGAATTAAATCTAATCACACCAAACACCACAGTATGCTTCTGTGCCTCTTTCCTATGCAGGTAGCTGTATCAAATCTTCGGCACATCTCTAAGATTCCTTTATTTCTCAAGAGCTTGCAAGGTGAAATCTTAGATGTTCACTCCATTAGGGTGACAGTAGCACAAGAAGCTGATTTTCCCCCAAGGAGAGATGCACAAGGCACTGAAGAGGACTGAGACTGCTGCAATTCCAGGAGTTCAGTGAAAAACAAGGTCATTACAGCCAAAGCCCGCTGTGCAGAAAACAGGTTGAAGTGATAGGATGGTTTGGATTCAATGACCCGAAGAACACGCCTCTCATCTACTTGCTGCATTAAATGCCAGCTTAACTGGCAAAGGTACACAGAGTGCACCTCACAGGATGAAATGAACAAATCCAAAAGAGAAAAGGGAGGACTTTACCATAGCTAAAAGATATCTATTTCAATTTGACCAATTCAGAACTGTTTCTAGGAGCCTCGGTCTGGGTGTGCGTGCATGGTGAGTTTCTGTTACCCCAAGTCCATGCGCTCTTTAACCCAAGTGCACTCTTGTGCTTACAACAAGCTTTTAAATAGCATCTGTTGGATGAGTGGCAAGTATGTTTCTATAGTCTCCTGTAGAATTAATTAGCAGTTTCCTGACCTTTCTTATGATGTTCCTCGTTTTCAGCCTCAGTTCAGCACAGGTGAGAAACCTGCCTAATGGCCAGCATGGAACAAGAATCTAAACCTCAAAAACTCACCTTTTGTTATAAACAATTTAATTCACTCCACCGCTCAGGGAAGTCCCATTTTAAAAATTAAACATGCATTTGTACTTTCAAGGAAGGTGTTCGTTTTACCTGGAATACTGAGAACAAGCCAGTCTCTCAGACCAATACAAGCACGATCCCTTAGTAGATCTTTCATTGGTTTTTTGTATAATGCAAAAGTTTGGTCCCTAATGCCAATACAAATCTTTTCCTCTTGAAAGAAACCAGTAAAAGAAGATGAGCACTCAATGAAGAAGTGGGCTAGGGATATAGCTCAGTAGTGCAGTGCCTGCATAGCAAGTATGAGATAGTGAGTTTGATCCTTAGTACCAAAAAAAAAAAAAGAAAAAAATCCACTGAAGAAGAGGCTCTGGCCTCTCCAGAGTGAGGACGCAAAGCTCATAGATATGATATACTTTCAAATTGAGCTGAACACACAGCCAGCCATCCAGGACCCATCGTGTCTGTAATATCTATGACGTGTCAGAAACTGTGCCGGGGAGAAAGGATAAGGAAGCCAAGCGCTCTGTCCTCAAGTCTTAGGGATGAGCATCATCCCCAAGAAACTCTCTGTGGCACTCCGATGTGAAAGAAGGCTGCCTGAAGTCGGAGTAAGGAAGTAGAGATGAGACCAGAGAAAGCCTAAGTGGGCACAGACACACCTTTTAGGTCATCAGTGTGCTGAGGCCCGTCCCTTTGTCTGTAACAACACTGGCAAAAGGCTGATGATATTGATTCATTTCTTTGAATCCTGCCTATCAAGGGAAAGGAGTCTACTTAAATAATAACTAGCATTTGACCAACACCTGAATATAGGAATCATGTCTTCTATAATATCAAGTTTATTGCTAAGTAAATGTGTAACTAATAGGTACCTATCTGGTTGGCTATGGTTTTGGCATAATAATGGGTAGGTTCCATGCATGCAGAGCAAGAATAAGAGTATCCATTCCAGATGCCAGTCATTTCCACACCTGACATTTCCTCTCTATTATATCCACCTCTTAAAGAACCCCATATTTAAAAGACAACCCCAAGTATCAGGAGCTCCCCAAGTGCAGCATGGCTGCCTGCACCAGGTGAAGCTGGAGCAATCCATATTTCTTATCAGATTTTAAAAAAGAACTCATAGATCAAATAGATTAAGTCCTTAATGGAACTTAATGGAAACATACATCAAGTAGAAGCGTACATATACTCAAGGTTTTGATCGCTTTTGAAGGCTCTCCTAGATTGCATGAGCGGAGAAGCTCAACAATGATAGAGAAAAACAGGCCAGAGAAATTTTGAGAGGTGAAGAGAAAGACTCCCTCTCAATTCTCCAGGTCCTAGATACCCTGTTTGAACATAGCCATTGGGTTTTCTAAGTTATAGCTTTATCTTTAAAATTTTCTAAAATTTAAGCAAGTTTGGAACTCTTGCTATGCTTCTCTAAAGGTTTTCTTCTTAGGACAGAACAGGGAAGAATTCAACTCATACTTGTTGAATAAATGAATGACATATGACAGCGAGAAATTTAAATAATTAATGAGATTTACTTACTTATCAGTTAATTTTCTAGGAACTGGAAGTTGCACAAATGAAATGGTGCTAAACAATTACCTTCCTCAAGGACTTAACGTCCCATAGTCTTGATGTCCCTGAGAGATCAAATTCACTGGTCCAATTCCCTATTTTTAGAGTAGAATATTCTTCTTTTTTTTAAATTTTATTTTAAAGACAAAAGAATAGAGACATATGAACCAGAAAAGCCATAAACAATACGGAAAATACAAAGTTATACAGAATATAGTAGGGAATTAGCACTGGATGTTGTATTACATAGTTATCTTCACATTAGTTAACACAAAAACATGAAAGGAAATACCAAATTATAGAGAAGATAGTAGGGAATTTGCACTGGATGCTGTATAATATAAAGTTATCTTCACTTCTGCTAATACAAAAACGATTGAGGAAATACAAAATTATAGACAACATAGAAGGGAATTAGCTCTGGATGCTGTCCTACATAATGTTACCTTCACATTTATTACTCAGTTACACAGATGATGGCCCATTTGATCATTCAATTTTCTCCTCCCTCATCTCCATTGCACTACCACTCAATCAGTCATCTTCCCTGTGATAATAACTGCATTCCTCGGATTATCTATACCCCTGGACTCTCGCCTTAAGAAGAGATATAGCTGCCTCAGACTATACTATAACATACATGGGTGTATACAAATTGCCATGGTTGGAGGTGGAAAAGCACGTATGCTCACAGCTGACCACCCAGCTCCGCCCTGTCGCCATGCTATAGGTGGGGGTGGGCCCAGTCCGTGAGGTGCCCTCAGTGGGGCCCACAGCAGAGCAGCCGTGAGGCCCTCAGCAGAGCAGCTGCGGGGCCCACAGTGGAGCAGCCGCAGGGCCCACAGTGGAGCAGCTGCGGGGCCCACTGTGGAGCAGCCGCAGGGCCCACAGTGGAGCAGCCATGGGGCCCACAGTGGAGCAGCCACGGGGCACCCTCGGTGACCCATTCGGCTCTGTCCCATTGGCTCAATGCTGGAGGCTCTTTCTTCTCCTCCTCCCTCCTCCTGATCTCCAGTATTACCATTCCCCACCCCTTGCAGCTGGGTATTGGACGAACTTATGATGCTTGGTATAAGGGCTTGAAATCTCCCCGGCCCATTCTCACTGTGTTAGTTCAGGGTATGAACTGAGTCTAACTAGTTCTATTCTAGAACTAGCTCTAGAACAGAGTTGGAGGATTTTCTCAGGTCTGCTGTATAGAGTATGTTGTTGTTTTTCAAACTCCCAGTCTGCTGCTTTTCATCTAATCCATTGCTATGGGTTCATGCAAGGTTCATATATGCAAGCTGTAAGGAGACCCTCTTGGTGCTCACATTAATAGTTTGGGCTGAGTCCTGAAGTCTGTGGATTCATCCCATTGTTGCCAGGAACAGGCAGTGCTTGCTCAAGCCGCCAAGTCTCAATGTGCTCCCAGTGAGAGCTCAGGGTGGGAGCTGAGTTCCGGCAACCCAGCTCATGCTTCCTGCCTGATGTTGGAGTGAGAAAGGCATGGAGCCATGCAATCCACCTCCATCTGTTTCTCCCTCTGGGTGCGGTGCTGGAGCCCCTGTCTGCTCCTTGGCTGGATCCCTGGGAGCCGCTGCAGCTTGCTGCCGAGGTTCCCCGCTGCTCTCTGCCAGTAGCTGCTCACCCAGAAGAGAGGCGGGGGCACCGCCTTGAGGCAGGAGCAGAGCCGGCATGGTAGGCTGTGTACTAGTGGCACTGATTCTCTCCAGGCGCTGATTAGGAAGGTTGCCACAGGGTGGGGACTCTGCCCCAGTGGCTGTCATAACTTCTCATCCTCACACTGGGTTCGACAACTGCTCCTGACTGCCACTGCCTCTTTTCCTGGTTGCGCCCTCCCCTCTCCAGCCCTAGACCAGCTCTCGGAACTCCGCTGTCCCCTGGAGTCAGGAGGCTTCTGTGAGCATGGGTCTCTGAAGCTGAAGCTGTGAATGCCAGAATGAGGGTGTGGGCCAAGGGTGTGTTTGGAGAGGTGACTTCCTCCCTGTCGGTCTCCTCTCCCTCTGACTACACCATGGCGGATCTCCTATCCTTTCCTCCAGAAGAGGTTTTGGTTAGTCTCTCCAAGGGTTTCAGTTCCCATTTCAGATCCTTCCTGAGTTCAGGATACCCACCTCTTTCCTTTCTGTCCTTCACATGTTGTTATATTCCTATATTCCTTTGTCTGAGTGGCATTCCTCTGGGAGGTTCTCTCTCTGCTGCCTACCTGGTTGCCATCTTGAAGTCCTCTCGTAAAATTTGTTTAGTTATTTGTTTCTTTCTAATGAATTGACCATTACATTTCTAAAGTTCTGAAATGACCAACAGACCATAGAAAGATACCACTTTAGGCACCTGCTTGAAACCAGCAGCTTCAGAAAACTGCTGGCCTTGATTCAGGGCCATTAGAATATTCTTCTTAATCACTGTTGCTTAACACTGATAGGTTATCTGATTCACTTGGGTAACAGTGTGTCATTTAACTAGTGAAAAAGACAGGAAGGAAGAGAATTACATAAACAAATAAATAAACTGATTTAAATATCTTTCCTGTCAGGAATTTCTTGTCAGAATTGTTCATAACCTACAGGTATTTTAGAGCTCCTTGTTTAGAAGATGACACCAGAAGGTCAGATATAATCGAAGAGAAACAGAGTGGACTTTGATCTGCAATAGGAATTGGCTCTACTCATATTCCAAGAAAAATGCCTTGCAAGTGAGGTAAGACACAGATACAAGACACAGACACAAGCACCTCAGTAAACTAAAGATCCCTGCCAAAGACATGTACGAAATGCAAAGTAAATCTCAATTGTGTTAACCCAGCAGCACCTACCCTCTGGCTTCTTAGACGACACTATAATAATAAAGGGAACAACAGTATAGCATCTTCTGTTTATGGATAATCAATAAAGATTCAGAGAAGTCAATCAGTTTAGCTTCATGAAACCTAACTTGCATGTACGATAGAACAGCCACAGAGTAACTGCTCATTCAGTTTTTGAGTCTCCCAGTTCACACCTGCATAGGTTCCAAGCATAACTGCCATATTCTGATATTACAAAAACATCCAGTAAAGTACTGGTTTCCTGTGATTCACCATGCATTCTACTCCTTTACGGAGAAGAGTGAGAGAAGAAATGTTCCCTAAGAGTGGTGATGTTGTTAAGTATTTATGATCGGGCTCTAATCCCTCACATCTTTTCTCATTTGTTCAGCAACTGTGCATGGAGTGTCTATTTTGTACAAGGCCCTCTGCTCAGAGTGGCATATATAAAGAAAAAGAAAGCCCATGCCTCTGGTGGTACAGTTTATCATGCGAACAATAAGGGCAGAACAGCAACCCCTGCCACGCCCTTGCAATGCAGAGTCATCACATCCAAGGGTTGCTTGTTAGAATCAGAAAATGAGATTTAAACTCCAAAGTATCTTGCAATCCCATAGCAAATACCACAGTAAGGGCCAGCTTAAACTTTTCAATAAATTCAGTTCAGCCAGTTTTCCCACCAGAGAGCCTTCCCTTGGCAGAGCACCAAGGAAGTGGTTGGCTTTTGGTCAGAGACCATTTTGAATATAAAACACAAATTTTCAAACACCAAAATATTGTCCAATGTGGGAAGATTCTAATAGAATAAGAGTCACATTAGAACTAAAACCAGCTTGTGAGGGATACTCTTTAAGAGGAATGGGCTATAGAATCACCAAATCATGTCACAATGTTGCCTTTTTTATCTTTATTTTGGCTAAGCCTAAATAGTTGGATAAAATTCCAGTACCTGAATAAACCTGGAAATTACCATGTATCAGTTACTTTGTGTATGTTCCTAGTCCTTAGAATATATACCCCAAATTACAGGCCAGAAAAGGGACACAGAGGGGTCAGATAACTTGGCCAGGGTCACAGTGAAAACAAAGAAACATCCTCGTACCGGTCACAGATGACCCAATAAAACTGGGTAAGGATAGAATAATAAAAGAACTATTTTCCAAGATGTGGGCAGAAGGTAATGAACTCTGAAGGGTACTGCAATATTATAAATCAAATGAGAGGAAGGTAGTAGTTGCAGAAATATAAGGAAAGAAAATGTTGAGAGAATCGTTGGCAGAAACCACAACTAAGCTGAGAGACACAGTTAGCTTAGATGACTGAGTAGGCAGGGAGCAGGAGTGAATATCCACTGAAGTATCTCTGAGTCAATCTACTTCCTGCAAGCTTCCCTTCTGTTGCAGTTTGGGGTTTTGCAAAGGGATCATTACAATATAGGACACATCATTTGTAAGATTATTTTATAATAGTCATCCAAAGAACCATATACAAAAAGAGTGCAGGAAATCTGTCCACACACTAAAGACCAAGAATCCAGCAGAGGACCTGGATCCCACAGTAATGTCCTACATGAGTCCAGCTGAAGACCTAGAACCCATAATAATGCCTCCCAGGAAGTCCAGCTGGAGGCCAAGAGCCCACAACAATGCCTTATGCAGGAATGTTTCACAGATTTGTGCTGGGAAGGCCCAAAGGTCAGTGGTGGAAGCTAGAAAGTCTATGTCAGCAGGATGAAGGATCTGTGCTGGCAGGCTGAGAGATCTGCACTGGAGCCCAGAAGCAGTGCTCTAAGTAAGAACCAGAGCTCCTCTGAAAGGTACCACAGCCAACCTTAGTGACAATGAGGTCCCAAGCTCCTCTGATGATGAGAACAGTCAGGCTCCTATCAGGAAAACCAGTGCAATAAACTTCTCCAGGACATTGAGCCATGCACCATCTTCCCCTCCGGAGCCAGGAAGCCATGCTCAATGTGAGGACCAGAGCTCCCTCAAAATGAACCATAGCCACCGTCAGCAACAGTAAGGTCCTGAGCTCCTTTGATCATGAGAACAGCCGAGTTAATCAGGAAAGCCAGCATGACAAGCTCCTCCAGGAAAACCAGCAGCTCCCTACAGCTTCCCAACAGCTTCTAACAGCCTCTCCTCTTCTCTAGTTCTGCCTATTATGCTGTGGGCAACAGTCCTCAGGTGGGCCTCCCACACCCAGCACCTTGCTAGTTCAGTTCAGCTGGGTATTACAATTTGAGCACCAGCTGTCAGTCCACCACACCTTCTGACTGACCCATCAAAGGGCACAAGTAAAAAAGTCATTGGTATAGTCCATGTTATTCAGGCTTCTGGGTCCCAGAAGAGAGTAGAGAGTGAATTAAAAGGGAAAATCAAAGTTGTTCTGCACAATTGTCTACCACGTAGTAATTTTTTCAAGTCCAGGTTAATAATAACCCACTTGCCTTTATATTCCAATGAACAATACCTCACATCATAAGTGGTCAGTGAAAAACTGTGTTATATGTCTTTTCCTTCCTTCCCTCTGCACTTTTCTATCTCCAGTACCCCAGGCCAAAGTGCAGATGGCGTTTACAGCTACCTGTGGACGCCTGATGCTTGTCTAATAAGAGAAAATGTATCTTTTTCACCCCTCCCCACAGTTTGGGTGTTAGAAATAGAGAACATTCTAGAACAGGATTCTCTCCTTCAGTAAAGACTCCATGTTTCTTGCCCTTTAGTAGTTGGCGTGGAAGCTAGGAACAGGGAGGGTGGAGTGCTTCTTTCTCTGGGGATGCTTCCAAGCCATTTTGTAGAGCATCAGCAACTTTTATTTGGGTCAGGACTGAAGTTTAAGAACTAAGCTATTCAGTGAAGAACTTCTTTACAAGATGCTGGGAGGAAAACACCTATTGATTTTCAAGTGACCAAAATTGTCAGAAGCACTTCAGATATGAATCGTATTTACAAGAAAATGTGGCAGAAGAAAGGGAAGTGCCTACCCATTCCTCCCATTAGCACTTGTTAACTTTTTGTGCAGTGCCCTACTGCCATAAACAGTCAGCTAGAGAGGACATTCTGACATGAACAGACACTAGTACAAAGGTTAACTTCAAGTCCCTTCCCCAAACTCCAGCATCTGAAAAACAGGTCCATTGTGTTCTGCAGAGTTCATTTTGCTTTTGTTGGAATATTTGTGTCTGACCAACTTCTCATATGGTTATTGATGGTTTTTTAACCACAAGCAGCTGGGATCTCAGTATTTGTTAAAATTTCTCTGGGCACATTTGCACAAAAAGGAGATGTGTGACAGAATCCTCTGGCTGTAAGGTCATGGAGAGGTCATCGGGTCTGTCCCCTGTCCTTTTGTTCTGGATCTTTTGCTTACTAGTTGATAAGAGTCTTCTTGCTGGTGTGGGCCCTGAAGAAGAAAACTAATCTTCTCTTCCAATTTGCTTGGTATTGCTGTAAGAAAGCAAGCTGTGCTTTTTGAATCTTCCCTATTCAGAATTAAAAATGGAAAGTACAATAGTTTAATACATTTTATGACCTTCATGTTTTATTAAATTTCATAAAGGCATTCCATTCAAAAGAGGGTCAGATTTTAAATTAAGGCTCTACAACAAATATTTAAACTCAGATTTAATAAAAACGTTATTGTGTATTCATGCAATTGCAATTGATTATAGAAGACTTAGGTATTGAAATTTTAAAAGGGTAATAGATATTGTAAATGGATAATAATGTTTAACAGGATACTGAATTTGGTATTTATTTGGCCTATTTTATGTACATTTTGAAAATTTATGGAACAATGGTAATTGTTTTTTAGATACAAGTGCTTCACACATAGAAGGGGCATAATAAATATTGATTGAAAGAATGCCTGGATTATATGAGTGAAAAATATCTACAAACTTTAAGTTCTCTTATGTTAGGAGGACTTATACACTTTAATTAATTCAATGCAGCAAAATTTCATAGAGAGTGTAATTTTTTCTAACATTGAACAAAGCCATGAAGGAGCTCTGTGTAATGTTTGAGACAGGCTGCAGCCTTTAAAGAGCTGAGCATTGAGATAGGATCTATAGGGCATAAAATAAAGAGAGACTAAAAGAAGACCCCTGGCATTGACCCAGCTCACAGTGCAGCTATGACAGTTGGAAAAGATTCAATGAAGCTTAATTCTAATGGGCAACTGGACTGATTTAAGAGACTCTTGGAAAAGTGATTAGATCATGGGGGTGCTGTGCTTTAGCAGATTAAACCACTGGTGTTCACAACTGAATGCACTGTAAGCAGGTGGAACCCAGCTGAAGGAGAGTCACTGAGCGTGAGCCTTTGGAGAAAATTTCCCTATTCGTCACCCTTTCCCTGTGTTCTGCCTTTTAGTCACCAAACACTAAGCAGCTTTGCTCTACCAAGCCCTCCTGTGAGGATGTTCCTGCCTTGGGGTCAGCAGATGAGGAACTGAAACTTCCAAAACCTTGAGCCAAATAAGCCTCTCCTCCTTCAGTTTGTGTATGTCAGGTGTGGTTCTGGGGATGGGAAAGTGGGCAAACACAGACTTCATGGAGGAAGTGTAACTGAAGCAGACAGTCACAGTACCGACCAAGGGGTACATGATATGCTCTCCAGTTTTTATCATCGTGAATGTGTAAAGATTATGAAAAGATTTGCCCAATATTTTCAGCAAAGCAATATGTAAAGACTGTTGAGAGAAATCAAACTTCCTTTCTTTCCCTTTCAGTTTGTTTCTAGAAGCTAGACTCTGTAGTACCCAACTGTGTCCTTTCTGCATTTTCCTAGTTATGGTTCTCTGAGCGCCTTAAATTTGTGGTTTGGTATCTTTCATTAGTATTAGAAAGTTCTTGACTCCCCTCAGAACCATACTCCCCAAATACTATTTTTTTCTATCGCTTAGCCCCTTTTTGTATTAAAATTAAATAACCACTATTTTAATTCATTTTACCTGTTTCTGTTTTGTTCTGTTTCTTTGCGTCCTCATGCTTTGGGTTGAGCATTAAAGTTTCTTAATTCTCTCTTCTGCTGTGTCCAGTCTACTGTTAAACACAGTATGTTTATAGATGTATTGAATTGTTTATGTTTAAAAAGTTTAGTTTTTTACATTTAAACAGATTCTAATCCTATATTGAAAATTCCTCTTTTTATCCATTTGGCTCATTTTCCTGTTTTCTTTAGCGTCTTTAGAAATCCTTGTCCGATAATTCCAACACTCTGAATATCTCCAGATGTGCTTCTCTTAGCTATGCTATCTTTTTCTTATGCATTACTTTTTCTACTTCATATCTAGTAAATTCTGAAGGTATCCTGGATATTTTAAACAATGCTTTGCAGAGATTGTTGATCATGTTAGGATCTTCAAAGACTTGAGTTTCCTTTTGGCAAGTAGTTAATTACTAATGAACTTTTTTTTTTTTACTCTTTTCAGGCCTGGTAAATGTTTTGTTAAGGAAATTCTATTTCCCTTGTTATTTGTTTTTCATTTTCCTGTTTTATAGCATACACCTAATTCCTACCATTTTAGGATTTCTAAATCTCTAAGGTGTTTCTCCAGGTGCCTGCAGTCTTGTACCTTCTCTAGAAACTCTGCAATCTCTGATCAACTTGCTACTTCTCAGTGTCTGCACTCTTTATGTTCCAACACTCCCACACTGCACACACACAGTCCCAGAGCATACCCTGAACCTCAGAGCTACTTCCACACACAGTTCTGAGATGCTGCTGCTCTTGTATTCTACATCCAAAATGCTGGACTCCCTTAAGGCTGTTGTAGTCAGGGTTTGTAAGGCAATAGGTTTAATACAGGACACATAATTTATAGGATTATTTTATAATATTCACCCAAAGAATCAAATGCAGAAGAGTGCAGAAGATCTGTGCATATACTCAAGAATGAAAAAGTCCAGTTGAGGGGCTGGATTCCACAGCAGTGTCCTGCACAAATCCACCTGCAGACCTAGAGCCCGTGGCAATGTCCTCAATAAGTCTAGCTGGAGGTCTAGAGCCCACAGCAATGTCTCACACAAGTCTGTATCAAGCATCTGCACTAAGAAGACCCAAAGGTCAGTAGTGGAAGCTAGAAAGTCTGTGACAGTGGGATGAAGGGTCTGTGCCAGCAGCATGGAGGACCTTAGCTCCTCTGACAGTGAAAACAGCTGAGCTCATATCAGGAAAACCAATGTGACAGGCTTCTCCAGGAGAATCAACAGTGCACCATCTTCCCCCGCCCCCAGTTCTGCTTTTATGCTATTGGCAACAATCTTCAGGTGGGCCTTCCACACCCAGCACCACATTGAGTCAGTTCAGCTAGGCATTACAAGTTGACCATTAGTTAATCTACCACACAAGTTCAACTCTGATTTCACTTCCTTTGCATGCTCTGCATGTTAAGATCGCTATTCATCTAAATTATGAAACCTTGCAAAAGAACACTGGGGAAAAAAGTCTAAGACAGTGTAATTATTTCTTATGTCTTTCCTCTCTTAAGAAGAGTAGCATTTTATTTGGTTTTTCTATAATATCTGCAAAATATGATTCAGTTTTATTTACACTAATATTGTAACCTTTCTACTAAAAAGAACTTATTTGTAGTCTTCCTACTAAGAACTTAAACTAACTTATACACATGCATAAGATGCAGGTTTACTTATGTACACATGTATACAGATATATACATCATAGAGGTTAACATCTATGTAGCTGTTAATGCATGTATATAAATATACATACATATACAAACCTACAGGTTTATTTATAAATATATACATGTACAAATTTAACTGTGTGCACATACATAAAAACATGTGAGATTAAGGCTTTAATTTATGCTGCCAGTATTGGCTTTGTGTGCTTAGAAAGTAGCGGGTTTGCCTTTTCTCTGCCAGATAATTTATTAGAGATTTACTTGGTTAATGGAAGATTCTTGCAAGGTTTAATTCCTTGGTGACTGACTACTTAAAGTGATTTCCTTGAAATAGATGCTCCCCTGGCACAGTGCCACAGGAACATATTCTAGAGTTGACATTCCAGAACGTGTCTCCACATCCCATACTATGCTGCTTCCACTATACCAGATTATCTGTGTGCAGAAGGAGTTAGACTTTCCCCTCTGTTCTTCATTCCTCTAATTCACGGTTCCTTGATGCAATGGATGTATACTGACTCCTAATTGAGATGTTCCAGGTGACTCTCTGGAGATTGAAGTCCAGCCCTCTGCCTTGATTTCAGGCACAAGCTTCAGCAAGCTTTCCTTTCATTCTTTCCCAAACAAAAGAGACTATCACTCACTCAAGCACAATGAAGAAGAAAAGGAGAAACTGACATTCAGGTGAAGAAAAGGCCTGAGAGAATTAGAAAATGAATGGCAGCTCGGGACAATTTGTCTATTCAGAGGTTTTTATTTTTAATGCCCCTGTTCTCAGCATCTGCTCTTGTCCTACTCACGGCAGTGTCCAGAGCTCCCCGGTGCCTCCTGATTCACTCCCTTCCCTAGGTCTCAATCCTCAGAAACTCAGTTCAAGGTGACAGTGATCAGTGATGATGAGCTAAGTTACTCCCCTAGAAAACACTTAGGTTTTAACAAGAGAAATAAATAGTGAGCTAAAACCCCAAATTCCAGGTACACAAGAGATCTCAATATTTTATCCCCTTTCTTCTCCTCCCTCTGCCCTCTTTCTCCCCCTCTCTTATTACTCATTCCATTGTCTTCAGGGATTTTTAAATATACTGATAGTAGTTGGATGTTGGACTTCGTCAAAGGTTTTTCTGCATCTATTGAGATGACCATGTTGATGAATATATAGCTTATTTCCATGATTTAACTCTTATGAATTGTGCTGCTATAAACTTGAGAGTGTAATATGATGGATTTAATTCTTTGGGGAAGACACTTAGAAAGGAAATAGCTGAGTTGAATGGAAATTTTAGTTTTAGGGTTTTTTCTTTTTTTTTTTTTGAGTTCTTTATATCTTCTAGATGTTAGTCCATTGTCTAAGACATAGTTGGCAATTTTTTCTCATTCTATAGGTTGTCTCTTCACTCTATTGGGTATTTCCTTTGCTGTGTGGAAGTTATTTTATTTGATATGATTTCTTTTTTTTTTGATTCTTGATACTATTTCTTGTGCCAGTGGGGTTCTATTTAGAAAGTACTTCTCTGTGCCTGTGTCTTCAAGAGTTTTACTGATTCTATTTCCCAAGAGATTGTTTCTCCTTTAATATTTAACTCTTTGATCCATTTTGACTTTAGTTTTGTATACAGTAAGAAATATAGATCTATATTCAATCTTCTGCACGTAGATAGCAAATTTTTCAAGCACCATTTATTAAAGAGGCTATCTGTCTTCCGGTGTACATTTTTTATCCCTTTGTCAAAGATCAAATAGCTGAAAGTTCCTCATGTTTTTTCTTCTATTCCAGTCATCCACATCTGTTTGTGTACAATGCTGTTTTTTTAACTGTATATTGTCCATGCTGTTTTTCTAACTGTAGCTTTGTAATAAAACTTCAAATGTAGATTGTGATACCTCCTGCTTTGCTCTTGTTACCCAAGATCGCTTTTGATATTCTGAGTCACTTCTAATCCCACATGAATCTTAGGCTAGTTTTTTCTAGTTCTGTGAAGATGCTGTTGTTATTTTGCTCAGGATTGTATTAAATCTGCATATCAATTTTGATTGTTTGACCATTTTGACTATATTTGTTCTGCCTGTCCAACAGCAGGGGATATTTTTCCATTTTTTGATGTCCTCTTCTATATCCTTTTTCAGAGTACTATTGTTATTTACAGGTCTTTCACTTTCTTGGTTAGGTTAATTCCAAATCATTTAACTTTGCTTGATGTTATTTTGTTTTTTTTGTTTTTTGTTTTTTATTTAAAAAAAAATACAAGTACAAAAACATATTGACAAACAGATACCAATTAGCATAAAAACTAGTACAATCACAACTAATCTATAGACAAGGTGATATGATCTCAACAGTGGTTATTGCTTTATCCATTGATATCTTCGGAGTGTAAATATATAAGCCCATATCCAGACATGCAAATTTAGTCAGACAATTAATCCTCTCAACAACAGAAAAAACACAAAAACCAAAAATCCAAAGACAAAAAACAAAACAGGCAAACAT
>PVLD010000095.1:5854-39722 GCA_004027595.1 Dinomys branickii
AGAGAAGGACAAAAAGGAGAGAGGTGGGCACCTTGAACTCGGGAAAGATTTGAAATGGGAACTGAAATCCTTGGAAAGAATAAGAAGGACTTATTCGGGAAGAAAGGATCGGAGGTCCACCATGGCGCACTCGGAGGGAGGCGGGACGGAGAAACGACAGCTCCAAATCACACACATCTTTAGCTCACGCCCTCGTCCCGGCACCCGCAGCTTCAGCGGAGACCTCCCCTCACGGAAGCCTCCCAGCTCGGCCAGAGGAGCGTGCAGTTCCGAGAGAGGGTCAGAGGAGAGAGCGTAGCTATAAGAAGATGCAATGGCGGACGGGAGCAGTAGTCGAATCCAGGACAAAGACGAGAAATTACAACAACCACGGAAACAGAAACCTGATCCTGCAGAAACATCCCTAATGGGCGCCGGGAGACAGGATGGAATCAGTCTAAACAGCTCACCGCACCGACCCTGTGTCTGCCCCGAGGCGATCCCCTCCCCCACCCCCTTACTGGGTGACTGGGGAGCAGCAGGGCCGGGCCGCGGCCCTGAGGGGACGGAGCGGACAGCGGAGGGAGCTGCGATTGCAGCGCTCCGGGACCAGGTGGGGAGCAGGAGCCGAGGTGCCGGGCTCCAGCTCCTGCCCTGAAATCTCATTGTGAGCACGGAGAGACCAGGCGGCGGGAGTGATCAACAAATTCTCCTGTCAATAATGGGACAATTATACGGACTTCAGGACTCACTCCACACTATTAACAACACGAAGAGGACCTACTTATAGCTTACACATATGAACTTTGCAAGAGCCCATAGCATCACGTTTGATGAAGAGCAGCAGACCTGGAGTGCAGGCACCGGCTGCGGGTGCAGACGGCTCTGTGGGCCCCTCCGTCCGTGGGCAGCTCTATGGGCCCGGGCGGCCCCACCGGGGGTTGACAAGTGACGCCATAGAGGGGGAACAGAACCCACTCACCTCCGCCCCCACCCTATGCAGTACGACAGCAGGGAGGAGACAGGCGGTCCGTGATGAGTATGGGTGCTTTTCCACCCCAAACAGGACAGCTTGTATAGTATGGTCTGAGGCAGCTATGTCTCCTCCCAAGGTGAGAGTTCAGAGGTATGTGGTAGAGCAACAGAGATGAGGGAGGAAAGAATTTGAATTTTCAAGCAAGCCACCACCAGTATAAAGAGTAATAAGTGGGAAAGTAATATTAGGTAAATTAGCATTCACAGATAATTCCCTTCTTTATTCTGTGTAATTTTGTAGTTCTTTAATTGTCTATGTGTCGGTGTGGGCGGCTGCCATTGGGGAGCAGTGGGGTGCATCAGCAGTGACCCCAGAGCCACAGCAAATCCCAGGGATCCAGCCAAGGAACAAATGGGAACTGGGGCACAACAGTAAGAGAGAGCTGCAGATGGAGGTGGATCACATGGCCCCATGACCGTCTCACTCCAGCATCAGGCAGGAAGCATGAACTGAGTTACTGGGCTTCAGCTCCTGCCCTGAACTCTTTCTGGGAGCACCTGGAGTCTCGGGGGCTTGGACAAGCGCCTCCTGTTCCTGGCAACAATGGGATGAACCCACAGACTTCAGGACTCACCCCAAACTATTAATGTGAGCACCAAGAGGGTCTCCTTAAGCTAGCACATATGAACCTTGCATGAACCCATAGCAACGGATTAGATGAAAAGCAGCAGACTGGGAGTCTGAAAAACAACAACATACTCCATACAGCAGACGTGAGAAAAATCCTCCAACTCTATTCTAGAACTAATCTTTAGTCTCAGTTCATACCCTGAACTAACACAGTGAGAATGGGCCAGAGAGATATCAAGCCTTTATACCAAGCACTGTAAGTTCATCTGGTGCCCAGCTGGAAGGGGTGGGGAACGGTAATGCTGGAGATCAGAAGGAGGTGGGAGGAGAAGAAAGGGCCTCTGGCATCAAGGCAATAGGACAGAGCCAAATGGGTCACCGAGGGTGCCCCGATGGGGGCATGTGCCCCGCGGCTGCTCCGCTGAGGGCCCCGCGGCTGCTCCGCTGAGGGCCCCTCGGCTGCTCCGCAGTGGGCCCCGCGGCTGCTCCGCTGAGGGCCCCTCGGCTGCTCCGCAGTGGGCCCCGCGGCTGCTCCGCTGTGGGCCCCGCGGCTGCTCCGCAGTGGGCCCCGTGGCTGCTCCGCTGTGGGCCCCACGGCTGCTCTGCAGTGGGCCCCGCGGCTGCTCTGCTGAGAGCCCCGCTGAGGGCACCTCAAGGACTGGACCCACCCATAGCATGGTGACGGGGTGGAGCCAGGCGGTCTGCTGTGAGCATATGTGCTTTTCCACCTCCGACCATGGCAGTTTGTATACAGCCATGTATGTTATAGTATAGTCTGAGGCAGCTATATGTCTTCCTAAGGTGAGAGTCCAGGGGTATAGATAAACCCAGGAGTACAGTTATTATCACAGGGAAGATGACTGATTGGTGGGGCAACGGAGATGAGGGAGGAGAAATATTGAATGATCAATTGGGCCATCATCTGTGTAACTGAGTAACAAAGGTGAAGGTAACATTATGTAGGACAGCATCCAGAGCTAATTCCCTTCTATGTTCTCTATAATTCTGTATTTCCTCAATCGTTTTTGTATTAACAGAAGTGAAGATAACTTTATATTATACAACATTCAGTGCAAATTCCCTACTATCTTCTCTTTAATGTTTTTGTGTTAACTAATATGAAGATAACATTATGTAATACAACATCCAGTGCTAATTCCCTTCTATATACTGTATAATTTTGTCATATGTCTCCATTCTTTTGTCTTTAAAATAAAATTAAACGTGCAAAAAAAAAAAAAGAAAGAAAGTGTGAGGTTCTGAGTTCAAGTTCTGAGTTCAATTCCTGGTACAAAAAAACCCCACAAACACACCAAAACCCCAAACCAAAGCTAAACAAACAAACAAACAAAGACTAGGCGAAGGTAGAGCGTATGCTGCGCTTACAGTACCTATTACAAGTTGAACTATGCTTCTCCCATTCCTGTGTTGAATCTAATGTTCAGGATCTCAGAATGTGATCCAATTGAAAATAGGGTCTTCGCAGATATAATCAAATTAAGGTGGGAATAATAGGGTGAGTCCTAATCTACATTTACCTTAAAAAATGGGAAAAGTTGGACATAAAGATAGACATGAGCATAAGAAAAGCACTGTGTGAAAGCAAGAGCAGCTGGTGTATCTACAAGCCAAGGAACTGCCGAGAACCAAAGCCAAGAACCCAGGAGAGAGGTTCAGCGCAGATCCTTTCATGGCACTTTCGGAGGGCTGATGGTCTTCCATTACCGTAACTTTGGAGTTTTCATTTCCAGAACTGTGAGAATATATATTTCATCATTCTCAGCCGCTCGGTTTATGGACCTTATTCCAGCAGCTATTCCAAACTAATGCAATGGTCCCCGTATACACAGCTGGAGACGGCTAGGAGCCACCGCCAAACGCGTCTGGAGTTCAGGAGACAGCGTTATGTCAGTGATGAAGCCCTCCTTCTGTAGAGAGTGGGGCAGACGTGTCATTTCTTTCCAGCCTTCATCCCTCCTTTTGGAGGGATGTTTCTCTGCCACTCTGGGCAATGCCATCTTCTCCAAGTTGTAGACAGAGTCTATCCATAAGAGGAAAATAATTTATCAAACATTCAAAGAGAAAGCAAAGTAGGCAGAGAGGGAGCTAATCAGAGAACAAAAGTCCCAGCAGTATTAAATCCTGAATTCTGATCGTTAGAGCTCAAAGTCTTACAGATCTCTGAGGAATTCTGTGAGCCACTCCAGCCGTAACCTCCCATCATCTACATGGGGAGCAGAGTCTTCGTTTACATCTGGAGTTTGAGCTATCACCTGCTTTCAGAGGAGGAAAGTGTCAGTCAAAATTTCCATAGCAGATGAGGTGGAATATGCACCCTGAGAAAAGAACAGGGTGAGGGCAGAATACTGGGAACCTAGGGCGGAAGAGGCCAAGAAAGATCTGCAAGGGAAGTGGGACTGTACCGAAGATAGAGAGAGAAGTGGCTTACGATTCTGGAGCGTAAAACAAGAAAGAGAAGTGTCACGCACAGCAGAACCTGAAACAAGTAACAGGTGAAAACATAGCCCTTAGCTCTGTCCTCCCAGAGGCTGTATTGATCATCTGCACTGTATAACGAGGTCCCATTCCCAATCAGCAGCTTAAAGCAACAAACATCATTTCATACAATGTTTGAGGGTCAAGAATCCAAAAGTGGTTTACCTGGGTAATTCTGGCTCCAGGCATCTCATGAGTTCATGGTCGGATTGTCACTCAGGCTGCTGCTTCTGAAGGTGTAGGGGGCGCTTCAGGACCCACTTCCAGAAACGTTAGTGTCGGGAGGCTTCAGACCCTCTCCCGAGGGCCTCTCCGAGCGGCTGCTCAAGTCGCAGCTCCTCCTGTGCTTGCGACCCAGGAATACTGACATCTTTTCATAATGTGTTCTTGCAAGTGACAACCCCTCATCTGTGTCATCTTCTGTTCGCCGGGAGTGCGCCACAAAGCACTCTCTCTTGCAAGGTGGGAGGGATTATTTCCCACCTCCTTAACGGAGAAATATCAAAGAATTTGTGGGTGCATATTCAAAACTATTACAGACGCCGCGGGCAGTTGCTACCAGAGAGCCCTGTCGGGGGTGTGGATGGAGCAAAGTAGCCTGGCTATGGGCTGACTGGGGCAAGAACGTGATTCACCATTATTTCCAGTAAGCTGGTTCCCTGGGAAAGAGGGATAACTCGATTATTGGAGGAGAAAGAGTAGAGAGTTTTAAAACTTCTTATAATTTTTATTTAACATAGGGTCTGTATCTTTATATTTATAGTTTTCTAAGTATGGACAAGTTGAAATCAATATAGGTTTCCAGGTTTGGAATTGGGACTGCATCTTCCCAAAGAAATGTCTTCTACAAGGAATGAAACAACTCCACAAAAACCTACTTGGGTGGGTGGGGTGGCACACACTTGTCATCCCAGCACTTGGGAGGCTGAGGCAGGAGGATCATTGCAAGTTTGAGACCAGCTTGAGCTACAAAGTGAGCTCAAGGCCAGTCTAAACAACATAGTGAGATCCTGTCTCAAAAAAAAAAAAACTTTAAGAAATTGAGGCTTATCTATACAACACTGGCCAAACGGTAGAACCACTTAATGAAATAATGAAAAATTAGAAGTGGGGCATTTCAGTTCGTGGTGCAAGGGAGGAAGCTCAGCCTGGCTTCTGAGAGCCGAAGGTGATGAGGGTGAGTCCTCTTTCATCTGGTTCCTGCCCAGTTTTCCCACATGCAGGTCTAGCTAATGGTGTGAGGGCTGTAACTTCCTCAGGGTAAGAGGGAGGAAGTGGGCTGTTTAGGGAGTAGGCTGGGGGATCTTTTCTTGGAAAGAACTAGTGCTGTTGCTTGCTTGAGATAGACAGCTATGGTCTCCATTTGAAAGGACCAAGCAAGATCTTTACCCTAGTCAGAGATTGTGAATATAGAATTAATATGTTCTTCTCACTGGGGAAAGAAGCTTACAAGATTTTTATACCAAATTCTCTTCATAAGAAGAGAAATCTCAGTCCCTGTTGGATTCCAGATCTTGAGAAGTCTTTCTTTTCTAGAAGACGGGGAAATGAATGATGATTTGCTCAGAGCCTTCTCTCCTCTCTAGCCCTTCTGCTGTCTTGTTCTTGTTTAACTTAGGAGTTCCTATCGTACAACAGTGGCTTTAGGACCTGTCGGTCCTATGCATGGAGGGGAGAGCAACCTGGATTAAGCAGGAAGGAAGCTGTGGGTTTCTACTGCTGTTAATTTTCAAGCTGTTTTCTTTACGTTCAACACTAGCCTGCTTTTAAAACTTTTACTGTACTATTGTACATTACTTAAACGTCTATGTTGACAATCACTACTAACACCAGAGGCTTCATTTACAAGGCTCCGTTTTCTCTGGGTATGTGCTATTTATTGCTTTTTAAATGGGACTTAGAATATGCAAATTTTAAAGAGATACAAAGTTTTGGAGGGACATACAGAAAACTATAAACAGTGGGTACTTACAAGGTATTGGCCTAGAAATCCAATATATCTTGTATAGGAGGGATGATTTAAAAGTACAGGGAATATAACTGCTGAATGTCATTTAATGGAAAGGTAGGACCATCAGTAAGAAGCAGCATGTTGAATCTTGGTAACTGTGTGACAGATTTCACTTGTTCAGTGCAGCCAGTTGGTTGTGAACTATAGTTGTAAGAAGGTTTGTTTGTTTGTTCAGGGCAGGGTCTCACTATGTAGTTCAGGCTGGCTTTGAACTCACAGCAATCCTCCTGCCTCAGCCTCTTAAATGCTGGGATTATAGGTGTGCACCACACACCTGGCCTCACAAAGGTATGCATTAAAGTGTACTGTTTTGCAAGGGGAATAATACCATACAGGACACACAACTTCTAAGATTATTTTATAATAGTCACCCAAAGAGTCATATACAAAGAGAGTGCAGGGAATCTGTCCACACATTAAAGACCAAAGAATCCAGCTGAGGGCCTGGATCCCATGCCAATGTCCTGCAGGAGTCCAGCTGAAGATCTAGAGTCCATGGCAATGTCCTGTCCTCCACGAGTCCAACTGGGGGCCCAGAGCCCACAACAATGTCTCGTGCACGCCTGTCTCACGGATCTCTACTGGGAAGGCCCAAAGGTCAGTAGCAGAAGCTAGAATGTCTGTATCAGTGGGATAAATGATCTGTGCTAGCGGGGTGAGGGATCCGCACTGGAGCCAGGAAGTAACACTCAAAGTAAGGACCAGAGCTCTCCCGAAAGGTACCACAGCCGTCCCCAGCAATAGTGAGATCCCGAGCTCCTCTGACGATGAGAACAGCCGAGTTCATATTAGGAAAGCCAGCATGACAAGCTCCTCCAGGAGAACCAACAGCTCTCAACAGCTTCAGCAGCTTCTCTTCTCCAGTCCTGCCTCTTATGCTGCTGGCAACAGTCCGCAGGTGGGCCTCCCACACCCAGCGCCACTCTGCTTCAGTTCAGCTGGGGGTTACAAGTTGACCACCAGTTGTCAGTCCACCACATGTACCATAAATCATGGGTCATGAACAATGCATTGACATGAAATTTTGTTGATTTCATTGGAGTTGTGTGGTTGTGCCATTTCAGGTTCCAGTTTTTCAAGAAATGTCATCACAAAAGATGAAATGGGGGTCTATGGTTATGATCCTGAGACCAGGTTTCAGAATTCTCAGTGGATATCACCCTATGCTCCTCATTTGAAAAGTGTATCAATCAATATCCAACATCAAGGTGATGTTGACTGGGTTTTTTGACCTTGATGGAATTGTGAGAGCTGAGTTTGTATCCACGGATACTACAAGGAACTCTGAATATTTTAAGGACTTGTTAAAGTGTTTAAGAAATAATGTGTATAGAAAAATAGCCCAAGAAATGGGTACACAGTTTCGTCCTCCATCATGACAATGCTCCATGTCACATATTGCTTCTGGTAGGCCAATTTCTATCAGATAAAATGTCAAAGTGGACCTTTGCACCCATGGACCCATGGGCCTTATTCACTAGGTTTAGGGCTGGTAACATCTAGCTCTTGGTCAAAATGACCAGGAAATGTAAAAATTTGGGGTCAGTTCAGGATATTGAGGCAGCCATGAGAGTGCGGCTAAAGATATAGAAGAGGCCTCCAGAGCTGCTTCAGGCGGTGACAAGAACTACAGGGCCGGTGGGCTCAAAGTGAAGGCAGGTACCTTGAAGGGGACGAACGGCAGTGGGTCTTACTATAATACAAATTTAAGCATGTATGTTTTGATCACACCTTATATACACCTTTCTAGACTTTGTCACTTTTGTTTTTTCTCATTTCTTGATTGCTTTGGCTGTTTAGTTGTGTGTGTGTTTTCTTTTGTTTTGTTTTGTTTTTTGAGGCAGGGTCTTTCTGTGTATTCAGACTATCCTTGAACTCACTATGTAGCCCAGGCTGGCCTCAAACTTGTGGCGATCCTCTTGCCTCAGCCTTCTGAGTGGCTGGGATTATAGGCATGTGCCACCAAGCCTGGCCCATGTAGTCATTTTTAATATTGCAGTCAGTGTCAGTGAAACTACAATCTAAGCAAGATGTAAAATCTTTATAATTGCATTTAACCATTTAAATCCATGTTAGTCCCCCTCCCCCGCCCATGGTAATCTCCATCCTGAATTCTATGCTTATTTTTCCTTTACATTCTTTTTTATAGAGTTTTATCACACATATTCCTAAAATATATATATTTTATTCTAGCTGTCTTAAATTTTATGAAAAGAAAGTAGGAGATGTGGTTTCTCTTGGCGCTGAAGTTTTTCAGTATTCACTAAGGTTTTGAAATTCACCCAACTGGTTCGTGCAATTTTTGCCTGTTGTCTAAATCCCTTACCTAGAGTATTTTTGTACATTTTAATAACAACTTGTTTAAATGATCCAGACATCAATGTAATTATCAAAAGGATTGTTGTGTGTACTAGCAGATCTAAAAATAGAATTTATATAATACTTTAATGGAAAGTGATATCGTCCCTCACCTCTTCACATACAGTCTTTTTGGATCCTAGGTGTTTGATGTCCAGTTTTAACACCTTACTCAGCTTCTTTCTTTCTGATTTCTAATTAAAAAGTCAAGCTTATTGGAGGTATTAAATTATGTAAAATGTAACCTAGCAGAAGTTACTTGAAGGGCAGTATAACAACATTCCACATGAACTGTACAGAGTTTGTTTAAAGATACCAAGGAGGGTTCGATTGACATGGGCCCCTCCCGCTGACCCGCAGGCAGGCTGATGCTAAAGCAGAGTGGCCGCTGGAGCCTGGGCAGGTCCTGACCCAAGCCTGCGGCCTATGATCGGCCAGGCATAGGGGTGGTGCTTCCTTGGTGGGACCATGGGAGGCGTGCCAGGCTTACTGTGGGCCCTGGAGCCTGGCTGGCCTCTTTCTTCTCAGAGCCCAGAGGCCTCCTTTCCCAATAACCTCGATGAAGACTGCTGTGTGATAAAGAACAAAGCATCTGAACTGTGTTCATTTAGAACAGTTCCTGAGAAGGCACAAGTTCTCCTCCTCTACAGAAGGGCTCTGCAAGCAACCCAGCAAGTTCCAAAGGAGTCTGACCTCCAGTCCCTGAAGAACTGGGCAAGGGAAGAATTCACAAGAAATAAAAGTGCCACAGAAGAGGATACAATCTGATGATGATTACTCAAGGGAACATCCAGCTGAAGGAATTAGAACACGCGCATTCGCAAAATCTTAACTCCAGCGTTTTTCTGAAGGATTTCCCACTGTTCATGTTCTGTTGAGTGTAGGTTTTATGGACAGCTCAAAGCCAGATCAAACTTGGTGCGTACAGTGCTCAGGCACAATTTCAGAAGGTGGAGCATAGGATGTCAGAGAGAAAAGGAAAACACAATGAAACAACTGCTTTAGAACTGAGAAATGTACCTGAGTTATGAAAATGTTTCTAGAATGTTCTGAAAATGTGTCACCACATGTGTCACCACCACATGATCAGTTTTCATAAGAAGCAAAAACTATTAACAATGGCCAGTTGCACACGAAAAGGTGCTCAACACAAATCATCAGGAAAATGTATACCAAAACCATAAAAGGGAGCCAGGCATGGTGTCACATGCTTATAATCCCAGCACTTGGGAGGCTGAGGCAGGAAGATTCCTGCATGTTTGAGGTCAGCCTGAGCTACAAAGTGAGTTCAAGGCCAGCCTGCACTGCATAGCGATACCCTGTCTTAAAAAGACAAAAACAAAACAAAACAAAAATAACCACGATGAGCTAGCACTTCATTTTCACTACAATGGCTATAATTAAAAAGGACAATAAATGTTGTGAAGATATGGTGAAACTGCCCAGTAGCACACACCTGTAATCCCAGCACTCTGGAACCTTCTTGAAAAATCTTTCTGTATTATCCATAAGGGTCACTGAAGTACCTTGTTCAGCTATTTCATGGTTTGATAGCCAAAGGACTCAAAAAAAGCCATCACTGGTAAATCTGGATCTTTGCTGGAAATAAAAGAAAAAGAATTTATTGAACACATTCAAATACCAAAAAGATCAGGGAAAACTTTAGGCAACTTCTGGGTGAAACTTCCACGATTACCTTAATTTTGATGTGGCTAGAAGTATAGCCTGAAGGAGAATGCTTGGTGTGTCAGGTTCTTCTCCAAGGACAGCAAAGACAAAGAATTTTGAATACTACATCAGAGACAAATACATCACAACCAGAGTTGACTAAGGGCACCTGAAAGCAATTAAATTTATAGCATACAAATAATTTAATCAAATATGTGGAAGTAAAAGCTTATGGAAAATGCTGGGGTTATCAGTCCTGCAAACTTAAGTCCTGTTCAACAGCAGAGCAGAGCTAAGAAGTGAATCCAAGAATCTGGCCCGATGTAGAATCTGAGAAGATGCAGATAAAATTTTGCAGAATGAAACATGGCACCTGTAACTGTGCTGTGAGCCAGAGGAGCGGCACCAACCGGTGTTGTGGATGCTGATGACCTGCATCGCCAGGCTCCACTTCCTGCAGCCTCAGAATTCACAACAGAAAGTACTTCTGAATGCCCTTCTGAGGGAGTAATCTACTAATTCAGAGTGCTTGTAGGAGCCAGCTTTCAGGCTCTTAAATAAGCATTAATACATTGCAAAACTGTCTGACAAAAAAGAGAAGCATTTGTGAAGTTTCTGAATAAAGAATACTTTGGAAATTAAAAAAAAAATAAAGATACCAAGGAACTTTTAAATTTTCTTCCCTATTATGTTTTATAAAGCCTAATTTATTTTAAAGCCACTGAGTATAAACTACTGTCTCATCTTCATTTCCCCCCATTTTCCAACCCCTGACCAAACCTGGGCAACATTTCTGTTTTGTGAGGTATATGGGAATGTTCTTTATTTGTAATTCAAAACAGCATTGATCGAGTTTTATGCAAATCATGCTGAAGAAATGTTCTTGGTGTCTCCAGCACGATGAAGAGCATTATATGGGAAAATTTCTCAGGGCCTCTAGGTTTTCTGCCAGAAACCTTAGTGACTCCAGGCCAGCTGTCCTCATGATCTTTGTCCAGGGAAGGGCTTGGGGGGCCTGTAGGTCCCCAGTGAGCCCCCTCTTGAGGCTCCTCTGTTCTCAAGGAGATGCATCTGTGGGACAGGGAGAATTTTTGGTAAATGCTCGATGGTGAGAGCTGGCTCTCTCTCTCCCCCAGACAAGTGTTCAGGGGTGGCAAGAGATAAGACGCCTCTAGGACGAAAAGAGCTACTAGGAAACCGGTGAGAAGATAAAGCACTGGAGATAAGAGGCAAATGAGAAAATCATTTCCTGCCAACGTTGTGAAAAGTGGAAGAAATAAGTCAGCTTGCTTTGGAGACAGAAACGAAGCAGCCAGGCAAAAAGAGACTCTGCTGCCACTGTGAAGGTGTTTTACTGCATGGAGGAAAAACTCACGGCCATCCATGATATTGGCCCAGGGATGCCCGGAACATGGTCTGTGCAGAAAAGACGCCTACCTCCGCCGTGGGATCGCCAAGCCTCCAGGAGCACTCCCTCACCCCCAGCTGCCCCCGCTGCTTAGTTCTCAACCTGAATAAAGGCCCGAGGCTGAGGGTGGTGGGGCAGAGACAGAGCCTCCCCTCCACTAGCTAAACTGTGCCATAAGCTGCTTCCAGTAGGAGGAGGGTGGACACTTCGCCAGGGCTTGTGTGGGTCCAGAGGAGGCCTCTTTCTAATCATTGCAAATCTTTCCAGTTTTTGAAAGACCACCCAGAAAGAAGAGGCCATTCTGCTGTGCGGTCCATTCACCTTTGTACAAACCAGAAAGTGGCACCTCTGCAGGCAGCCTTGGCCAGTTGTCACCATGTAGATAACGGTGCAGCCCCTGAGGCCGGGGTTTGGTGGGTGTGACTTGGAGAATCAGTTTTTCTCCAGAATTTCAGACTCAAATTCAATCCTGAACTCAGGGGATTGCTGATCCCTGCTCAGAGGAGCAGGTTTCTTTCTCTTTATTGTTTTTAAATTTTTATTTTAAAGGAAAAGAAACAGAAAACAAGAAGCAAACAAAATTCCAAAACAATATGATAGGAGAACAACAATGGTTAATATATTGCATATTGTTATCTTTAAATTAGTTATTCAGAGTCTGAGATATCAGCATTTAACTGTCCAAACAATATCAGCACAGACCTATCTATTCAGTGAACCAAGGGAAATTAGTAATATCACTATTTGCTTTTCCCTTCCTTCTTCTTTCTATTCCCCGCCAAACCACTTTCTCTTTCCTTTTGAAATTTCTTCCTGGAGTGATCATATAGTGATTAGTACTTTTTGATGTGAAGTTTCTTCCCATTTTATAATACCTATTGTACATTTTGGATCTTATTTACTTTCAGCTTATCACACTAGGGAGACAATACGATGTTTATACATTTGCGTCTGGTTTATCTTACTTACGAGTATGATCTCTAGTTGTATCCATTTACCTGTAAAAGTCTCCAGTTTATCCTTCTTTATGGCTGAGTAGTACTTCATTATATAAAAAGGCTACATCTTTTTTATCCATTCCTCAGTTGATGGGCATATGGGTTATTTCCAAGATCTAGTTCTTACGAATTGTGCTGCTGTAAACATGGGTGCACATATATCACTGAGGCATGATGTTTTTAATTCTTCTGGGAAGACCCAGAAGGGGAATAGCTGGGTCAAACAGGACCTTGAATCCTAGATTTTTGAGGAATCTCCACACTGATTTCTCAGTGGTTACATCAGTCTTTACACCCACCAGTAGTGGAGAAGGCTTTTTCCCCACAACCTCGCTGGCATTTGTTTTTGGTTGGCTTCTTGCTGATGGCCATTCTTTCTAGGGTGAGATGGAATCACAGTGCTGCTGTAATTTGCATTTCTTGAATGACCAGTGATGTTGAACTTTTTTTCGTATATTTATTTGCTGTTTGTATTTCTTCATCTGAGAAGTGTGTATTCATCTCTGATGCTCATTTTTGGATTGGGTCTTTAAATTTTGGAGGTTTGAATTTTTGAGTTCTTTATACATTCTCGATAGTAAACCTTTGAGGAGCAGGTTTCAATGTGAAGCTGTCAGTCATTTCTACCTTACAATCAATCCATAGGAAGGCTTTGGAATGCACCCTGGGTACCAGCTTTGGGAGAAGGCTAGGGGCAGAACCCGAAGACCACACCACTGAAAGGGAGCTTGAATCCACTCTACAGTGCTGTGCAGGGCTGCCTGAGACTAGAGCAAGGACATGCAGGGAGAAGCTGCGGAACGGAAGCCTGTGAGGCCAGCCGGGGCCAGGTAGGACTGAGCTGAGGACGCTCAGAAGTCGGCTTCTATCCGGATCACCAGAGAGAACAGCACAGGTGAAGGCCTGGAAACAAGCCGACTGCACGTGCCTCAGGCCTGCACCTCCCAAACCCGATTACATTCTTGTTTTCTACGTTTATTTCCCTTTTACTCTTTCTAATGTGTAGGAATGTTTCCCCAAGTGCCACCCAGTTTTAGCTTCTCAGAGCAATAGAAATGGTGGAAGCAGCAAACACAAAATGAATAGAGGCTTGTTGTGTCTATCCAGTTTTCTCTGTTCCTTTAGGCATGATAGTTTATTAAGGAGAGTTGATTCAGCTGTCTTCTCAGATGGGAATGCCTCTTCCAGGGTTCAGGAAGGGTCGTCCAGCACCCCCATCCCGGGACAAACAGGGAGCAGGGAGGTACCTAATTGTGTGTGTGTGTGTGTGTGTGTGTGTGTGTGTGTGTTGGGGGTGGAAATATTTTTAGAACAAGCTGATAGATCATGGAATGAAATACAAAATTTATATCAAATTTAAATATTCCTCACAGACCTAAAAATCAATATCTGTAAAACAACAGAAACAACTTTAAAAATTAAGTAAACGGACAGCTTCTGGCAGGCAGCTGCCAGACTTGCTCTCAGGCTCTCTTGGAATAGTTGTTCACTCTCATCTGCCGTTTTGCTTTTCTTCTTCCTTCAGTGCCAGAGATTGGGGCCAGGGCCTTGTACACATTAGGCAAACACTGCAGAGATACAGCCCCAGCCCTGTCTTTTGCTTCAGAGAGTGTCTCAGCACAAAATGTGAGGAACTTCCAGAACCTTTTGCAGAACCAGAGGTTGTTACCGGGCTGTGAGAATGGTGAAGGAGGCTCTCAAGCTCAGTTTGGATGTCCCGACAGGAGCTGGATTGTTGAGGAAGCTGGCTGAGGTCCTAGACGGAGTGAAGACTTCCCATCAGAGGAAATTCTGAATTTAAATGTGTAAGCATGGTGCCAGGGTACTGCCTAGGGATTCACATAAAGCCTGGAATGTCTAAAATGCAAGAAGACCTTTATTCCATCAGGTGCAGCCTCCTCTTACTGCCAGTGGAGACCCAGATCCTAGTTCAGTGACTTACCTGAGGTCACACGGCTAATCGCAAAGGTGGAACCTGGGCCTCCCACCTTCAAGAGGGAGCAGACCCGGAAGCAAATGTCTGTCTCTTATTTTATTCCATCTCCAAGTTTCAGGGTAAATTATATTCTTACTTACAGCTAAATGTTTCTTTGGAGTGTGATTGGGTAGCGTGTCCCCATTCACTTGTTCACTCTCTAAACAGGTGCTAATTGCTCTCCTGCTGCACACCAGGCCCAGTGTCAACGTGTGCGGTGTGAGCATGAATAATTTCCTGCCCCCAGGAAGAGTGGAGATGAGATGAGGCCACGAGACACAGTGGCCGGCCTTCGTGGTGTGTCAGCACAAGCGTGGGCAGGCGAGTGACATGTCTAAGAAGACAGAAGTGGATTATCTAGGTGAGACAGGGATATAGGTCAGGGGAAGGCAGGGTTCAAATTTGTGAACTAGTAGGGATATGGTTAGTTGACTGGAACATAACCTTTTGATAATAAAGTACTTTCTGCCCGAGTTTTTGAAATATTTTGAAGAAATTTGGCAGTGTATTGTTCTTGTGTGTGTCACACCACCAAGGGTTGTGGTCTTCATTAGGTTTTTGATGCAGAAGAAGAAACAAACGAAGGGGGAAGAAGGCCTTTACTCCAGACCTGGAGAAGACAGGACTGCACGCAGCACAGGGCTCCTCTGAGGCTGACAAAGGAGACTGGGGGTGTCTAAGAGCTCTGGCTAGAGGCAAAGCTTGAAGGGCAGGCTCAGTGACACATCAGGAGCTGACTGGGGCTTCCCTGGCACGTGCGGGAAGGGTAAGAGTAAGTTGTACTCAGGGCTGAGGGGAGAAGAAGGGGAAGTGGTCATTTGGAAGATAAGCTGTTTTGGGCATCAGCCATTTTAGACCACCGCCATAATGATTCAACAATTCATACTCTGGCAGGAGCCTATTGGTCTTCAGTTTGCGGTGGGCCTCACAATGGTAACAGCTTGTAACCTTCAAAGAGAAGCCGTCATATGTGGTTGTAAATGGCATCCAGATCGTGAATATCAGCTTACCCCTTCTCATGTTGCTTCTTGTGTGCGTGCTTCGCCCACTAGCTGGCTCCCTGATGAAGCGGAGACTTGCCGAGTATTTTCCCACTGCAGGCTCCTCCCTCTGCTCACTTGTCCAGGTGGAGCCACGTGCTCCTCACTGTACTCTGGTCTCTGCCCAAACGCTCATCTATTAGGAAGGGGAACAGTAATGGCAGCCTGTGTGGGGTCGGATGATGCTCCCAAAAGATATGTCCCGTGTAAGTAATGTACACTACTAACAAACAGCAGGTCTGCATCCTAATCTCCAGGGAAATGTGACCTTACTTGGAAAAGGGTCTTTGCAGATGTGATTAATTAAGGATTTTAAGATGAGATCATCTTGAATTATTTGGGTAGGTCTGAAATCAAACGACAAGCATGTTTATAACCCATGTTTATAACAGCACAGTCTGTAATAGCTAAAGCTTGGAAACAACACAAAGGCCCATCTACCAAGGAACAGATAAAAAAGATGTGCTTTTTTTTTATACACTGGAGTACTACTCAGCCACCAAGAAGGATAAACTTGAGACATTTCTAGATAAATGGATGCAACTTGAGACCATACTCTTAAGTGAAACAAATCAGATGCAAATGTGTAAATATCGCATTACTTCTCTGGTTTGAGAAACTGAAAGTGTAAATGAGGGGCAAAGTGTATAATAGAAATTGTGAAATAGGAAGAAATTATTCAAAAGAAATGGGAACTAGGGAAAGGGGAGGGGGAAAGAAGGAAGGCAACAGAAAACATAAAAGAAGGCTAAAATGGAAATAAAGCTTTGTAAATAACGAGGGGAAGAGGGGTTGCTGGGAAGGAAGAGGATTGAGAAAATAAACACTTGAGATATGCCACATACAGGTACAAATTCCCAATGATGAATATGATCATTAAGTATATCTAAATTGTACCAATAAACTTAATTTAAAAAAAGAGTGACAGAAAGATGGGCACTGTTATACACGCCTAAATCCTGGCATATGGGAGGCTGAGGCAGGAGGATCTTGTGAGAAAACAACAACAGAATAAAAACAAGAAAAGAAACGACAGTGGGAGACAGATAAAGAGAAAGCCCTGTGAAATTGAGAGCGGGACTGGAGTGATGCAAGCTTTGAGGTGCAGGCACAGGCACTGCTGAAGCCCTCAGAAGCTGAAGAGCACTAGGAGTCTCTCCTTGAGCCTTGGAGGGAGTGTTTCCCTGCCAATGCATTGGCCATGAACTCTGGCCTTAAGATCTGGGAGAGAATAGATTTTTTTTCAGACAGAGTCTTGCTGGCCTTCAACTCATTATGTAGCCCTTACTTGTCTCAAACTTGTGGTGATCCTCCTGCCTCAGCCTCCCAGCTACTGGGATCACAGGCATGTGCCACCACCAGTGAGATTTCTATTGATTTAGGCCACCAAGTCTTTGGTAATTTGTTACATCAGCTACAGGAAACTGATACACAGTCCAGCGCTGTCATTTTCCATCCTTTTTATCCTTACCTTTCTTTAGAATCTACATCTATCTATAGCTGAGTGCGCCCGGCGTCTCTTTGCATGCACACATTTCTCCTCTTATTTCCAGTGCAAACCATGGGCTCTGCTTTTCATGCGCCACTGTGTCACCAGCATCTAGCACAGTGCCTGGCACATAATAGGGGCTTAGTAGTCACTGAACAGATGAGCGGGTAAGATGCTGGATTGTGAGACAGTCTAGTAACTTGGAGTTACTTTTTGCTTAACTGAGGAGACAAAAGAATCCCAGATCGAGTGGCACAGAGTTGCATAGCGGAAGACATTTGGATGTAAGATGGCCCTGCCCCTTACACGCTGATGACTTGGACTCAGCCTCAGCATCACTAGTAGCAGTGTAAGGTTATGCTCATCTTTTTTTTTTTTTTTTTCCGGGACCGGGGATCGAACTCAGGGCCCTAGTGCTCAGCGGCAAGCACTTAGCCCACTGAGCTGTACCTCCAGCCCTAGGTTATGCTCATCTTGACTTTCCACGGTCACCATCAGGGGCAGGGGGGATGGCGCTGTTGAAAGAGTGACTGACTTGTGGTCAGGTGTAGTGGCACAGGCCAAACTACACAGCAAAACCCTGTCTTAAATAAAGAAAATAGAAAAGAAAAGAAAGCAGAGAGGAGAGAAGAGGAAGGGAAGGGAGGGTTCTTTTCTCCCCATTCAGGTCCTGAGACCCCCACATGGGCAGGGAGACTGTGCCAGGCGTGGCCACTCCTTCCTGCAGCAGCCAGTAGGTCCCTCAGACGTTCTAGGGGTCAGACCTCACAACTCCTGTTCCATTTAGGATTTGCTTGATTAAACATGGTAAGTCCTGTGATTCTCTACGGTGACCTAAGGGGGTCTGCGGTACACTGAATTTCCGCCTGTGGACACCAGCTCTTGCACGCACTTCACTCTGTTCGCCTCTGTGTTAGGAAGGAAAACAGAGAGGCCATTTTATACCTGCAGGTTTGTGCTGTTCGCGGCCCCACGTCTGTCCTCGTCAGAGGCGCCAGCCTCACACAGCTTGCCCTGTGGGGATAGCCCTGCACTGAATATCAGTTGTATGATTTATATATAATAGCATCCAGATTGTTTTAAGAAATCAGATTTGTAAGTATGTGCACACATATATACAAAGACACAGACACGCATCCATCTCTCTCAAAAGTACTAGCTGGAAACAGAAACAAAATTAGGAACGTTAGCATTTATTATCGCTCGGGTTTGCGGTTGCAGTGCCTTAGCTTTTTTTCTTGATGATTCCCTTCACTTAGGTGGAAGATGTTTCTGACTCACTTTTGTACCGGATAAAACCTCAGGCTTTGCTTTTGTGATTTCCTTCCTAGTAATGTAAGTGCTAAGGTGAGCTTCAGTGCAAGTGCCTGGGGATTTCCTCCAGCCTTGAGCTGGTCTCAGGGAAGGTGTGTTTGTCGTTTCTTTCCTTTCCTTCCCTTTATTAATCAGTTGTGCAGACATCAGACTTTCATAGCAAAGATGAATAACAGGGCAACCATTGTGTATCAGAATTTAGCCAAAATTTCCCCAGTCTGCCCCTCATCTTCACAGTTTTGTTGGTTCCTTTGATAAGAACTTTGTCTTGAGATCTTAGGCAGGCTTATTTGAAAGCACTGATTTCATCACGCTTTTTTAGCTTCTGGTTAAAAATAGAATGTCTTGTATAATTTCCAAGGAAAATCCGTTCTGTCAAATCTCATTGCTCATTCATAAAGGGCATTTGACCACTCAAAGAGAAGAGTGTGAGCATTCAGTGGATATTTCCAAAGTTGTCATTTCTTAAAGGAGTTTAACACCCCATCTTTGTCAGCTGTCTGGACTTGAACTTAATCCAATGGTGATAAATTTGATTTTGCATGAATTAAAGCAGCATTTGCAAGAGAGCACTTGACAAAATGCTCCATTTGTGTTCAGCATCAGCATATTTTGCTTTTCTTCTAACGTTATGAAGGAAAAGGTTTCAGTCACACATTGTAGGCAAATGTGTTACGTGCTTTAATGTGGAGGCAGCGTAAGTTGTTATTATGATAATGTTAATAATGCTTTTCATGTATTACATTTTGGCTGACATTTAGTCCTAATTGAGAAAAACCTAAGATTCATCTTTGTGAGAAGCAGGACTGGAGCAGCTAATCAGGTTTGGGAGTGGGACTAATGGCACTATAATCCGATTGATGAGCTCTTAAATATCTGATCTGAAAACCGTGTCATGAAATGATAAGAAAGAATCTGTGCAAAAGTTCTTTTAAATTTGCCCCCTTTGTCCTTCATTTTGCAGTTTGCTCAAAAGGGTTATTACCTCAGCTTCAAAGCACAGATCCAAGATGTTTACCAGCTGGTAACTTTCGTGTTTTAATCAGCTGAGCTTTCCTGAGAGAGGCACCAAAGGAGGGGGGGAAATCACTCTTTCCCCTCTTCCCTCCGAGGGTGAGAGGACCCTGGCTTTGTTTAGGGGACCGGATGAACAGGGATGTCAGACAGCCGCGCAAATGGGACTGGCTTGGGGGAGGGGCTGAAGAGCTTGCTGATGGTGCCGCATCACAGTCAATTTTCCAGTGTCTTTTTAGTTCAATTGTGTTGTATGTGGAGTGTGGCAGAGAAGGGCAGTTCGGGAACCTGGGAAGCTGGCAGGACAGGCTTCAGGCTTGAACCCCAGCTTTTCACAAAGGTTAGTTTGCTCACCTTGGGCAAGGAATGGCTGGATTGGAGTCTTCGTCAGGACATGGGTTCCATAGGATCTGTAAGGGTCTTAGGGAGGTAGGGCGTGTCAGAAAGCACCAGTTTAATTTTTCCTTTTCTCCCTTAAGAAGCAGAAGTCAGTGGTATGTATTCTACAGAAAGATTCCCATGAAGTAATATAGAGATCATCTAAGACCTCAGAGACTACCCAAACCCAGGAGAAAGACAGTGTTCTCAATTTGATGAGCAGCCTCATGATATCGCTACCGAAGAGGTCATCAGCTATGCGCTCACTCCTTCCATCTTTTTTCAGAAAGAATTGTTGAAGTACGAGGGTATAACCTCAGATTCAACTTCTAAAAGGATACAAGGAAGAGAGAATGGAAAAGTTGAACTTTATGAAAATTAAAAATTTCTGCCCTGAGAAAGGCACTGTCAAGAGCACAAAAAGACAAGCCACATAACAGACAGAAAATATTTGCAAGGCAAAAATCTAATAGAGGACTGGAAGCCAAATTATCCAAAAACTCTTTCATATTGAACAATAAGAGAAAAACTCAATTAAAAATAGGCTCAAGACCTTAACAGACACCCTCAAGATATAAAAATGGCAAATAAACATATGAAAAGATGCTCAATAGTCTGTGTCATTAGGGAACTGCAGATTAGAACAATGAGAGCCCACTACACATCCGGTAGAATAGCCAAAATCTAGAACGCTTGCTGGCAATTGTGCAGAGAGCAGAGACTTATACGAATTACTGTGGGAATGCAAGACAGTACAGCCATTTTGAGAGACAGTACAGCCATTTTGGAAGACAGTGTGGCCATTTTAGAAGGCAGTAGGGCATTTTCTTACAAAACATTCTCTTACAGTGTGATGGAATAATTATGCTTATGGGTGTTATCCAGAGGAATTGAGAATTTATGTTCACATGAAAACATGCACAGTTTATGGCAGCTTTATTGAAGTGGTGGATACTTGTCACTATACATTTGTCCCAGTAGAATAAAATGTGCAACCCCAGAAGTGAACCCTAAAGTAAACCATGAACTTTGGTGGTACCCTTATAAGGATGAGTCAATATAGGCTCATCAGCTGGAACATATACTATACCACTTCGGTGAAGGACATTGAAAATGGGGGAGGCCATACAAGTAGTGCATGAGAAATCTCTGTACCAAAAAAATACTGAGGGGTTGAGCATCAACGTAGAGAGAGCTACTTAAAATGTTCAGGCTTATTATATGAATCTGGGATTTGAAGCACAAGGTGTGGGAACAGAAGGCATGAGAGATAAACTCAGACAAGAAGTAGGATTGTCAAGGCAGTATACACACAGGAAAGTCTAATCCACATGAGAATTCTGTGTATGTTTTTACATGCAAAATGCACAGGGTGAAAAACTCCAAGGATGTTCATGGCGTGACAGTGACAGCTGATCTCACTTTTATTTGGGCGCTGGGATAAAGGCCTAGTTTAATGATATGAGACTCAAACCATCTCCTTCTGCTCTCACCCTCTCAGCAAATGAAATATTGCAAGAAGGGCATGTTTTACTCCAGAATTTTGATATTTAATGTACTGGAAATAAAGTCAGTACCCAGTAGCTGAGGAGTAGGGCCCCCGAAATACAGCTCGGTTGCTCACAGTCACTGGCGGTCTGAGGTCAGAGATTTCTCTTCGCCTTAAATCTCTCAGTGACCTGTGCTGATATGCTTCTTAGCAGACAGTGTGCTGATTTTGGAGCTTTTCTGGCCTCCTGGTGGGGAGGGGCCTCGCATTGTTCTAGCCAGGTGCTCTGGCCCCTTCCCCACTCTCCTTTCTGTTCCCTTGTCACTCACTGGCAGACAGCTTCCTCGGTCCCCCTGTGACGTGGCCATATTCAAGTGCTTACTTATTGGGCAAGGTGGAGTTTTCTGTCTGGAAAGTACTTCACTTTCTAGAGTCTGGTCCAAGGTGAAAATGGAGAATCCTATGAGCATGGCAGGTGCCTTGAGCTCTGAGCTCACTGACTGCTCTTGGAACTTTCATCCCCACCCTGTAGCCAGCCCACCAGAGCCGTGTTCTCTGGAACTCCCTGGCTCCACTCACATGCAAGCAGAAAGGCAGGTCAGTGGAGGAACCTCCTCACAAGTGGCCTCTTTTGTTAGCAAGAGGGACACTTAGCACTTCGTTTTTGCCAAGGGTCAAATGCTCTCCGGGCATCACATAGCTTCATGTCAACGGTCTTGGCTGAAATGAAAATCCCAATCCCAAGGTTGGGTGGAAATCATGATGTATCCAGGGTCAAGTGGGAGACTGTTAGTTTCAAGAGAAATTTTTATTATTATTTATTTTTTGCAGTACTGGGGATTGAACTCAGGACCTTGTGCTTTCCAGGCAGGCACTTATTCCACTGAGCTATATCCCCAGCCCTCAAGAGAAATTTTTGAAAATACTGATAGTTTCACTCTAGAGTCTTGATCTGAAGCTTCAGGGAGAAGCAAATTCAAAGACCTTGTAGGGCATGAGAGTTACCCTGGGGAATGTCATCACAGATTCCACAGGAACTGAGAGAAAACAAAAAGAAGCAAACAAACACCCCCCCCCCAAACCTGGGAAGAGGCCTCAACGCAGCTCTGGAACCTCAAGTGCTATTACTGCTGAAGGAATCTCGTCTTGAGGAAGGGGCGGCCAAGGGGGTGAAAATGTCAACCGCCCAGAGCTGGAAGGCCAAGGCTTTGGCTTTCCACCCTGGACACTTTTTATTATATCTGGTGGCCTCTCTGCTTCTGGTGCCTGTAAATTCCTTTCCCTTGGAGTTTTTGCTTCAACATTAATGTAGTTGTATATATTGATTTTATTATATCACTCACGGTGCACAGTTTTTAAAAATTTAGTTTTGCAGAGCTGGGAATTGGAAATGGTGTTTTCATTAAGAGTTTTATTTGCAGCTGGCAAATAGTATTGGTGCCACCTCCTGCAGGTGGCATGGAGTACTGGTGAGGTAGGCATGAGCATGGCCCCAGACAGCTGCTCCTTCAGGACAGGCAGGGGACCCACCCACCAGGAGGGAGGCATACTCTCGCCTGCTCCAGGTCTGCAGAGGGGGTGGCCCTGCCTTCAGAGATCCCTGGCCGCTACTTGTGCAGTTCCTCAGGTTTTAGTTCCCAGCGTGGATGCTGTGTGGGTCCTGTGGTGAGACCTCTCAACGCTCTGTTCCGTCAGTGGGAAGAAGAGATTATTCGGTAAACTGTGCTGGGTTAAGCGACTCACCATTCCATTGAAAAGGCATTGCTGTGCTTTTACTCCCTGCAACACAATAAATTCCAGATGGATCACAAACTTAGGTGTGAGAAAGTAAAGGCATAAAAGTGTTAGAGATAAACATGAACTAATTTTAAAATTTAATAGTCTCAGGCTGTATAAAACACAGAACGCACACACACACACACACACACACACACACACACACACATGCGTGCGCCCGCACTGTCAGCAGAGCGCAGTGGTACCCCAGCTTGCCTAGCATGCAGAACAACATGGGTCCTATCCCCAGCACTGCAAAAAATTAAAAAGGAAATACATGTGACACAAAGGATTACTTTGCTAAATATATATTTTAAAAAGTTTTACAATTCAATAAGAAAAGGACCCAGCAAAGAACAGCTGGAAAGGCAGACAAAAGAAACACAAAATAACTTGTAAGCATAAAGAAAATGGCTAAACTGAGCATGGTGGTACATGCCTGCAATTCCAGCATTCTAGGAGGCTTAAGCAGGATTGTAAATTCTACCCCAGCCTGGGCAACTTAGTGAGACCCTGTCTCAAAATAAAAGTTAAAACGGGATGAGGATGTAGCTCCGTGTGAAGGCCCTGGTTTCAATCCTCAGCACTGCAAAAATAAAACAAAAATAACAACAACAACAAATAAACTTAACAGTAAGACAGTATGTTTATTAGATTGCTGAAGATCACAGATTTTTTATTTTTTAATTTGGTGTGTGTGTGTGTGTGTGTGTGGTGTGTGTGTGGTGTGTGTGTGTGTGTGTGTGTGTGTGTGTGTGTGTGTGGTGTGGGAATGAACCCAGGGCCTTAGGCACGTTAGGCAAGTGTTTCTCCCCCTCATCCATACCCCTAGCCTTTACTGTTGTTACCTTTTGTGCTAGAGATTGGATTCGGGCTTGTGTGCCGGCTGAATATGCGCTCTACTACCGAACTACACCCGGCTGTCGAACTACACCCGGCTGTCGCAGGATTTTTTATAATCATTTTGATGAGGCTGCCAGGCAAGAGGCACCCTTAAATACGATCCAGAGATAAGTAAGTTTGTCCAAGCTCTTTGGGGGGAAAATAGGCACTACTTAACAAAGATTTAAAATTCAGATACCTTTTTAACCTTGCAGTTTCTTTGTATAGAATTACTGTAGATTTATGTGCAAGTCCTGTTTGTTAGGCAAAAAACCTAAAAATCACCTACAGTGACCTTCAATGAGTTGGCAGTATTTCTTCGTGGTGAAACACTGCACATTATAGATATATCTGGAAGAGGACACTTGCATAGGCATAGTCATTTCAGCATAGTTTTTAAGTAGCAAAAACTGGTGTCCAGGTGTCTTTCAACCAGAACTTTGTTCAGCGGGCTGTGGTATGGACCCAGGTGTATCCGTTTCCTGGGAGAGGACCTAAGTGTCCAGGGTAGAAAGGAGAGGTCCAATTTTTTTGTTTTGTTTTGTTTGTGGTGCTGGGGATGCAACCTGGGACCTCACACTAAGGGGCAGAAGACTCGCAAAACTGCAAGTTTGTTGCTGTTTGTTATGGCTGCTTGCTGGGCTTCCTGTCACCAGCGGATTCCCTCAGCCCGTGTCTTCTGCAGCTCATCCCCCTCGAGGCTTAGCTCTGTGTGGCCTTCCGTTTGCTCAGGCCCTTGTACTTTTTCCCTTTGCCTCTTGGTCTCACTGGCACTTACGTAACCCCCACCCTCACCCCCAGACACGCTTACCTGCTTTTCACTGTGTGTTTGACATGATGGGAATGTGCTCCTTCTACACACGGATTCCTGTGCTGGAGCTTAATCGCCAGGGAGTGGTTTTAAGAGGTGAGGTCTGCTGCATGAGTGATGAGGTCCGAGGGCTCGCCACGCAGTGATTACCTCTCTGCGTCGGAGTGGCTCACTGTCCTGTCCCAAGTAGCCTCCAAATCACTTCCTCATTTTATTCCTTATTCCATTTTCTTCAAAATGCCGATAACCCTATGCATTTATCTTGTTTCATTTTTTTTTCCTGCCTCCTTGACTGTGAGCGTCACAGGGCAAATACTTTGCCTTCTATTTACCCTTCTTAGCACCGCATGATATATGTGTGCTCAGTGAAAGGGAAGGATAAATAGAATTATCCTGTTTTTATAAAAATTATTAGTAACAGTGAATATAAATATACAGAGAAAAGAAATGAGAAATATGCACCATATTTTTGACAATAATTGTCTACGAAGGATGGCGATACAGGGTATGTTATGTGCCATTTATTATCTTTCTATAATGTTGAAATTTTGAATAATGAACATATATTGTTTTCACACATTTTATTTGTTTGTTTGTGTTTTTTGAGACAGGGTCTCACTATGCAATTCAGGCTGGCCTTGAGCTTGCTTTGTAGTGGTCTTGAACTTGCAACAGTCCTGCTCAGCCTCCCAAAGTGCTGGGATTATAGGCGTGTGCCACCATGCCTGGCTCACAGACTTATTTTAATTACACAATATAGCTAATTTCAAAGAGGATGCAGGATTTGGGGAGATGACTGTGTATATCTATACCTTCCCACGTGTTAGCTACTAGCTAGATATGGCTACTGAGCACTTGAAATGCTACTACATTTCCAACTGATAAACTAACTTTCAAATTTGAATTTGAAAATTGATTTTTAAATACTTGATTTGGTTATTGAAACACTTTTAAATATGCTTGGAACAACTTGGATATGTGAATCTATTTGCTCAAGTATAAATTTTATAACACCTATATTCAGAACAAGTGTTTCTAGTAAAAGTGTCATGTCCAAATTCACATGCAGAGGAAATCTAAAATACACAGTGGATTTCAAAGGCTTAGTACAAAGAAGAATATGAAATATTTCATTATTAACTGATTATATTGATTATATGTTGAAATTGTTACTAGACCCAGGTCTGGGCTGCTTGCCTCTGGAAAGCTAGTATTCAGGAGATAAGAACTGTTTGGAAGGAGTCAGGTTTGCAGAAGAGCCGGCACCCTGGAAGGTGGAGGGGCTGTCAACCTACTGGCTCCATCTCGAAGAATTCAGGCGTGCAAAAGCTTTTAGATGGAGAGAAGGAGGTGCAGGAGGGCCACAGGCAGGAAAGCTGTCTTCTAAATAGGGGCTTTGCCGTCCAGGGCACCTGCCTCTGTTTTTTCTGACTAGAATATCAAAATTGACGTCAACTTCCTATGGTTAGTTCCTGTATTTTCTTTGAACAGGCATTTTGATTTTCTGCAAGTTAAATCTCACAGCAAATTACAAGCTTCATATTAGTTGATGCGTAGAACTAAAGACTAGAGAGGGACATTACACATTCTGATGTCATCTGAATGTACCCAGATGTTCTGAGTTCTGTAAATTCAAAGTATGATTATTTAGAAGCTAATATCTCTTTAGAATTTAGAATGCCAGGCAGAAGGGAGGGGACATAATCCTTTCAAAAGGCATACGGAGGGGGAGCAAAAGTCACCCTCCCCAAAGAGCAGCCACTGCTACAAAATAACACAACTTTGGATATACAGTAAATCCTTGGAATGTAACTGGGAGTATTGTGCAAGAAGAGCAAAGGTTTCTAACACATTTTAACTTAATAACAAGCAATGTCTTGCAGTACAAGTAGTATGTAATGCTGAATGTCACATGATCACAGGTGACCCAGTGGTTCCTTCTCTCACTCATTCTGTCTCTCCCTCTTCCCCCCCCCCCCCCCGTCTCTTTTTGAGAAAGAGTTTTGCTCTGCAGTTCAGGCTGGCCTTAAACTCACTTTATTGCCCAGGCTGGCCTCGAACTCTTGAGTGCTGGGATTACAGGTGTGCATCACCACACCTGGCGTTCTCTCTCTCTCTCTCTCTCTCTGTGGGATTGGAGCAGAGGTTAGGAAGATCTCATTGGCAGAGGAAGAGGATAAAAGGGCAGAGGAATCCCTCCCTTCAAGCGCAAATAGGGAGACATGTAAAATGTGGGAAACTAAGCAAAATTTAATAGAAAAGCACCACTCAAATAAGGCTGTGGTGGTGCCAGGGATAAATCTGTTAATCAATGAAGCAATGTCACGTTTCCACGAAATCCTCAGAAGGGGGCCAAAGCCAAGTGTCATCGGATAGCTTCCTTGTTAAAGCTGCACAAAAAGAAAAAAGATTCTGTTGAGCTAATAGATAGCAGTGATTCCCTCAGTGATAGTGAAAGTCATGGTACATAATAACCCTCCTCTCTCTTGTCTCCATACTAGCCACAAAGGTTTTTCAAAGGTAAGTGCAGGTTAACTTGTTTATTTTCTTTATATTTTGTAGATTATTTATTATTTTGTATTATGTTACTGTATTGCTATCATTTTTATCTGAATATTTTTGGGTTGTGGAATGCATCATCTGAGCTTCCATTAGTTATTTCTTTCTTTTTTTTTTTGGTATCAGGAATCGAACTCAGGACCTTGCGCTTGCCAGGCAGCTACTGTGCTGCTGAGCTACATCCCTGGCCCTCTTTATTTCTTACGGGGAAATTTGCTTTGACATAGAAGTGCTTTGGATGACAAGTATGTTTCTGGAACAAATCATGCTCATAAACCAATGTTTCACTGTATAGAGTTAGATGAAATGTTATTGAAATCAATTTTACCTGCTTCTTAAAACGTGGCTACTATAAAATTTTAAATCACAGAAGCAGCTCACACTTTATTTCTATTGGGTGATACTTAAGAAATGAGGAGGGAAGAGAGGCTGTCTGCAGGGCAAGCTCAAGCCCTCTGGGCATCAAGGGCATATTGCTTTGTAAGTCTTGCCCCCTAAATTCTCAGCTGTCAGGAGAGTCAGGAACTTTTGGGAAGCTTGAAGTTAACTCATTAAAAGGAATGAAAGATCTTGTGAGGGCAAGGCTCAGTGTCATACTTAGGCCCTGGCCGCTCTGGGCAGCTCCCCTTCTAAACTTCACAGGATGTTCCACTCCGCTGCTGTGGCTGAGCTGCCTGGGTCCTGCTCACCACCCCAGACAGCTGCAGCCCCACCAGGCTTCCTGGATGCGGCCAGGCTCCCTTGCCCAGGCTCAGGCACTCCTGGTTTGGAGCCTTCAGAAGAGAACGGGACCCTGACTACAAGCGGTAATTGCTTGCGGGCTGTAGAAGCACCTTGCTAGCTTCTGTCAGGTTCCTTGCTTGGCGTGGGGGACAGCAGGAATCCAGGGAATAAGGGCATCCTCAGAGCCCCCACTTGGCCCCAGCCCCCTCTAACACCCTAAGTATTATTACTGACCCCCAAAGAACTTTAGATTTCCACTCATTGATATGATTTCTATATAGGGATATTTTCTGTATCAGAAATGAAGACAGAAAGTAGAAAACACACATTCCATCACCTATCAGAGCACTGATGGTGTGATAGCATCACAGTCCTGTGGAAAACACCGCTGCACACTAGTGAGATGCGAGGAGTAAAGACAACAAAGCGTGATTTATTAATCTGATGAAAATAGTGTCCGTCTCCCCCCAGGAGTCCATGGATCACACTTTGAAAACCACTGTTACAGATAATGAAGTAGAAACAGTAGGTGACAAAACCAAGCACACGGACCAGGGTTCTCGACTCCAGGCCAAGGCCTGTTCTTTTCGAGCAGTCTGTGAAATGCTATAGCGGGTGTCTCCTCTCTCCCAGGCCCCACCCTTCATTTTACCTGCTTATCTACCTGGGCTGCAGGGCCTGAGTGTGACTGAATAGCAGTCAGACCTTGGAATGCAGTTTCACCCAGGCGCCTCATTTCCTGGCTCTGAAGGCAGCTATGGGAGCGGGGCTGGGGCCCAGAGCTCCTGCCCCCTCCTCAGGTGACCCCCATGGGTTTGTGGTGGTTGCTTTAGAGCTAAGGCCTTTTGGCAATGGGATGTGGGGTCTGACACTTGCGAGGTTCTGCCTGGCAGCCTGGACAGGAAGTAGAGCCTAGAAAAGGCCTCCAGCAGGGTTATAGAAGGACTCAAACGACTGCCCATCTCAAGGTTCATGGCACCGGGGGCAGTGGGAACCCCGACAGGGCCCTATAATACTTTCACCTCTGCACTTTCTACCCTAAGTTAGGGGCCTTATGGTGCAGGAGGGGAAAGCATCTCTAATGGTCTAAACTAAGACATGGAGGAAGAGACTCTGGAGTTGTGGGCTGGGAAAAAGTCTCTCTCCCTGCACCTTTCTCTGGGTGCTTTGTGTGCATTAGCTAACTTAGGCCCCACAGCCACAGAGGAGGCGACCATTCTGGTCTCCGATGTATAAATTAGGAAGGCGAGGTTCAGAGAGGTTAGTTCACCTACTCGGGGTCACATACTTTGTAAGACACACTGTCTCCTGGCTGCCTTGGTGGCCACACTTTTGACCGTGGAGCAGCGCCACCTTGGAGAGCACATTGAGAAACCCCTTCCACTTTTGCTTCCCTTCCTCAGCTCATTTTGGAGAGATCCCAGTGGATGTGCCTGCTCTCAGGTGGAAAACTACAGTGAGTTAGGAACCGGAACCCAAGCCTTTTTCTCCTTTTGTGGTTTGACTTGAGGTAACTATATACAGATGGAATCAGACCCAGCCTCATGCATTATCACTTGGGGGAAAGTCAGAATTTGGCCCTTTACTAAATGCAGATGCCTTCAGGTCAGACATGATCCGGGAGTGCTGGGCTAGGAAAATCCATTGGTGGTCAGAGTCTCTGCATCCGTGTCTTGTCTCTAACTTGCTGTGTGAACTCAGCAAATCACTGACTTTGGGAAGTTTCATTTGTTCATCTATAAAAGGATTTGGACTTACCACCCACCCCTGCATGCCTGTTTAACCCACAGTGAAATTCCCTGAATGAATTTCCAATTCCAAATTCCAGGCTAAGGCAGAAGTGGAGATCCGCCTTGGGCCCTTTTGCTGGCCAACAAGCGGCTTTCCACTTCTGGCCAATGAGGACCACCCTTTCTCTCTTCCTGTCCAGCATCCCTCCCCACCCTTGACTCTTCTGGGTCAGATCACAAAAGGCAGCCAGGGCTACACCTACAGACAACACGAGGGGACTCTTCTCTGCGCTAGAAACTGGCATGAATCAGTTTGTGGTGCCAGTTACCTGACAGAAAATGGGACAAGGCAGAGTCAGATTAGTTTCAGAGGACTGGGAAAAGTGATGCTCTGGGGCACAGGGGAGGGTGGAGGAAAATGGGAGAGGCCATATTAACCGAGGGGCTGAAACAGGAAGTTCAGACCCCCTGAGAACTGGAGCAGAACTGGAGGAAGAGACTTCTAGAGAGGTGCAGAGGCTTCTGGGCTGGGGCTTAGGAGGTTCTGCCACTCTGCTTTCATGCAGATTCCCCATCTTCTAAGTGGAAGGTTAGCGGTGTTCACTGACTGACTCTCTTTGATCACGTCACTTCCTCGCTTCATTCCATCCAGTTACCAGTCCTCTGGGAAGGAGCTAACGGCCGTCAGCGTGGGTGAAACTCCGGATTCTGTCCTCACTAGCATGTCTTCTGGGCCTGTTTCTTCTCCTGTAGGATCAAGCCCAAATGACAGGGCTATAAAAGCTCACTGAGCCCCCCATTCTACAGGGGTGTGTGATTCTGGGCTCCTCATAGATTCCCCAAAAATGGGGCTTCATATCTCAGCAAACAGTGAGGAAATGTTCCACAGCGACTCTCTCTTGAAAAATAAAACTTTATTTTTCAGTCTTCGTCTCATACAGAAGTAAGGAAATAACCTTATATCTTTTGTTGTTAAGCTAAAGTCACCTCTTGCCCTGATGCTTAGAACATACCAAAAATGTTGACATTTGGAGTTTTGATTATTTTTCTTGGCATAATTGTTTTTTGTATGTTTGGTTTTCACCATGCACATATAAACAAGGTCATTTCTTCCCGCAAAAATATTCCAGGACTTTATCAGTTTCCCCAAAGGCTTCAGCTCAATCCTTTGATATTCAAATGATCCCTTTTGAAGCATCTACCATATTACTCTTTGATATTCTCTTCTGCAATTGTTAACTGCAGTAACTTTCCTAAATTCTGATTTGCTAATGGCTTCATGTGTCTGAGTTCAGCAGCTCACCAATAACGCTTTCCCCCACGTCACCAAAAGTTTCTATTTTCCGAGATGCGCCGTCTCTTTTGCATTTTTGCGTGGACTCCTGCAGAGCAGTCATGGAAGAGCATGACATTGTTACTGGCGGGCAAAAAGAGGAGTGGGAGGGGTGGCTGTGGGGGTTGAAATAGGAAAGTGGTCAGTATCTTCAGTGAGTGCTTTCGTGTTACAGTGATTGTTGTGCTCTCTGTGCACCCTAATAACTGAAACATGGGTGGTAAATGCTCATGTAACAAAGAGAAAGTACCTAGCCAAGAATTTAGACGGGAAAGAGCGAAAAGGTCTCACCGTGTGTACTAACTGACAGCAGCTGTCTGCAGTACTGTGTAGAGGAAGACCCTGAGGCTCTTCGGCCTTCCTAGGCAAGAGTATTAAGGCTGATTAATGTCTAATGGGAAGTGAGAAAGGTAAGTGGCTCTCTAGGTGCTATATCGCCGGCACAGTCCTTTATAAATCCACAGATACACAATTTGACAAAATGATGAATTTCTTTCTAAAAATACAGCAATGGTGGGAGGGATGTAGAAATTTTTAAAAGTTATCATTAATCACAAAGTACTTATAGCTGGAGACAAAGTAAAAGGAAACCAGAGTTGGTTGCCTAGTGTCCTGGTGGCCACTGTTTGTCTACATGGCCCACCGGACATTAGAAAGAAGGCTAGTGGTTGTTGGGCGCATACGTGGCGTTCTTGTTCTGATGACTTCTGCATCACCCTGCTACACTGCGCTGTGGAAACGTAGGCGTGGAACAATGAGGTAAGGAAACGCGTTACCTCATGCTGTAGCACTGGCTCTGGAGTCAGACAGATTTGGGGTTAATGCCAGTACCAGTACTTAGTATTTATTGTGTGCTATTCAGACAATTACTCAATCTGTCCAGATTGATTTCCTCATCAGCAGAGGGGGAACTATGGTGGTAGGTGTCATATTGGAGTATTTGAGGATTCTCTGTGTAGCAAATGCCCCCTGCTGAAGTTGGGGTAGCAAATTTCTCTCCTAGGAAGGGGAAGAAGCCTCTTTGCAGGAAATGTCTGCACAATGTTAGGAGCTTGCATATCCCATAGCCCCGGAGTGACTTAGATGTCACTAGCTGGGGAATTCATGGGTGGAAAAGAAACCGGAGAGCTAGTGGGGTTAACGCTCAGGATTCTCAGCTCCGTGCTTCCTCCTCTCAGGAAAACAGTTGTTATCCGAGCAATAACCCCTTCTCCATTAATTATCTTAAACGCTAATCAGACGACACAAGGAAATGCAGCATTCTCTGCGTGCTTAACCTTTGCTGAACTCTCTTAAATGCTTCTGAGAGAAAGTTGTATTAATTCAAGTCTGTTTAATCTTTCAGTCTCAGCTTTCTCTGTTTCACCCAAGCTGAGGGTAGACGCCATTCTCCAGCCTGGGAGGGCGTCTGAGGCACTTAAAAGAAGGAAGAAGAGGAAGAAGACGGAGGGAGGGAGGGAGCTCGAGCAGGCGCTGGGAAGAAGGGCAATAGGGGAGTAGGGGGCTGGGCGGAAGATGAAGGCTGTTTTTTATAGTCTGAGAGTCAATGGGGTGTTTGTTTTGCCATCTCATTTCGAGATTTTTTTTATGTTGATATGAATCAGACTTTTCAGGAGTGAAAAATTAAATGGTTCAGAAGCAAAGGAGAATAAAGACTGAATGAGTTACAATTTAAAATGTCAATAATGACTTTTGCATTCAGAAGGGTAGTAAACTTGTTTTTTTTTTTTTTTTTGGTACCAGGAATAGAGCGCAGGACCTTGCACTCGCTAGGCAGGAGTTTGTGGCGCTGAGCTACATCCTCAGTCCCCAGAAGGATAGTAAAGTGTATAATGTGAACAGTGATCATTCTCCTAACAAATTATAGAGAAGTAGTGCCCTTTGTGAAGCAGACTCACTGGTGATTCTCTCTGGAAAGTTTGGAGCCTCAGTCACGGGGCAGGGTGGGAGGGGGAGAGTGGCTTGGGTGCATGGAGGTGTAGCATCTGGTTTAACCGTCTTGCGGCCCTAAGAGGGACAGAGCTGGCACCTACCAGTCAGGGCTTCACCACTGTCTAGCTATGTGACCTTGGTTTGTTTGTTTGTTTGTTTTTTGCGGTACTGGGGATCGAACTCAGGACCCTGCGCTTGCTAGGCAGGCGCTTATTCCACTGAGCTATATCCCCAGCCTAGCTATGTGATCTTGGGCTATCCCATTTAAAGCTTCAGCTCCCTTACCTGCAGCATGGAGATAGCGAAGGAACTGCTAATATTAGTCAAGCCAGGCTGAATTATGCAGCTATGCCTCCACCCAGAAATGCATAATTAGTTATAATTAACATTCAGCACTTCGTGGTTTGCTCTTTTTCGGGAAATGAGGAATTTGCCCGTGTCGAATGAGAAGCAGAGCAGCTAGGACTCGAACAGCGCTTTGCGTACTCAGAACCCCTCTTGTGATTTAGTAAATCTCACTGTTCCTTCAGGCAGAGCCGCAGGTGCCACGAAAAGTTGCTGCTCACCCAGACTGAAAGCGAAGCAGCGGTCTGGGACGGTCTGATGCAGCCTCTGGGGGAAAGTAAGGAGAAGGAAAATGACCCATGGGGTGTATTCAGCCAACTCAAAGTTTTTAGAAAATGCCCATTACCATTTGTAATTGGAAAAATAAATGTTTTCTTAAGTTCTGTGGGTCACATCATCTATATTCATATGGGCCTGACCTTGTGTGGGGAAGTGCTGGGGATATGGACAGTACGGGGGGTGCTTACTGAGAAGCAGAAGCCTCTTCCTCTGCACCCTTCGATACTTTGCTCGTTCTGCCCACTGAGAGGTGGACACCAAGCTGGCTAATACTT